>CM056451.1:30559512-31159512 GCA_029783895.1 Triplophysa bombifrons
AGGGAAACTTAATGGGAAGCAGATCAGACAACTGGGGAAAGCGATTAACCTAATGGCCGGTGATGATCTACAGGTGGAAAGTGTGATGAGAAACCGGTGAGGGGAAAGCCTGATGGGGGAAACACGAGGGCGGGGTTCTGACGTAGACACCGAGCACTATCAAAACAAACACTCGCATACGCTCGACACAAAACGACACACACCTCCGTGTCAGATAAAGAACCGCCGTTTCGGGGGTCACGACAAATATGTGTTCTCTGAAAGTTAAAGCCAATGCTCTGCCAACTGAGCTACATGAATACCTTTTTTGCACCAGGTCAACGGAAACGGACTTTACTTATAAGGTTTGTTAACTTACTATTCTTAGTGCATACATAGTACCAGAGGTGGACAGGAACGAAGTACATTTACCTGAGTACTCTTAAGAACACTTTTTTAAGTACTGAGTACTTATGAATTTAATTTCACAAAATTTGAAAGACAAATATCATACTTTTAACTCCACTACAATTATAAAATGGTCCAAAGGAAGAAAGTAGTTTCTATGTAGAAGGTTTTCCTGTGTAAGCAATTTTTCTGGCTTGCGTTCTGCTAGGACCTTTCACTGTTGCCAATTATTTCCGTTTTTCTAAGCTCTCTGTTTTCCGGCTAGCTTTGAATGGCCATATAAAAAGCCATTATTATATATTTACGCAAATCTGGCAACACTGGGATCTTCCTCGCTCAACTAATGTTAACATCAGCGCTACTACACAGCTGAAAGCGCACTAATAAGGCAAAAATAACAATAAAAGACGTAAAATTTACATGTTAAAGTGTGGTGTAATCATCTGTGGGATCAACTCTGTGTGATCCATTGCTTGAAAAGAGTGCTACTAACAGTCTTGTTCCTGTCTACCTTGCACAATTACTCCATAGTTACACCCTGCCTAGATGTCTATGGTCTGGCGACCAGGCTTTACTGGTTGTAGGCTAAAATGGAGTGGGGAGCGTTTGCTGTTTGTTGGCCCCCGTCTCTGGAACTCTCTCCCCTTAGAGATAAGAATGGCCCCATCTGTGTCTTTTTGTAAGTCTCTGCTAAAACATTTTTTTTTTATTTAGCCTTTTTAGTACTGGGATGGGTAGCTGTTAAAATGTTATTGTGCCTTGAATTTAATTTTAAATGTACATTTTCCAATGTGTGAATTGCTTGGTGTTCTTCTGTCAAGCAATTTGGCTGTTGTAAATGTGATATACAAATAAAATGGAACTTGAACTTGCTATGATCAGTCAAAGATCATAAAAGTCATGAAAATTATCGGCATAATGGCTAAACAGTAAATAAACATCACATACACCTTGAGCTACATGACAGAGAAAATGGAAAGTTTTAGCAAACATAGCAAAACTTCTCACTCGTGAAAGGAAGATGAGGTCACTTGTTCAACAATAAAATAATAACATAATGTTAGCTGATGGAGTCATGATTTTCCAGGGGTAGAACCCGAGTGCAGGCAAACACGGTGGTGAAGGGTTAAATAGAGATTTATTTTACAAAAGACACTACAAAAGGACAAAACAAAACCCACGATGGGGAAAACAAGACTGGATAAACTATAAACAAGAACACAGGCTAACTAAACTAGAAAATAAACACTGGTACAAACACATAACTAGACTTACTAAAACTCGAAGAAACAGGAACTTTGTAGACAAGGTAACTCTTACAGGGAACAGCATACATGTAAAGACAGCATACATGTACAGACAGCATACAGTCCAAGAGCACAAGACAATAGACAAGAGATGCTTTAAATGGAAACAAACACAGTATAATAGGCAAGGGAAAGGTGTGGGTAATGAAACACTAATGGGAAGGTAACAAGGAAACGAGATGGCGGGAGACACAGACAAGACATGAGAAAGCGCATGTCAGCCAATATATAAGCAAAACCATGTCTTTCTCACATAAAACCCAAGGGCTATGTCATGACTCCGCTGCAAGACAAGAATAAACATGACATGATAGCGGAATCATGACAGATGGTTAAATGTAACAAAGATATTTTGATAACAAAATGATAACAAAAGAAAATTGTATTGCATGGAAAATGTCAAGCCCTGTTTACAGTTATTGTACTGCAATATTTGTATTATTTACTAAATAAAATCACTTCATTACATTTAATTCATGTCATGCACTCCTTTAAAAACTGTAAATCAAAAAAGTAGTTGTAAGCTCTCATTCACGTCACGTCACGAGTATTGATCAAATGCAGCTTGTGCTGATTTGTCGAGAACAAGACTACAAGCATTTTGGACAGGATCTAGTGTTTGGCTCTCTTTTGAAAGATTTAAAAGATCTTGAGCTAAATTGACTAACTTTACAAGATGGACAGGTCTGGAAGGGAACGCTTTGTGCCATAGCAGGTGACAATTTGGGTTCACACAACATTGGGGGCTTTAATGAAAACTTTAGCAAGAGCATACATTTTTTCAGATACTGTGATATTGACGTGAGACATTTCTGGCCAATCCTTTAGCAAAGGGACCTGACTGCACACCACATTCATACAAGAAAAATGTTGAGGCCTTGAGTCGTATAGCGGAAACAAGCGACTGTGGTGGCATTAAAGTTGACTCTATTTTCAATGAGCTCACATATTTTCATGTATGCCAACCAGGACTACCTCCTTGTATTGGACATGATCTTTTTGAAGGCCTTGTCTCAACTGATTTGGCATTATACCTTAACCCCCTTGTTTCAAAAGAGAAAGACTCTCTTGTGTTGAATTGAATAGACGCATGGACGCATTAAAATATCTGGGTAATGATACCAACAACAAACCTTGTGAGGTCAACCCAGGGACTGGTAAACTTTCAGGGCACGCAGTTCAGAATTGGTGTTTCCTGCGAATGTTGCCATTATTTATTGGTGATAAAATAAAAAAACCTAAAGATAGTGAGGTATGGCAACTCATCTTGCAATTTAGGGAAATTGTGGAGCTTATCTGTGCTCCAACAATTTCCAGAGGTCAAGTAGCATATTTAAGAGTCCTTATTGATGAATATTTGCAAATAAGAATGCAAATTTTTGGGGATCATGTGCTTAAGCCTTAGCACCATTACCTGAATCGTTATCCAGAACTTATTATTGACTTTGGTCCTCTCATCCGTCTGTGGACCCTAAGGTTTGAAAGTAAGCATGGTTACTTCAAGCAATGCGCAAGAAAGCTCCATAACTTTAAAAACCTCTGTGCTGAACCCTTGCTGAAAGACATCAACTGTTGCAGTCTTTTCTATAAGCTGGCACCCTATTCCCACCATGTATTGTGGTAGAGAAGGGAACTGAATTTATCCTAGGACACTAAATGATAAGATCATACAGTCAGTTGCTCATCTTAACTTTGATCCTGTAGGTACCATCATAAGTCATGATGTGACCGTAAAAGGGACAACATATAAGAGCAACATATTTGTTGTGATGGATCATAATGATGATGGCTTTGTAATAGGACAAATCAAAATGGCCATCATTAATAAACATTCAGAAGTGCACTTTATCACTGAGGTGTATCAGGCTGTTCGTAAGCCTTTCATAAATGCTTATCTCACTATGCCAATTCACGAGGCCTACTAATGTGTCAATCAAGCAGAGCTCCTTGATTATTATCCACTGCCTAAATATTCAGTTTGTGGCATGCCTCTGCTAATTCTTTATCATTCGGTCCCCACATTTTAGTTTCATGTCATCCATCAGTGATGAAATAAAGGACATCATCCCCAAGACAGTGCCAAGGCTGTCTGAGGATATTCAAAATCAAGTTATCACTACACTTACAAGCTCAGGTCTGGAATCAATAGATGACCTCAAGTATGTACAGCAGGATGATCTCCGAGACCTCCTGCCTGTTATACAGCAAAGGAAGCTTCTGGAAGCATTCAGAATGGGTAATTATTATTTTTATCAATGATCTAATGTTAGTTGACTCTGTTTATATTTGTATTTCGACTGTCCACAGATTTAACAGTTCTCCCAAAATCAGTCTCAACTGTTTAAAGTCTATATAAACAAGGAAATTGAATTCTTTACCAAATGATCTTGATCTAGCAATCTTGCCAGATGACTCAACTACAAGTCTATCTTCCCTCTCCAGTTCCCTGCCTTGTTCATCTTCTTCATCTTCCTCACTGTCAAGCCCTTCAAGAGCATCATCACCTTCTTTCAGCCAATCAGCCCACTTATCCAGTAAATGGCATGAAACCTTTGAGATTCCCTGGACAAATATGCCTGAGGAAGTGCAGTCAGCCATTGCTAATGGCAAGCGACCTGCTCCTGATAAGTGACGCAAGATGATACGTATCCTGGTTGGATGAAATAAGAAAGTATGATGTTAACCCCACACGCAATGAATGTCTTATCATCTGCTGTAATATTGTGAAACAATACCCTTGCAGTTTTGCAGATATGTCACCACAAGGTGTCATAATTGCTGGTGGATTTACTTCACCCCTGACCCAAGTAAAAACAAGAATAGAGAACATAAACCGTGGAGGGACACTGAAAAGACACAGAACATCAAGACACTCTGGACAACTTCAAAGGCCAAGTGATTCATATGGATGCACACAGTTTAACCTTGAACTACCATCACAAGAAACAAGTGATACACTAGAGCAGAAGCTGCAACAGCTGGAGACAATTTACACACAGGAAGGTATTTACGGTTGTGAGAAGGCTGAAGTGATAAACCTTATGAATGCAACATTCTGTCTTCAACATAGGACACTTAATCAGACTCCGGCACCTACTATTGAAGATCTGAGAATCCAGTGGCCTTACCTTTTGACCCAGAAGGGTATCTTTTGCCACTTTGAGTCACTAACCAGCATTAGTGTTTTGTGTGCCTTACGACTCTCTAGTCAGGAATGAGGATCAAAAATACTGAAGTATCTGATGACCAAACCAATGAACAAAGACACACAGTCTGGCATTTCCAAGGGTGAGGATTGGGAGTTGACTCTCCTCCAGCAACTGATGGCTTACTTTAATGAAAGAATAGAAGGACTGATACTCCATGCTGATGTAAGCTTTCAGTATTGTTCCAGTTTCCAGTTTATTTTATGCTTACTATGACAGTACACAAAATTTTAATTTTTATATACTGTTTTTCATGTTCTTTAGATATCAGCCACTGCAGCGGATGTTGAGCGCACACTGACCCTCCCTGCTAGTCCACGACTGATACTGCTGGGTAAGTGTCACAAAATCAAGACATGGATTATAGAACAAAAGAACAATATCTCTGTCTAGTATGTGTAGTATGGAGATGTTACAGCGCCTTAATTTTGTCCATTTTCAGCAAGTTGCCTTGAAATTTATGGAAATGGCACTTGCTCATATTTTGGGACATTAACTATAACTGTTGTCTGTATCTGTTGCTGGTGATGACATCACACTTGGAGGTTTGATGGTCAGCATGAAGAACAACATCATCTGTGAAGGCATCAAGCAAAGCTTCATCACAGGCCTTGCTGCAGTTTTTGCCACCTACTATGTATTCAACTTGGAATATCAAGATGAAGCTGCCAGGACATTGGAGTTCATTCAAAGGTAAATCCTCTGCTAGGAGTCCCTCTTATCAGATCAGTTCATGGAATCTTGAACTGTGTTAAATTATATTGATAGTTAAAGTAACCTGTCTGATTACCACTGCTGACAACGAAATAAAATGCTGTGTACATTACTCAAAGTTACTCAGGTCTCCAACGCTGTAGTAAAGATGATACTGTCATAATGTTCATTTGAATCGCAATGATTTTGTTTGTGCAAATAATTTTTAATCAACCTTATTGTGAAGACACTTCATTGGTGTGAACCCCGAGAGGGGATCAAAAGCCAGCCTGGTGATAGTCTCCAAGAAGACAGGGAAGCTTGCACAAAATAAGCTGCAACTGTAAATCCTCACTTGGCCACACTGATCAAAAACCTCATGGACTTTGAGTGGGGATTTATTTAGGTGAAGTCACAACATTGTGTTCTGTGACAGGGTGTGACTATAACATACTTTTGTGAAAGATATATAACAAAATAAGACCCAAAAATAAAATGATATAAAAATATATATCAAAGGGGGGGGCACGGTGGCTTAGTGGTTAGCACGTTCGCCTCACACCTCCAGGGTTGGGGGTTCGATTCCCGCTTCCGACTTGTGTGTGTGGAATTTACATGTTCTCCCCGTGCCTCGGGGGTTTCCTCCCCCTGGTCCAAAGACATGCATGGTAGGTTAATTGGCATCTCTGGAAAAATTGTCCGTAGGGCGTGAGTGCGTGAGTGAATGAGAGAGTGTGTATGCCCTGCGATGGGTTGGCACTCCATCCAGGGTGTATCCTGCCTTGATGCCCGATGACTCCTGAGATAAACGCAGGCTCCCCGTGACCCGAGGAAGTTTGGATAAGCGGTAGAGAATGGAATGGAATATATATCAATTTATTTTTCTTTTTGAAGATTTTTTTTGACAGTTGACATTATTTTAAACAGAAATACTGTACTTTTGGCATTTAATGAATCATTGTCATTTGTTGTTAGTTTGAATAAAAACTATTTTTTCACTGTCATCTTTGTTCAAGCCTTTTATTTACAAGCAGTTTGAATTGGGTTTTAATTTTTCATAATAAGTTCAACAGTAATAAACATATTATAGTAATAAATAGTTAAATTAAATAACAGTAGGAACAGGGAAACAACAGTGTAATGGAATCCAAAATCCTGACAGTATCATACTGTGCAGCTTATATTTCTACGGCACATTACTGTAATGGTTTTAACAGTAATTAAACTGTTCTTGTAGATAACTGTAAACAGGGCTTGACATTTACCATGCAATACAATTTTCTTTTGTTATGATTTTGTTATCAAAACATCTTTGTTACATTTAACCATCAGCTTGGATTTTGTTATCATTTTATTGTTGAACAAGAGACCTCATCTTCCGTTCACGAGTGAGAAGTAACAGGGACATATTCAAGCTCAAACTGCCCAACGTTTTGCTGCTGTTTTCGGGTTGAACGACATGTTTCCTGGAAACAGTTGGAATGGTGTAAAACAGGGTTTAAGATATGTTTTCGTTTGTTTGGTGCGTGGGTGTCTCAAGAATGTCAGCCCAATCAGCAGCAGCATGTATATATACCACGCGGTATTAAAAAGACAGCTCGCACAATTTCGTTCAAATGTGTCTCGGTATAAGAAACAATTGAAGATATTAGAAGATATTTATTTTGCAGTATTCAACACGCATTTATACCAATTTCATCAGGCTACGAAAATTATTCAAAAAGAACACAAAGCATGGCCATCTCAGCTGCCATAGTTCAACTCATGCATCAATACAACATGGTGTTCAACCGCACCGCCGTTTCCGTTTAAAAAACGTTGTGTAACATTTTGTCGGGGCTGAACGCGGCCCTTGTCGTTCATGTCGTTCACAAACGAGAATCAGCGGGTCCTTGTATTCCTGTTAACGTGACGTTGATCTGTCATGATTTTCCTCAGAGAAGTTACATGGCGCCGCCAGCTCGTGCAACCGCGTCACTGACAGAGCAAAAAATACTGTAGTATTCCGTAAAACTGAACGGTGGTCATTTACAGTATTCTTCTGTATTTATGAAAAACGGGAAATTACTGTTCAAAATTCTCCGTATTTTAACAGCATTTTTTTACAGTGTAGAAGATAAACGTATATCACTTTAAAGATCATCAGATCGAAGGCTCCGAAGAACAAAAGGTGAATGAATGCAGCAAGCCGTCTCCGTTTTATACCCGGATATCCGGGGCAGAGTCCAGCACGCAAATTTCATCAGCCAATTTCATTGGCCTTTTCAAATCTAGTCAAAAGATGATAGGTTCTCAAGTCAAACCCCATCTGTCGGTTCGAAACAACGTCGAGAGACCGACAGAAAGGGAACCACAGTATCCACAATTTAACCATTGTCTGTATGTAACCATACTCCTATTAAGCCATTCTTAGTAAAACCACAGTAACCAAACGAATCAAATATAGCGACTATTGACTTACCATATAGTAGGAATAAAAATTACTATGGAAAGTCAATTGGGCAAATTTTGATGTGAACTACTTAAATACCACTGATACCGTGAGCTACCCAGTGAATTCAGTAGGTTGCTACAGAGGCATAAGGTATACGACAATAAAATGATGCACCACTGACATAAAGGAAATTTACTTTTACTACTTGAGTACTTTTAAAAGCACGTACTTTACTTGAGTTAGAATCTGTCTTTTAATAGAATTATTTGACCAGTAGTATCGGTTCTTTCACTCAAGGAAGTTATGTACTCCGTCCATCTCAAGGAATAGCTCAAGGAAATTGTTGTCTTTGGAAATTGGATTCATATCATGAATCTTAAAACAAGGATCGGTTACAGCTATTTCTTTGTCATTCTGTGGGTGTAGTTTGCATACTGTTTTGAGCAGAAAATTAAACATTCTCTGCCAAATGCGTTAAAATTAGATAAGGTACCTACTTATCCTCTGCTCACAGAGCCTGGATACTTTTTTGCATGTCTTGGATATACTATTCATTACTCAAACTGATTATTGGAAGCTAAATTAATCGGTCCCAAATTATCTCAGAACAACAGTTTACAGTTTAAAATTTTGTGTTTTACAATTGGCTGTGCAGGTTTTAGAATTGAGTAGTAAACAGATCAAATGACAAATCGCTCAGGAACAACACATCCACATAATTATTCCACTCATTTGATTATTCTGTTTCTTTTTCAGTGAAGCGCTAAACAAGATAAGACAAACATCAGGATGGAAATATAAACTGCAGTGTCACATTCTTGCTCCATGACAACATTCACAAGACTAGCTCTATTCATATACTTTGTAACAGCAACCCAATGTAAGACAAAGAGAATATGTGACACATTTCATTAATATGTTGGGTTTTATATTTAAGACTGTAAAAGAACAAACCCCTATGAGTCATGGGAATTATACCTGTCCAATGAAATTTTCTGGACTTTAAATGGAAATTAAAACAATAAATAAACAAGTGTTACCGCTCATTACAAAAAAGTATTTAAAAAAGTAAAACCTAAGAAAATCCATCAATTTAACATTGTACTATAGGAAAGGCAAAACAACAGGATTATCTTTAAAGAACAAGGTGTTATATTCCCACTATTTCAGCAAGGTTGAATTGCCCAATAGGACATTTCCCACGCCTTATGCATGACAGGAGGAGCAGTCAAGAATATGAATATAGGAAAGGAAGTCTGAGGTTTCACTGGGTTCGTCGGGTAGGCATCCTCTGTGTTTGGGGATACAATTATTTAAAAAACCTTTTAAACCAGGAATAACAAAAAACAAAAACTAGTCAATATCTTTACCTTTAATTGTCATAGTTGTATTTTATAAATTTTAAGTTTCAGATGATAACTCAAGATCTACAAGAAGGATGGTGATATCCCCTATAGTTCTAACCCAGGGTTAAAAAACAATTGTTTAAGACTCCTTTCAGAATTCAAGATCTATTACTGTATTCTTTAAAATATTTTGAATAGTCAAATAATTTATTTGTATCCTGTTGAGTAAAAACTGAGTCACAACAGTGGTTTTAAATGTATCTTCTGTTAAAAGAGTTGTAGCTTATGATGTGTTTACGGTAATATGTCAAAGAACTTTGGGGGGACTCAAACACCCCCACATCCACTTTTCACATCTTAACTCTTGAGACTGCAACAGACAGACTCTATTAACTTTTCTTTTTCTTTTCAAACCTCTTCTTATCCATTATTTCGTGTTGTACATTGATAGCAAAGAAGTCTAAAAGGATAGTGTTTCCGTTTCAAATTGTTTTAAGGGCATATATTTGTAAGTGTTAAACAAATGGTTAAATGAATTTTAACGGTTTGCTTGAATCAGATCTAAACTTTACAAACAAAATAAGTTAATCAACTTTTCATCATCTTTTCTTGATTGCTCTACAAGTTCTGGCAAACATACATATCAGTAGCATTTTAATTTACCTTCACCTTATGTGTTTCCGAGGTGTAGACGAATGGGAAGTCCATGTGCACTACACAATCCAAATCTTACTTGTTACTTAAGGTAAGGATGAGTTTAGTCACATAGAGACACTATTAACATTGCAACAATATCTCTATAAACCAGTGCTTCAGTAAATGAATCAGTTGATAAATAGCTATACTTGCTTGAAGGATGAATACACTTTTGTGTTACCATGTTGTCCCATTAAATAGATATGTTTTAAGAAAAGAGTTTGTGATTTAATAACCAGTAAATGTAGGACAACTTTCATTTCTGACATAATCTACAGAAAGTGATAAGATAGACATGATAAGGCTAAGGATATGTTTTTACTTTATTATGTAAAGTATCTCATTTGAACCTTTTCAATGCTGGTAAGATCAGATGTACTAAGTTTTCTCATTGTTCGAGCCGTGTTTTAGGTTTGATGTATGTTTGCTTTGATTTAATAAAAAACACGTACCATCAGCCTTCTTCACCTTAATGTCTTAATGTTTATTTTACTACACATCTTGTATTTAAGCTATTGCATTTTTTATTTGCCACATAATGTGCATGCAGTCCCTATGAGCTAAATATAACATTGCTATGCTGTAGTTCAGTTGTATTTTACTAAATATAGCATCTTGATTCTTCTTAGAAATGAGGAAAGGGAAGTTGTTTAACGTGTCAATCAAGAAACCTGTTTCCTTGAAATGTGCATACAAACTTCTTAATGTTATTTTGATACAAGATTTACATCGCCACAACCTGCTACCGTTCAGATTTGGATTGGTAAACTGTGAATAAATTCCTGAAACAGATCTCATTAGATCATAATATTGCTGTTTCATTAACCGAGCAAAAACTAATTTAGATTTTTACAGACCATATTTGACCCCACCTATCCAAAATCATACAAATTTAGTCGAATCTCATCCATATAAAAAACGTCTAATAATAATGTTAAGTGTTCCTTTGAACAATCACCTACATATTGAACAGTGACACTGATTTGTGAAGTGTCAATGAGTTGCTGACAAGCACTGGTGCAAAGATTTTACAGCTATATGTTTGTTGTTTTGCTCTTTGGTGGATTGTAAGTTCTGGTTTTGTGTCTATGTCCCAATCTTAAAAATATTCAACGTTGTTTAGGAGCAATATTTAGAAATGTTACTATACTTACATACCACATATGCTACACTTACTTTTAAGTAGGACGTCTTAGTAGTTAATCAATTAAAAACATTTGTTACTCTTTTGGTAGTCTTTTGCAGTTGTTACAATAGCTCTTGTCTTCAGTTTTATAATTTGGCACTATTTTCACAGACATTACATTATTTCAATTTTTATTAATTTCACAACAGATGATAAAAATTTAATTATTGTTTATATATCGTTTATGAGGAATTCTTGATTCATACTAAATGTTTATCGCTGTTTTGCATTTCCGTCTATACTTTCTCTGCCATCTACAATTCTCAGTAGTCAAATAATGGAGCGCATCTACGTTGGGGCATTTCAAGGAAGTGTTTATTTATATATTACATTTCATAAGTGCGTACCATAGAAATGATTCCAAAACAGTGAATGTAGGAGTTGTTTAGAAAGTAAATGAGTTAAAATCAAAAGTGCTTAAAAATGTTTAAGGAAGTTAAGTTTATTTTGAAATGCATCCTAAAAAGAATTACAACTGAAAGGAAAAGAAGGCAGATTATTTCAAACTACTACCATTTGTTTGATTTGCATAAAATTATGTTATTTTGTTATAAGCATGGATAGTCAGTGCAATGCAATTCAAGTCGCTTTAGAAAAAAGTGTCTGCCAAATGCATAAACGTAAAACGTGTCACATCAAAAAAGTGATCAAAAGCATTTTTTATAGGCCAAAATAGATTTCATAGGTTTCATAGATAAAATGGATATATTTTGTTCATCAAAATGGATTTGAGGCCGTCTCTTGCCAATACTTTGGCATATTGATACAAAACATATACAGTGGCAAGAAAAAGTATGTGAACCTTTTGGAATGTCATTGTTTTCTGAATAGATTTGTCATAAAATGTGATCTGATCTTCATATAAGTCAAGGGTATGGAAAAACATAACATGTCCTTATTGAGAAAACCCCCCCAAAAAACATGGAAAAGTATGTGAACCCTTGAGTTAAGGACCTCAAAAAAGGTAAATGGAGTCAGGTTTTAGCACACCTGGAGTCTCGTTAAGTTAATAAGTTTGGAGCCGTGGACTACAGCTACTTTAACTGATAAAAACCCCTAAACTTTTGGAGTTTGCTCTGCACAAGAACACGCTTATGTGGGCCATGACTCGACAAAAAGAGCTTTCAGAGGATCTACGATCAAGAATTGTTGATTTACACAAAGTTGGCAAGGGTTACAAAGTTATTTTCAAAGACTTTAGAAATTCACCAGTCAACAGTTAGGCAAACAATCTACAAATGGAGACACGTTAGGACTGTTGCTACTCTACCAAGAAGTGGGCGCCCAGTCAAAATGACACAAAGAGCACAACGAAGACTCATCAATGAGGTAAAGAAACAACCCCAAATGACCGCCAAAGATTTGAAAGCATCATTGGAACTTGCTAACATCTCTGATGAAGGAAGCCACTGCTTACTTAAAAGAAAATTGCTGCACTCCTGAAGAAAAACACACAACACTACATCTGGCGTAGAAAGGGCACTGCATATCATCATGAAAACATCATCACAACTGTAAAGTATGGTGGAGGAAACATCATGATTTGGGCCTGCTTTGCTGCATCAGGGCCTGGCCAGCTTAGAATCATTGAGGGGAAGATGAATTCCCAAGTATATCAGACAATTCTTCAGGATAATGGGAGTATGTCCGTACGTCAGCTGAAACTGTGTAAAAGGTGGGTGATGCAACAGGACAACGACCCAAAACACGGGAGCAAGTCCACAATAGAATGGCTTCAGAAAACCAAAATCCGCCTTTTGGAGTGGACAAGTCCGAGCAAAGACCTCAACCCAATAGAGATGCTATGGATTAATTTGAAGAGGGTCATACACATGAGACGTCCAAAGAACAAGACAGAGCTAAAGCAGTTCTGCCAGAAAGAATGGGCTAAAATTCCTCAACGATGTGCAGGTCTGATCCACAGCTACAGGAAGCGCATGGTTGAGGTTATTGCTGCCGGGGGGGTTATTAATTCTAAGGGTTCAGTTACTTTTTCCACTGCCATTTTGAATGTTGAATGAGTGTGTTCAATAAAGACACGAAAGATCAGAATGCATTATGTTTGGTTGTTTTAAACTAAAACTTTAACAGCTGTGAGTAGACCTGTTTCTTCAACGTTATGTTCCTCGCCACCGTTTGCATAATGTTTGTTTGCATGGCCGGGGGGAGGGGGGTTGCTGAAATCAGCTTTAGGATTTAAAGTTACACGTTAACATCACATCAAATATAATATTCTGCTTAATTTATTTATTATTACAAATAGGAATTTATAGTCTGTTTAATATTTGACCTGTGTTACTCTCTCCTTTATCTTAAATGTGTGCTTATTCGTAATAACCACACTGTGTGCATGCGTCTGCATATGTGTCTGCGTGTGTTAGTAAGTGTCTATTTTGTGTTCTGTGCGTGTGGAGTTATGAGTCCGTGTTTTTCGTGTGGGTGTGTTTGAACCTGTGTGTGCGTGTCTGTTTTTTGTGTGTGTTTTATTTGTATAACTTTAATGTTTTGCTTAGAGTCGGCAAAAAGCGCTATATTAATAAAGTTGAGGGGAGAGAGTTGAGTCAACTCGTCATTTACATATAAATGAAATAAAATACAGTAGAGAGTATTACTGTGGAAGACATTACAATAATGATACTGTAAATACTTTTACTGTAACTTATTGGTATCCAGCTGCCATAATTAAGCAAATCACCTCATGATCTATTAAATCACATAACAATTATAAAAACCACATGTCGGAGTATACTTTCATTTCTGTTTTTGAGTCATCTGTTTATTTGCCATCTTACTGATAAAAGCCTTAAGGAAATTTGATTACTATGATTTTCTGTGTTTTCAAGGAAGTATATTTCCTAGCAGTTCACACCCAAAGATCCACCCATTGCACTGGCATGCTAAAGTAGACTATATAAAAGGATGCACAAAACTGATTTTAAACAACAAGTGCTGCCGAGTAAACCTACAAAGAAGTCTTACACTTAAAAAGGTAATTGCTTTGGCTTGTGTTTCTTCTTTCTATTATCTTGGTATATTTTAAGAAAAATCGAATGCACCTCTCATGTTTCTGTCACTTTGTCTTTATTCTTAACTTTAATTTTTAATATTCAGCGGTGTAAAAAAATTCAATATGTTCTGATTTAAACATTTACTATGTATAATGATATATGATTAGGCAAAATGACAAATTTTGTTTCATTCTGTGTACTATACAGTATTTTTATTTCAATATAACAGAAAAGATGCTCTGTATTTTTTCAGACCTCAAATACTCCAAAGAAAACAAGTTCACATTTAATTTTAAGCAACAAATTGACAAATAATTTTTTATGTTTCACCAATTTCATAAGTCTTTTCATGCTGCCAGTCCTTCACATTGCTGTTGGAGTTTTGATTTTATTGAAATTCAACAGACACAAATGAAATGGCCACAATACATCTAGAAATGAGGATAAAATGAAATGGTCTCTTAATTTTTTTGAAGGTTTTTCGCAGGTTCTTTATGTAACTGAACATTATGGTAGATGTATTAGACATAGGCTATTAAAAACTTACTTTAGCCTCGATTTTTTCTACAGGATGGGGAAGCAAGCCCAAACACAAAGTATTGTACAGGACAAAACAACAGTGCCAACTAAGGTGACGAAAATTGCATATCTTTGTACAAATAATATTTATCCTGCCCTTTCACTTGATTAAAAATGTACTTTTTAACTCTAGAACCGGTCAGTCGATCGTTCAATTCGATGTCCAGTTGCTGTTCATTTGCGAAACTACAAGGATGGCTCAACCCACCAAGACACACTGCATCAAAAAGCAGTTCAGGTAACTATAAATATCAGTAGTTTAAACTCAAAGGTATGCCATTTTTAAACTTTTCCACACTTGTGGTCTAATACAGCAGGTGTGTGTAAACATCTCATAAAAACAGTGTATTATTTTCTTGTATCAAAGGACATCATTTTAATACTTATAACAACTATTATATCTTATGTTTAAAATGTCTTCTTCTTCAGAACACGCCATGCGAGTCAAAAACTTGCGAAGGTTCCATAATGAATCCCAAATGTCTGATGCGCGGTTCTTCCAAAAAGGCACCCGGATCTGCTGACATCCTTACACAGGCAGTGGATTTTATCGACCAGTACTACAAATCATTCAAGATGTAAGATTAATTTTAAATTAAACTGACTGTATAAACGTAGTATACAATATACAACTTTTTTAGGGACTATTTGTAGAGTTTTTATAATGACTATACTGACATCCGAGTCAAATTGACGTAGTTTGCCAACTTATTGCAAAACAAAAACAGCAATTACAAACACACAAACGTCGTCTTTCAAACAAACAGCAGTTCGGTTCCAAGTGAATAACTGTCCCACCTCTCACCCAGCTATGATCCAGATGCGCATCAGGTTCGGGTTGACCGGGTCACGCTGGAGATCACACTTAACGGGTCATACACACTGACCGCTGATGAACTCGCTTTCGGGGCAAAACAAGCGTGGAGAAACGCGCCGAGGTGCATCGGCAGGATTCAATGGGCCAATTTACAGGTGTGGTTTTCTTCATGCAGGTTGTTCCCTGTTTTAAAAGTCTGGTATGTTTGGTAAGCGTTTATCGAAAAAATTGATGGTTTTTTGCAGGTTTTCGATGCGCGTCAGTGCAAGACTTGCGAGGATATGTTCCACGCCATGTGTGCTCACCTGAAGTATGCCTCAAATGGAGGAAACCTAAGGTATGCGGCGTTTATAGTGTTTAGTCATTTTAAACTTATGTGTAAAAACGTCACATTTAGTGTTCTTATTATTCAGCTCCTTCCACTGCCATGCAGTCTATGATGGTAGATGGTAAAGTTGTGAAATTTGGCACACACCATTGCAAATAGTGAGTCTCTAGCCAAACTCCATACCCCCATCAACAGTCCAAACTTCCACATACATTTTGCCTGTAACATTTGAACCGTACAACAAATTGATTTTTTCCCTATGAACCCTTGGCTCATGCCGATCCGAATGCACTTCTGTATGACGTCATCTTCCGTCATCGCTACGTAACTTGCCAAGGTTCATCAAGGTCAAGTTCTGAGAGGACAATAATAGTGTAATTGTCAAAGATTTCTAGTAATAAAAAGTTAAATTAAAGTTCTAAGAGGATTTGTAAAGTGACAGGCCAGCGCCCCCTAGTGGTCAAGAGATATAATTAAATTGATCAAAATGCTTATAACATATGAAGAAATCAACATGATGGTATTCAATTCACATTAGTATATTTGTTGGATCAAGCTGAGTTGTTTGATATCAGAGTAGTAAAACTCCATCATACCTCCTGTTGGCCATATTTTGGGCAATTGTGGCCTAATGGTTAGAGAGTCGGACTCGTGACCAGAAGGTTGCCGGTTTGATCCTCAGGGCTGGCATGTAACGATTGAGGTGCCCTTGAGCAAGGCACCTTACCCCGGGCGCTGCAGTGATAGCTGCCCACTGCTCCTGTTGTACGTGTGTTCACCACTTGCTGTGCATGTGTTAAAAGCAGAGGTCACATTTCGGGTATGGGTCACCATACCTGACACATTCACATTTAAAACCTACTTTTTAAAATTCATACTACAAAATGTGTCAGATTTGCACGAAAAGTGGTATGTAGCATCTGGACACGATACTGACTAAAAATTATTAAACAATTTCTGATTGATCGAATGGTTCTCGTGTAAGGCGTCAACGAATCCTAAGGCGAGCTTGCCAAAGAGTCGTGTGGCTGTATCTTTGCGACACTTTTGTGTATTGACACGAAACTTGGTCAAAGTCATAAGCAATTTTCTTGTGTTCTCACTGTTTTCCTTGGTTTTCAAAATCTGATCATCTGACAAGTCCAAAATATTTGGTTTGGCCTCGACCCCGTTATTGGTGCTTGCAGCTTTATTTTTTATTTTTATTATTATATCCTGTTATTTATAAATATAATAAATTATACCAAATATATTGAATATTTATTACATTTATAAATAAAATACAAATATTCTAATTATAATTATAACAAAAATTGTAAGAGTTCTTAAATTACTGAAAAACAAATGAATGCAATAACTCAACTAATAATTTAACAACCTATAATTAAATAAGATAGATTTACATTTGTTGTATGTGATAACATCTAAATATGTCATTTCGGCTAAATCAGTAACTCTGACTACACTGATTTTAATAATTTAGAAATGTCTCTTTTGTGTTTGGCAGATCTGCCATTACTGTGTTCCCCAAAAGAACAGACGGCGAACATGATTTCCGGGTTTGGAATGGTCAGCTCATAAAGTATGCTGGCTATCAGATGGAGGATGGTTGCGTGATAGGAGATCCATCAAGTGTAGACTTTACACAGGTAAATGTTTAAAATAAAGGATCACTAAAAAGAAGCATTTTAGTGTTTGTTAAACAGTTTTTATGATCTTTACAAAATTGACTTTCAAATGGCATTTGACAACCAAATCTTTAAGAAATAAACAAGTATGACACATTGGTACTGAACAGTGCTGACTGTTGTTGCAGGTGTGTATTCAACTTGGATGGAAACCAAAGTATGGGAGTTTTGATGTGCTTCCACTAGTTTTGCAGGCAAATGGAGAAGACCCTGAACTTTTTGACATTCCACAAGATCTGATTCTGGAAGTCTCCATAGAGCATCCACAGTAAGTCATTTGATGAGAACATTTGCTGTTTTCCCTAAATGCCGCTGTAGTTTAGTTTAATTGTGTGTATGTTGACACTGTTCAGCAGTATTATTATTTTTGGCTTTTAATATAGGCATGACTGGTTTAAAGACCTCAACCTCAAATGGTATGCAGTGCCTGCAGTGTCAAGCATGTTAATGGAAATCGGTGGTCTAGAATTCCCAGCATGTCCTTTTAATGGCTGGTACATGGGGACAGAGATTGGAGTTAGGGACTTCTGTGACAGCCAGCGCTACAACATTTTGGAGGTAACTCTCTCTTAATCATGAACCTGCACCTCCATGGTAGGGCTTTTTGTCAAAGTAAAGTAATACAATGGTTTTTTTTGCAGCGTGTTGGCCAGCTAATGGGCTTAGATACACGCAAGCTGTCTTCACTGTGGAAAGATCAGGCTCTGGTGGCTATCAATGTTGCTGTCATTCATAGCTTCCAGGTAAAGTATCCCTGCATTTTTGTGAATTTTAGAATATGGTGTAAAGAAAACATGTGATAACCGTTTGGATACTTAATCATCTCCAGAAAAATAAGGTCACCATTACCGACCACCATTCGGCATGCGAGTCCTTCATGCAGCACATGGAAACAGAAGTTCAGGTACGTGGAGGCTGTCCAGCTGATTGGGTGTGGCTGGTCCCGCCCATATCTGGCTCCCTCACCCCTGTGTTCCACCAGGAGATGCTCAACTACATCCTATCTCCTTTCTTCTTTTATCAGGTACAAAATTACCGGTTCACATGAGAATGAAAATACAAATCAAGTATTCGAGTGATATAAAGACAATAACTTGTTAACATGGTGTTTTTAGAGTGATCCATGGCTAACACACAAGTGGAAGGATGAGAAAAAACAACTTCGGAGATGTAAGGTCAGCTTCAAAGGACTGATAAGGTACTAACAAACCAACCACCTCCCCAAACAACACCATACTGCACTACTTCATTGCCGAATGTCACCTTTAATTGAAATTCTTCTCTTTCTGTTTAGAGCTGTGTTTTTTTCTCAAACTCTCATCAGAGCTGTCATGGCTAAGAGGGTGCGGTGCACTGTTCTCTTTGCCACAGAAACAGGAAAATCACTCACCTTTGCCAAAAAACTGAACTCCATGCTCAACCGTGCTTTTGTCTCCAAGGTAAGAATATCCACAATTTTGTGATTTTAGTACTAAAGCAGTGTCCGCATAAAGTCTAAAACTGCCCTTGATATTCAATTGGGAGAAACATCGCGTTTTATTAAAAAGTTATCTCTGAAGATGAAGAATAAAGTATGAGCAACTCATAAATCTTTGATTGCTTTGTGTTTTCTAATACAGCTGGTTTGTATGGAAGACTATGACTTCAGTGAGATTGAAACAGAGAGCCTTCTGATGGTGGTCACCAGTACTTTCGGCAACGGAGAGAGTCCAGGAAATGGAGTGGTATGTGTATAACCCTATAAATAATACTTAACTTCACCAGTTAGGATATGAACATTTCCACACTAAATGTTATGTATATGGAAATGTTATGTTTCGTCTCGCTGCCAACAGTTTTCTAACAAGAACATTTTCAATTCCTCAGAGCTTCAAGAAGCAGCTTTTCAGCCTGAAAAACGTGACGCACAACATCAGGTCTGTAGTTTCACAATGTGTAAATGGTAACACTTTACAATAAAGTTCTATTTGTTAAGAAAGCGGCTGCTTGTACAATATCCCGGTTATTACACAACTTCTTTCCACATGAGAAAAATATTTTATTAACTAATTTTTACCGAATAAAGACCTTCCGCGAGGAAAAGCCACAAACAGGCAGATTGGTTTAAACATTTGTAAAAATAATGTCTTTAATGTCAAATTAGCATGGCTATTATTGGCATATTAGCTCTTTATTAGTACCTATAAAGCACATATTCTGCATCCCTGATCTTACCCAGTACCTAAACCTAAAAACTACCGTACTAACTTAGTTAATAAGCAACAAATTAAGAATATAATTCATAGCTAATGGTTTGTTAATAGCGAGAATTACCCCCTATGCTGAAGTTTATTTTTAATGTTAAATTTTTTTGGTTGCTGTTTGTATGGTATTTTATTTTTTATGTTTCTATTAAAGATTCATTTATTTTTATTAGATTTTTTTGTTTGTCCATTATTTTTAGGCCAATATTTTAATATTAGTTCTAATTTAATTTTCAAAAAAAACCTTGCTAACAATGAACAATAATTTACAGAATGTTCTCATGTTAACTTCAGCATTTACACAGGTGCTACAATAGCCTTTATAAATAAACCGTCATCACTGTGAAGAACCTTTTGTAGCACCTATTTGAAAGGTGTACCAATCCATTTGTAAAAATGTTTTTAAACACAAAGTATCTAACGTTAGCTGATATACAATTAACTAACATAAACAACTGTTTTGGCATTAACAAAGATTGATAAATAGTGAAAAACTAAACTGCTCGTCGTTAGGCTAGTTCATGTTTGCTTATACGTTGACTAATGTTAAAGGGAAAGTTCACCCAAGAATGAAAACTCTATCATCGTTTACTCAGCCTCACGTTGTTCTAAAGCTGTAAAATGTTTTTGTTCCGCTGAACACAAATAGAGATATTTGGAAGAATGCTTGTTACCAAAGAGTTCTGTTGCACTATTGACTTCCATGGTAAGAAAACTACTATGGTAGTCAACGGTTAGTTTCTCACATTTCTGAAAATATCTTATTCTGTGTTCATGACATAATAAAGATACGTTTACAGGTTTAGAACAACTTGAGGGTGAGCGAATGACCAATTTTTCATTTTTGGGAACTATCCTTTTAACAAATACAACCTTAGTGTAAAGTGAAAATGTTAACTGCCATGAATGACCTGCAGATATTTTGCTGTATAGAAAAAACACTGACAGCGTCTTTTCACCACAGGTACAGTGTGTTTGGTCTTGGTTCACGAGTGTACCCGCAGTTCTGTGCCTTTGCCCATGCTGTGGATGACAAGCTTTCGGAGTTGGGGGCCAAGCGTCTCACTGCCACAGGGGAGGGAGATGAACTCAACGGGCAGGATGAGGCTTTCTCAGCTTGGGCTTGCACTGCCTTTAAGGTGGGTGAGGGTTTGGGTGTCATGATACAATGAACTGAATGAAAAATTCAGCAATGAACATCGAACTAAAGACATTCTGTCTGAAAAATGCATCATGTTTTGAGAGAACGATTCTGTGTTTGATTGAAGGATGCATGTGAGGAGTTTAACATTAAAATGCTGCTGAAAGGGGTTGAGCAACAGTCAGACAGCTGGGACCCAAAGAGATACAGAGTACAGCAGGACAGCGGCACACTGGACTACATTACAGGTACATGTCTACCAAAAATCTAACCAATACTCTATTCATATTCATATCAATATTTGCACTCATGAATGTTTCTTTTTCCCCCAGCACTCTCAGCCCTTCATTCTAAAACTGTGTTTCCTTTGACTCTGAAGAGAAGACAGAAACTGCAGAGCTCCAAGTCAAGGTTTGATTCTACTCCTTCATCAGGAAACATACATTTTTGTCATTGCTGTTTTACCTTTTAACAATTGATTATTCTTTTTTCAGTCGTTCTACTATTTTAGTTGAGCTGAAGATGGATGGGAACACAGAGGCTTTAAACTTTGTTCCAGGAGACCATGTTGGAGTTTTTCCAGAGAATTCTTCAGAGCTGGTTGATGGTATTCTGAAGCATCTCCCAGATGCCCCTCCTGTTAACCAGAGTCTTCACCTGGAGATCCTCTCTGATTCTACTCATGGTAACCATCACTTATGGCGATAACATTATCATAATCTACTAAGATGCAGTACGGAAGTACAGTTCTGTGAGACGCTCCAAGCTTTTACCTGATGGATCTTTTCTTTGGTTTATTTTAGAGGAAGTGAGTTTTCAGATGGATGAACGTCTCCCTCCATGCACTTTGGCACAGGCTCTTACACACTTCCTGGATATTACTACTCCACCTTCACAAAGTCTACTGCGCAAACTCTCTACAGTTGCAGGTCAAGAAGTGGATCACAGACGACTTGTTGTACTTGCATCAGTAAGTGAAATATATTCTCCCTTTCGGTCTGTAAGTAGACATAAACTTTTTATGACCTAAAGTATATATATATATAAAGTATAATGATAGAGCTGTTTTTTTTAACTATTTAGTTGATGAGATTTTTGTCAGAAAAAATAAAAATAAAATGTCCAATATAATGTCCAAGTTTAACTAATTATATTGTAGAATGTAGTGGTCTAACCCTATATATGACGTTTAATGTGCAATACACTTATAGTATTATAACGTCTTCCTAGGATTTCCAGGAATATTCAAAATGGAAAGATTTCCACAGGCCTACCTTCCTGGAGGTGCTTGAACAATTTCCCTCTCTAAAAGTGTCAGCAGCGTTTCTTCTGAGCCAGCTTTCTCTGCTCAAACCCCGACTGTACTCTGTCAGCTCCTCATTGGATCATCATCCCAATGAGTTACACCTCACAGCGTCTGTTGTGGAGTACCACACCCAGGGTATGATGCTTCAGCATGATATACATCAATCAACATCAAAGTATTGCTTTATAATTGAATGCTGTTTTGTATCAGATGTAAAGATTTTATTGTGTAAATTGTTTTTTTAATATGTATTTTTGCTCTTATTCTAGGGGGACATGGTCCACTGCATTTTGGCACCTGTACCTCATGGCTTAACACCATTAAAAAAGGACACACAGTGCCCTGCTTTATTCACCGGTACTGAAAGTGACTCCTTTGCGTATTTTAATAAATCTATAAATATTTATGAAGGCAAAGTACTATTTTATGCACATCAATGAATAAAATATAACAGAGCTAATAGAATTTGCATGTGGGATTTTGCCTGATACAGCTACAGAAAATGTCTTCATTCTAATTTCTGATTTCATTTTCTATTTATTGCTTCAGCTCTGGTGGGTTCCATCTTCCGACAGACCCCAGCACTCCAATTATTCTGATAGGGGCTGGGAGTGGTATCGCTCCTTTCCGCAGCTTCTGGCAACAGCACTGTCATGATACAAAAAAGACAGGTAATCTATATTAACTTTACTCTTGTTTATTGACCTAAAAAGCATCACAAAGAAAAATAAGTTTTGATTACTCTGGTTTCTGTGCCACTTCACTAAACAGAATTGGATTTCTCCATTAAGAGCTCAGTTGTGTCATCCCTTATTTTTATCTCATTTTTAATCGCTTTATTTGATTTTAACTTTTTTTTAGGACTGAAATTGAGTCCTATGACATTGGTATTTGGATGCCGCGATTCAGAAACAGACCATCTTTATAAAGTTGAAACACTGAGGCTGAGACTTGATGGGATTCTGGGCAACATCAATACAGCTTACTCACGCCAACCTGGTAAACAAAAGGTATGTTTCTTTCTTATTATATTTAAACCTAAACCAATCCTAGGCCTATATATATTTTCTGTGCATCTTAATTAATGAATTGAATTGTCTTTTTTCTACTCCTTAACAACAGATGTACGTGCAGGATATCCTGAGAGACCAGCTAAGTGAAAAGGTCGTAGAGGATCTACACACAAAGGCTGGTCATATGTACATCTGTGGCGGTATGAACATGGCCCGTGATGTTGCCTGCACTCTGCAGGACATCCTGACAAGCAAGACTGGAATGACCATCACAGAAGCTGGAGAATATTTGGAGAAATTAAAGGTGAGCTTTTAAAATAGAGAAACTAAGTAAATGGTTCATCATCCTTGTACACGTCATGTTACTTGTGTACTAATCATAATGTTTTTGGTGGCAGGTTGAAAAGAGATACCATGAAGACATTTTTGGAGCCTAATGGACATTTCTTCGTCCTCATTTTATTTTGAACTAACTGTAAAATACGATTGCCACAGATTAAAGTAGTAAGAAATACTTGGTCAAAGTTATATCACATTAGAAAATCATATATTTATTTATCAGTATTTTTTTGTTGTTTGTTTCCTTCTCTGCATAAATATGAACACTGTGGTGATTATACAGGTAAAGCAAAAGCTCTGTGTTTTAGGACACTCTGTACAAAGAGAAAAACTGATGGCTTATATTCAATTCATTCATCACAGCAATATTCATGCGAAAATATCCTGAGTAATGTTATGAAAATCTTTTATTTGATTTTTATAATCATTTGCTTTAGATTAAGATTTTATTTGTCTTCAATTCTGCTATGCCGATTCTGAGACTTTCTAATGTCTTCTATTTACTTTTTATTACTTCATGCCATGTGTGACATACCTTCATGTTTTATAAGTAATGTGGATAGATGTACTACTAAATAAAAGGAAAAGAACATCTTGACTTTCAATTCATTTATTTACAAAGAATACAAAAAAATAAACTGTCTGGATCAAGTGTGCCACACCTTCATATTCCCTGCGAGTGCAAAAATAAGAGATCAAAAACAGCAAACTTGACATTCAAATGGAAGTGATTACATGATTAACTAATCAACCTAACAATACAAGTATGGCTTTGTTGATCTGGAAATAGCTTTTCTTTAATTTTAACGATGGTCTGTAATAACATGGAACTGAAAAACAAACCAGAGTCTTTATTTATGATGGGACTTCTTGGATCCTGCAGCCTCTCTACGGCCTTGTTTCAACCCCTGTGTTATACAAACCAATAACAAAATATTAATAAAAAGTGATGCTTGTACGTACAGTGAGGTTGTGAAACGCAAGAATAACTGTACCAAGTAGTATCCTGTGTGATAGCCACTCATGTACCAGGAAATAAGCATACTGCCCAAAGCCTCATCATCCTCCAGGGTGTCTGAACTCATTGGAGGTGGTGGAGGTGGGATCATCTAAGTAAAAATACATTTTATTTTCTATTACAAAATATTCAGGTTTGTTCTAAAGAGACTTATATGTTTGTAAATGACAAAAATCATGCAAAATAGATCTACGATTTCTTTTTTAAGTTTAAAAAGTAAACCAATTCTTACTGGGAGACCAGGTGGAAACAAGGGAGGCCATCCAGGATGGAAAGAATCTGGACTTTTTGATCGTCTACCATCCGCCTAGGGAGAACATGGACTTATGCATTCATGTCTTACATAAGATTTGAAAACTTGAAATTATTTAACAACTATGACATTCTGCAATCATTTCACACTTTTCCTCTAAGTCTTCTTAGTTAACCAACCACAGATATGATTAAGCATCAAATATATTACACAGAAATATAATTGGGTACACCCACCCACAACTTCCTACGCAGGGTCTAATTCATTGGTACCCAATCTTAAACATCTAATTTTATGGATATAAAAGTGCTACAAATGTTCTGGTGACCTCAACCCATGGATTGCTGTCATTGGCTGTGGCTCCTCATGTCACCTGACATCACATGATGTCGAGTCAGACTACAGCTCCAGATATTTATCATGTAGATATTTGTCTGGCGTCTGCATCATGGAGCCTCTTTGATGAGTCGTTTACTAGCTCACACATCATGATTTGCGAGTGCTGATCGCACGCTGTTTTGCCCCCGATCACAGCACAACCTGTCGGAGAGCTCAACGACTTGCAAATCGGGCTTAAATCATGTAGTGTGAATTTGGCATTACAGTTTTTATATGACCCAACTGTTTTTGCTTATTTAAACTGTGCAATTGACTACACAAAGTAAATTGTATGTTACTTGATTAAGTAGATGACCTTTATTAATAGGAACTGTTTCAATGGATAAAATGTTTGCTTTACCAAATATGTGAAAAAAAACAAATTCCCATTCCCTTTGTCAAGTAACTGTATGCATGTTGACTCTGAGATTCACTAAAATATTACTTCTAGAGTATTACTCAAAGCAATATCGATTTACCTTGTGATGGTGGGGTCCTGGTGGGGGGCCTGGAGGAAAACCAGGAAGGAAAGCCGGAGGCCAAGACTGAGGCCCCATGGGAGACTTTCCTTTAGATTTGTGTTTCTGAGGACCCGACCGTTGTGGGGTAAATGATCTTTCACTCTCCTCTGTTGAGGACTCGATCTCTTTGGCCTACAATTGGAAAATGGCATTATTGAATGAACACCACAAACGCTTAAATCGTAAAAATTTGTAGCGCTATCTAATTGATAATTATAAACTCTGTACATCACGGTTACGCACATCTGATGATTTTAAAGCGTCGTCATCTAAATCTGAAGCTTCTGTCAGAAGGTCACTGATCTTCTGTTCCTCCTCATTACCATACTCGGTATAAATAACAACACAGGTGCCTTTCTCCTGGTCTACAGAGGAAATCGTAGCAGCATACAAGTTGCCATCCTCAGACCAGTATGCAAAACAGGTGTCCCCAACTTCCCACTGTATGACAAAATTGACACATTTCACTCAATTTATTTTAACCTGAGATTGAAATGCAATGACTGACACAGTTTGTAACTACCTCTTTATCGGGCTCTGCGTTACATCTCTTTCTGCTTTTGCTCTTTTTGTTGTTTTTCCGCTTTTTTGCATGGTTATCTTTCTTCTTTGGAGTCACAGTGTTCTCTCCTTTCAGTGCGCTCTGGTGAGAAAAGAGAGAACAAGGTACAACTTCATGGTTACTGGAGAAACGAAGGCATACCGTTCCCAATCACGTGTCTTTGGAGTCATTCTAATTACCTTGAAAGAAGCGACCGCTTTATCATAAGCTTTAATCAATGCCGTGTCATCCCAAATATCAGAATCATCGCTCTGGATAGAGGAAAAACATATTTTCTCCAATTACAGCTGGTTGTAAAAACAAATCCACACAACTTGAAGTAAATTGGAAACAACGTTAACGTCACTGGATTAACAAACCGTACAAACAAAAGCAACACTTAGCAATTTAGCAATCAGAATGAGCTAAAAATAAACAGCGCTAGCGAAACCTCAAACCTAACCTTGTGGATATGTTAACTTGTCTTAATACACACCTGACCAGCTCCACGACAAAATATGACATCTTGTCCATTAGCCATCAGAAATCTGCCTATAAAACCAGAAAACAAATACTCGTGAGGTACAACGTGCGCAACTAATGTACGCCGGACGCTGATGACGCACGTATCCCGCGACAAACCTGTTGCTTAGCAACTCGGAACACCTCGGCGTAAAAGCGGTCGTATGAGAATTTTTGATTTGATATTCACAATGCTTGATGCGGCATTAAGTTCATATGATGCTCAGGTTGTCTTGGCTACATCGAGTGATGAGAATCATCCTGCGGAGAATATAATTGACGGGTCTGTATGTTTCTGAAAAGATGTATGAAGAGCTAGAATGCTAATTCAGCTAATGTTGTAATAGCTGAAGTGGCTAAATCGCATTGTATTTACTAACAGTTGTATAACTTTTATAGGAAAACGGAGACGTTCTGGATTTCAACTGGCTTGTTTCCTCAAGAGTTCATCATCCGCTTCTCGGATAACATGAAAATACTCACTATTTCCATTCACAGCTATAACAGTAAGCACAGACATCTTTATCTTTAATGTCGTGTCTTCATTGTGTTGTAATACAGCATTTACTTTGATATCTTCTTTTCAGTTAAAAGGTTGAGAATAGAAATGAGCTCATCAGAGGATGCTGATAAATTTGAGACACTTGCAGAGACAGGTGAGTCCAAAAGGGTTTGTGTTTTTTTAAATGTTCTTATATCTTTGGAGTCTGATGTACATGAATGTTCTGTATTTCAGAGTTTGAACACACTGAGAGCAGTCTACAAACTAATGATATTTCTGTAAGTTCAATTTTAATAAGATTTTAACAGTTTCAGGTCAAAACTCTTCAAGGATCTTGACAAATGTTTCTCTTTCCTACAGGTTAAAGTACCAAATGCAACACACTTGCGGTTTATTATATTATCAGGATATGACCATTTTGTCTCCGTACATAAAGTTAGTGTACAATCATGAGATCGCCTTCTGTGTTATTTATTTACTAGTATATGTAGTAACTTATGTCATTGGCTTTACAGTCAAATGAATCACAAGAGTTACTGATATCATATAGTTTACGAATGTCTATTTTTCTAAACCAATCAACCTTTACATAATTCACTTAGCTAAATGTGCAAGTCTCCTCTTTGCTTTTGTAAACAAATGATTTAATGCTAAAAGTTAAGTTTGTTTCTATATTCTGTTTGGTTCAATATTTGTTAATCTTTCCTTAGATATTTACACAGTATGTTGGCAATAGCATTTATGATTTCACATTATAACATTTTAAATAAATTATTAACGTAGTTTAACCACAATTGTAGAATATGGGAAATTTGACAACTGCGGTGAGTTGGTTGTCTTATTTAAACTTTTTATGGTGTTCTTTCTATTGTTGATAAAGACTGTAAACTACAAACACTTTATGTATAACACACTTTCACAACGCAGAACACTTTAAATCTGCACATTTTTACAGCATGAAACAACTCCGTTTGACTGTTTTTTACAAGTTTTACTGTATTGTCACACATTAAAAAACATTCTATAAAGTTAGTATGTATTGCCCACAAGACAAAAGGAATTCTACACATTTAATTCACATTTACATTCTGAAGACACCAAAGCGGGTTTTCTGTGTAGGGGCGTTAAGAGCAGAACTCAGACTCAAGCCCAGGACAAGGCGAGTGTCGGCAGGGTCAATGATCCCATCATCCCACAATCTTGGTAGAAAACAGAAAGTAAGACATGACAAAGAAAGTAGTACGAAAATCTTTTTGAGGCAGGAAGAACAAACGGTACTAGTTACCTGGCACTGGAGTAATATGGACTTCCTTCTTCCTCAAAGCGTTTAATTATGGGCTCTTTCATTGCAGCCTCCTGCTCTGCAGTAAACTAAAAATAATAACCAACAATAAATATTCAATAAAATTCCTTTTTAAATTCTGAAAAAAGTTAATTGACGGCAAATCTCAACTTTACTTCACATTAAGTTTTTAATTACTTACCTCCTTTCCTTCTCTTGCTTTTTGATCCTTGGTTATGGTGGCAAGCACAGTGGCTGCCTGCTCTCCTCCCATCACAGAGATTCGTGAGTTAGGCCACATGTACAGGAACCTAGGGCTGTGAAACATACAATACTTTATTGGGTAGCTTATGTGCAGTTAAACTCCATCGCTATATTAGTGAGATTAAGTCTGTGTGCAATGAAGTGTATAATAAAACCTACCTATATGCTCTGCCACACATGCCGTAGTTCCCTGCACCATATGATCCTCCAATGATTACAGTAATCTTAGGCACATTGGCACAGGCCACAGCGGTCACCATTTTAGCTCCATCTTTAGCAATACCTCCAGCCTCATACTCCCTGCCAACCATGAAGCCTAATAATAAGAGAGGGACAGGGTACATCATGAAATGAATACAGAGAGTATGAAACATGTCACATAAAGGCTACATGCTGACCTGTAATGTTTTGCAGGAAAAGGAGTGGAATGTTTCTCTGACAGCAAAGCTCAATGAAATGAGTTCCCTGAAAAAATATTTGATTTATAGGACAGAATCTTTACTTTTAGTGAATCATAACTGCATCAGAATACTAGATCCTCACCTTCTTTGCTGATTCTGAGAACAGAACACCGTTATTGCCAATAATTCCAACAGGGTACCCAAATATTCGAGCAAAACCTAGAAACCAAATAAACAAATGCAGGAAATGGTGAGATTCAAGATTTGAATGAAAATGCATTTAAAAAAAACCTGTAATTGATAGAATTTACCTGTGACAAGCGTGTCTCCATATAATGCCTTGAACTCATCAAATGTACTGCCATCAACAATACGTGCGATAACCTGAAATGAAGAGTCCATCAGGTTTCTACAGAACTACATTGGACTAAAATAAGAATGCTGTTATCAGAAAATGCAGTTTATGTCCACTGAAACAATTTAAAAGGAGGACTATATTCAGGTGATCAAAATCAGAACAATACCTCTCGAATGTCAAAGTTGCGTTTAAGGTTGTCGCCCACAATACCATACAGTTCATCAGCAGGATACAGGGGTGCCACTGGAGCTTCTACAGTAACCTAAGAAGCAGACAGCAAATAGAAAAATAAAAGAAAAATCGAACAAGCGCGAGTCAGTTCAAGACATGCAAAATTATGTGAGAGAAGAGAGCGGTTGTTTCCGCACATCAAGCGTTTTCTTGTAGTTCAGACTTCGAACCGCTTTCCGTGCTAGATGAAGGGCATGGTTGTCATCCAAGGCATAATGATCAGTCACCCCTGACTTTCTGAGAAGAAACGAATAGTGAAAATGTTAAATAAACTAACAAACTGGAGCTTATGTGACAACAGTTAGTTAGATTAAGTTTCTCTAACCTGCAGTGAAGGTCTGCACCACCTAGGTCTTCAGCAGACACCTCTTCACCTGTAGCAGCTTTCACCTATTAAACACATACAAGATTTCAACAACTACTAGACAGGGAACAGCTTAGGAAAACAAAAACATTTAAATACCAGCAAATGTCCATAAGACATTAATACATACGAGTGGTGGTCCACCGAGAAAAATGGTCCCTTGTTTGCGTACTATGATGCTTTCGTCAGCCATCGCGGGGACATATGCTCCACCTGCGGTACAGGAGCCCATTACAACAGCAATCTGAAATAAAACAAAAATATGATATACAACAGTTTGAGATGTAAGAAATATTATTACTTGTTGCAATCATGTCAGTTACCAAACAACAAAGCCATTTGTAAATGAGTTAACTATTTTGTCCAACACATAGAAATTCAACTTTCTCCACACACATACAAACACAGATCGCTTCTATTGCATAAAGACCTGTGCGATCCCCTCAGAGGAAAGACGGGCCTGGTTGAAGAAGATGCGCCCAAAGTGATCTCTGTCTGGAAACACATCTGCCTGTCTGGGTAAATTGGCTCCTCCAGAATCCACTACAGAAAATCATTTTGAGATTTGTCATTTGGCATATCAGGAGAGAAAACAACTGACCAACAAATGAGAACTCACCAAGGTATATGCATGGCAAATGGTTTTGCTTCGCAATCTCTTGTGCACGAAGATGCTTCTTTACGGTAATTGGATAATAGGTACCACCTTTCACAGTAGCATCATTAGCAACTATAACACATTCTACCCTGTAAAGGCACATAGACAAGCTATAACAAACCATACATCACTGCATACATTGGGCAAAAGTGAGAACCTGCACGCTCACCCTGACACTCGACCGATTCCAGTGATGATGCCTCCTGCAGGGACCTCCTCTTTACCATACAAATGATACCCAGCAAACTGGGAGAACTCAAGAAAGGGAGATCTGCATTCAAGAAACACGTTAAGTGTGACCACACTCAAGTTTTACCCGTGTATTTGTAAGATGTGCCGCACTTACCCAGGATCCAACAGTCTGTCGATGCGTTCTCGAGGCAGGAGCTTCCCTCTGGATGTGTGAAGGGTTCTTGCTTTCTCTCCGCCGCCTTTAAAAGAGGCAATAATATTAAACATTAGTTCAAGATGTGAATCTTAACGTACTGTCGTTCCATAAGGGCTTTAGGTTTTTGTGCTTTTTGTGCTTGAGAACTTCCTCACCGAGTTTGATCTTCTTCGCTCTGTCCTTCAACTCTTCAACCAGAGCTTGCATTCGTTCGTAGTTCTCCTACGATGCGAAAGTTGGACGTTTTGATCATACCAGACCGTGACGTAAATGTAATGCATGTAAAAAAACATCAATATCAATGCATTGAAACGGTTTTAAATCTAAACTATATATCTGCTGCCTCTTCAAACACGTATAGGACGCATAACAAAGTGAACGTTTGCAATGCATATACAATGCAAGTTATATTGACGTTACATCCTCACTGCTGGGTTACTGTATGAACTTTAGCTCAAGGCTTTATTCACGGCCTAACGTTACCTGAAAGACCGGAGAGTGAACGTCCGCCTGAGAGCCCACCGTTGCCACTTTGTCTGCATGATATAATCTGGAAACGGCGGCATTCACACCTCTGTTCCGAATGAGAGAGACCACCGGTCTAACATATTGGAGAATCATGATTCATCATCTAACGTTAACAGTCACAGGACGAACTCGACACGCAACGTCCCTGCCCTGACCTCAGCGCCGCTCGGTACGGACAACAAAGCGTTAACGCACGCAGCGCCTTCGTCAGCCAATGATATCGGGTAGAAACGGAACACCCCCCTTTCTCTTTGACAGTAGGGCTGTGTTCGCATTCATGCATCAAAGTAGTGCGAGAGTTATTTGAGAGCCTTCCGTTTTGTATGCGAATCGGCGTATTCAGAATGACTCTCGCGTTACTTTGACGTCACAAGCCGATCGGTTTGCGCAGGCCGCACGAAGACAAACGCATCGTTCAGTTCAAGGCAAGCCGTTTTAACATTTATTGTTATGGCACTTCGAAGACAAGCGGCATCATTAGTTGTATTTCTACGGACCTTGTTAGGGACAGAGAGGGAATTCAACCAGTGCTCGAGCTGAAGGGGGGCTGGGGGTCCAGGACCCCCCATAAGGCATAATGGATCCCCAATAAGAAGTAAAAAATTGAATTTGGGGGTCCCTCAGATATTTGTATTGGAGTAAAGATTATACTGACGAATGTGATTTAATTCATGCAATGGATGTGGTTAATGTTGTGAATGAATTATTTACAATAATTTATGTTAAGTTTGTTTATGGGCTAGTTGTCATGTCCCTTTCAATTTGAAATGAACCGCACCACGTCTAAAGACCGCTAAGAGCAGGACAGTGAAAGAATTATTTTCTATTCTGTAAGCCTGTATTTAATAAATAGTATATAGTTATGCATATCATTATCAAATATATTGTGTATTTTGTATAGATTGTATATTGCGAGACTAAACCCCACCAATAAAAAGTCTTATGAGGGGGACCCCCATAAGACTTGGTTCAATTCGAGCACTGAATTCAACATTTTAAATACTTTTGAGTGACAAACTTTTGTAGCACCTCAGGGTAGAATTGCTGTTCTTAAACTTGAAAGACCATTAACAGACTACTATAGCTTCATAACATACTGCCATCTTTTAAAGACTGATGGGTGTAATAACCATTTAAGGTGGTTTATCCAATTACTAAATTGTGAGATGAATACTTAACATCTGTTTCATTGATCCAAAATATGTGAATGGTCCTTAACCCTTGTAGTTTTTGTCACTCAGCCAATGTTTGCAGTACCCACAGCATTGTCATTTTAAAACCCATAAAGAATTTTATAATTTCCTTTATCCCAATTACAGGCAACATAAAACAAGCAGTTTCACAGATTTTTTTTAAAGTCAACAAAACAAGGATTTGCTGTCAGATTGGAAAACATTAATGAAACATACAGCAACCTTAAAAACAGATATATTTGAACAAGATGTATGTATTTGACAAAACAAGATATCAAACTCATACTGTTGTCAGCAAAAAAAATAAAGTGTTTGTTAATCATAAGCAATGTTTATCATTAAATAAATACAAATAAATAAGGCAGCGATTGGTGAACTTGTGGAAGGGTTGTACATCACAAAATAAATACACTGAAGGGCCTTATGACACACATTTTGTTTACAAAAGGAAAAACTACAGTCAAAAATCTAACAATACTATTTAAAATAAATAACAATTCACCAAAGCACCGGAGTTCACTTTAATGCAACTTGGATAGCAGCAATAGGGACTTCACCATCAGGTCAGCAAATCAGAATCAATTCGGATCCTCAACTTCTGTAAAGATGTTATCAAGGAAGAATTGGGAAACTGAAGCAGGTTCGTCATCAGCATTCAAACCAGAGTTGAGAGGTCTGCCCTGAGGTGACTGCACAACAGATATTTTCATTAATAAAAACAACAAATGGAACAAGTGAATTCATCAGTTCAAATTCTTAAACTTTATATTGATATTGGATAAGATGTACACATTACAATCATTTGATTACAGATCTCAGAATGTACCTGATAATCATCCAGTGGTCTGTAGGCCGTTGAAGACGCTCTTGGTGGGGATGAGGAAGATGTGGAAGTGTCTGCATCAGTAGCCATTATATTTACACGACTGAGGAGAACCTTTGGCCAGCCATCTGATGGCTTGGTTTCCTCCTGAGCAGCATGTGATTCTAAACCAATTTTTCTGCTATCAATTCTAAAAACACAGATCAATGCTTTTCAGTGAATAGTAGCCTACTAAATATTATAATTTCAGGGTTATAAAACAAATGTAGACATACAAAGATACAATATGTCTTTATCGGTACATGGAAAGCATTCTTACCCTTTAGAAAGAAGTTTCACATTGACAGGTGTGCTGTGATGTTTTGGTTGCAAGTTATGCTGGCAAATTTCCTCTAAAGATAGCCTCTCAAGAGGGATCTTACATTCCCGAATGATTTCCTCTGCTTCTAGCCTTGTGGGAGTTTGAATGCACTCTTTCACTGACGTCTTGGCTCGCTGAGGTGATGTTGGGACAGCTTGGGTCGAATTGAGCGACCAAGGTTTATTTTTTGGATATCTTCCGGGTGACCGTAGTGTCATCTGTAAATTACCTTTTAAGAGGCATCAGGTAAAATTCAATAGCACAAAGTGTTGTGGGGGCAGACAAATAATGCATTACGTTTATAAACTTACTTCGCCTTTCAGGTGAAGTTTTTGATTGTGATTGTGGCGGTTTTTCTTTCGTTTTCGTAACAGTTTTTTGCGTGCCAGAGATGCTGTCTACGTGAAGTTCCTATGAAACAGATATTTGCATTGTAATCTGAACCATGATTATAAATGTCATTTCATGAAAAAAAATGTATAACCTTGATAAATGAATACTTTTACTGCTAATAATAAAAGTTGGAGAATTAGGTCTATATTATGTCTTAATGTATATTCAATAGGAAAACATACTTTGTTTGCATTGTCAGATGTTCTGCCATACTCTGGTAGACTTTTAGCATTTTCCACATCTTTCTGGTCTGTGTTGTTCTCTTCCTCAGAGACGGGCACAAACGCATCTGACAGAAACATGTGGGACACTCCTTCACACCAGTTCTCGATTTCATTCGAGTCAATGGGAAGTATATTACTTCTGAGAGACCATTCCTCCTCCGCTTGATGCTCCAGGGATTCAGCTGTTTGTGCAACAGTGCAAGTATTAATATCCATTTTAGGGATGACAATATTTGAATAAAAATCCTCCATTTTATATTATTTAGTTCTTGTCCTTTAATAAAAAAAAATCAAACCTCTTCTACAGGAAGCCATATTATGCTCTGAAGATTGACTTTCAGTTAAATCTTTTCTTTCTGTATTTGTAGGTTTTTCATCACCTAACTCCTCAACCTGTGACAGTTAGATTCTCAATCAATCAATATCTTAATATTTCCGGTGAAATGATCAAGATTAGAAATACTCAATCATAAATGAAATGACATTAAAATACACAAACACAAACTTGTTCAGATGGTTCTTGAAAACTAACCATTAATGCCTCCTTGTGAAGACTGCTCTCTGTAGTCTTGTCCAATACAGGAACAAATATATTAGAAAACACTATGTGAGAAACACCCTCGCATGCCTCCTCCATGTCCGTTGAGTCAGTGGACGGTGATTTAGCACTACAAGGAAATTACAAAACCATAAGAAATGTACATCTTTATCCTAAGATAAAAATAAAGATCAGTGAAATTGTTCATACCATGATTTAATCTCGACACCACATTGTGTTTGTTGCCTAAGCTCCAAGCTTTCACTTTCGAAAGCAGATGAGCCCTCAATCTCTTCTGAATTTGACTCTTTCTTACTCTTCAGAGTACATGAATGAGTTGAATGAGGCTCTGCTGAAGATGTTGGTGAATTCTCTACACTTGCTGTGGACTCTCTAATTCTCCTTTTGGGGAAAGTCATCTTTACCTTTACCACGCCTTAAAGAGGGAGAAAACAACCAACTAAGAAATACTACTCACTTTAGGAATATTGATCCAAAAGCGAATTACAGTGGATTCAATGAATCCATATTTTGCGTGTTCACTGGGAAACCTTTCTTTCAATCGAGCTATCCATCATATTGTAACCAATGCAATGGTTTCAGACGTAGAATAGCATTTCACTACCTTTCTTTGAAGGCATTCTCCTTTTGGGTGATAAAGATGGCTCCATATTTGTCGATTTTGATATGGCACATAATGAACTCTCTTTCACCTGAAATAAACATTACAGGGCAAAATTTGTTACTACGAAAAATAAAATTCTTTGTTATACTTCATTTACTAATTTACCAACCTGGGAACTTTCTCTTTGATGCCTTATAGTCATCTGTTCTTTGCCTAAACCATCTTGCACTTCCTCAGAGACCGGTATGAATATATCATCCATCACCATGTGTGAAACAGCCTCATGCTCCCCTAGCTCCTGATCTGCGTCTGTAGTGAGATTCGGTTCTTTCTCTAAAGCAAAGGGATCTTCACACAACTGACGAATATGTAGGGGAGAAATTTCACTCTCCATATGAACATCATCTTTATTTTCTGCCACAAACATATCAGAGAGCGCCACGTGTGACACATCCTCAGTCTTCTCCACAGATTGCGTTTCAGCACTGTGAAAATAAAACAAGCTATAATTCTTGCTCTTTTGATTCACGAACATTGAGATGGATGTGTCTTACCATGTTGAGGCGAGTTGTGCGAGTTGTGCAAGCTGTTGCTCTTGCTTCAGGACTTCTTCAGTCAAGTTTAGTGGTGTCCCTAAATCTTCCTTTGAATTATCAGAGAAATCTTCTTGTTCAGCTTTTTCTTTCCCTTTATCACACTCTTTCTTGATCTGAGGTTCTGAGGTAATCTGTGTTATGGCTGGTTGATGAGACCTAACGTCTAGATACTCCTGTCTTGAAGTTTCATCTTTGTTACAAGTTGTTTCAGGCCTCACTTGCAACATGCCTTTAAAAAAATATTTAATAACATGTATAAATAAAACCAATTTTTTTTCCAATTCATATTACAGAGGGAAAAGTCAACTAAAGAGAATTTGTAATTTACAAATCCACTTACTTTCAGATTGTTCTGTCCCGTCTTGAGATGTTGATGTTAAATTTAATGCTTCTTCAAAAGTATCCAGCTCTTCAGAAATGTCTGAAAATGTTTCCTTTTGCAAGCAGTAATATAATCAACAAATGTACGCTGCTGAACTGAACGATGTGGAAATTCTGTATAAAATACAAATGGGTAACACCTTACTTGGTCATTGACTGTTGGGAAATGTCTCTCACTTTCAGAGTCCCCCACAAGTCTATTCTTATCTTCCATTTCTCCAGAGGCAACAACTAGGGCATCAACCAACACCACACGTGAAACACCCTCACAACAGTCTTCTAGTTCTTCCTTTGACTGCTCAATGGCAGTGCTGTGTAGATCAGGAACATCTTCGAAATTTCTCACCTGTTGAGAAACGCATAAGTGACTATAAACAATTTGCATCGCCTGCTACCGCACGGACTAGCCATCAACTTACTGAGAGGTCAACAGCAGTATCTTTGTCCATCTGGAGATCAAATTTGACAGGACTTCCCCATGACATTGGAACCTCATCTTGTATATCTTCGGAGACTGGCACACTGGCAGTCAATGGACCATCATGATGGGGTTGTATCCCGCTTTCTTCAGTGTTTGAAAGGACGTTAGGAACAAATGAACCAACCGTCTCTTGTACAGAAGTTTTCTGGTTGGACTCCTTCTCCGTGTGTTGTGCTATATCACAAGATGTTGGTAAATTAATGTTGGCTGTATATTTCTGGCTGGATGCACATTCTGTTTTTGAGGGCCCAGCTTTCGCACATGGCCTTAGGTTTGGCTGCACTTTTATCTTGCCTTGATGGAGAGATCAGAAAGAAATGCATCCATATTTACTTGAACGACAGTTAATAATATAAAATCTGCATAGGAAAGATGTTATAAATTTAAACAAAAGTTCCCCTACTTCTTCTTTGAGAAGCAGCCTTTCTTTCTGTTGGTTCTAACGGCTTCTCTCCTAACTTCAACACACCGGTAACATCTGTTGGCTTTAGGCAAAAGTTATAATATTTTAAATTGAACGCTACAAAAGATAAACTCAACTACCTGTCAAATTCCAAAAAAGAAAACTAGTTCATACCACAGAATCATTATATGAGAGCACTTCATGGCTTCCTGTTATCTGTTGCTTACTGGCATATTTCACTGCATCCTCTAAAACAGACGAATCATCCTCCACCTTCCAAGACACACTTTTACATGGCTTCTCAGTCTCTCTTGAATTCATGTGCAATGCACTGCAACAAACAATTGAGAAAATAAATTCAATGAAAGTATCCAATGAACATTCAAGATTATACCTTTCTTGTCTAGATAGACAAATTCTGTTAAAAGAACAGTTCACCAACAAAGGAAAATTCTGTCTTCATTTACTCGGCCTCAACAGTTCTTGGCCACCATTGACTAGACCTGTAGGAAAGATGCTTTATAAAATTCTTTGTTCTGTTGAAGACAAAAGAAGATATTTTGAAGAAAGTAGGAAGTTCTGGGGCATTATTTTTTTTTCCTTCTAATGTAGTCAATGGTGGCCAAGATTTGTTTGGTTACAAGCATTCTTTTAAAATATCTTTCTCATCAGAAAACAGGAATTCATACAGATTTTGGAACAACTCAAGGGTGAGTAAAGGATGACAGAATTTAGATTTTTGGGTGAACTGTCCCTTTAATGAAGGAAAATGTACCTTGAATCTTCTAATGTGGAGGGAAGAGACTGTGAATAACTTGACAACAGATGAGGCGTGTGAACTTCTGCTGGCTGTAGTTCATAAGGGAGAATCTCCTGATGACTACAGGAAGCTTCTTGAGACAGCTGAGAGGTGGGAATCTCATACAGAGTTAAAATAAAGGTGGGCTCCTCCCCTAAAAAAAAATCATGTTTGGAAAGAAAATATATTAAGTTTGTCCTTGCAATTGCATTACTATTTGAAATACTTTAACTTTATGTGACTGTCTGCACCTGTCTCTACACCAGCTGAATCCAGGAAATCAGATTTTGCATTTCCACTAAAATCCTGCCATAAAATATGAATTTGATTAAATAAGCTGTATTTTATTCACATAAAATAGAGACGTTAGACGTTTGAGAGGATTTCTGACCTCTTCAGCTTTTGAAAGGTTTTCTGCGTTGTCTTCCTTAACTGAATCGGAGATTGAATGCTGAAACATTCCCATGGAGTTTACATTCTCCTCACTAAAGCTGACTGATCTCTGGACGTCTTCAGTTGTGGTCTTACAAAACAGCATCCTGAAGAAGCATTTAAATGAATGGGTTCTATTTTCTAGTCAACATTTTATAAGTATCTCCATCAGTAAATCATCTTAAACTACTATGAATAATGTACATACGTGTTCATATCACAAGTGTTGCTTGGATATTTAGTTGTAGCTTCAGAAAAAGATGCACCAAGAGCCTCTGTTGAAACCTGACTGCATGTATCAGGTTGTGCTATTAATACATCAGTCAGAATCGGGTCTATGTGAAACAATAAAATGAGCAGACTGGTTATGGATTTTGCTACAAATAAGCAAGAGTCTCAAGTCATTTTTAGAATTTGCCACAAAAACGCATAAAAAGTCCAAAGAAACTTTACACAGACCACTTGTTTCTTTGTTATCAGTGAAAGTGTCCATCAGAGGAACTGTCGGACCTATAGTTTGTTTTGGGCCAAGTAACTGGACAGGAGACAGGGGATCCAGAGCTTGTTTACAATTCGCCTCATATGACACAAGCTTATCTGCTGTAGTGATTTTCTTCTTCATGCTCAGATCCAGCTCACAATGCATTGCTTCAACATGGCTCTGATATCCTCTGACATCATAAATGTCACTTGCTGAATCTAAATCAAGATTAGATCACAATCTTTGGTAGTGACACTAACCATGTATAGAAATGCTGTTAATATGAACAATGTCTCACCTTCATGATGTTCTGTGTTCTGTTGAGAACCCTCAGTAGATTGTTTGAAACAGCTGTTCAGATATAACACCAAAAGACATTATGAAAAACATTCTAGCTTCTCTGTTTTATTCATTTATTTTGTTGCCATCACCCACCTGGTTGGAACAATCAGCTCCAGAGGTTCCTCAGTCATCGTTTCTGAATGTGAATCACAATCCTCAAGATCAGTTATTTGCTCTTTATTCTCCCAGGTCTCAGACAGAGCTAGTTCAAGCGGGTCTATGCATTTAGCAACATCTGCAAAAGTGACAGTGTTGTAAAATTGAGTTTTAACTAGCAAAGTCAAACATTTAATTGTGAAAAGAAGTTTGGGACACCTTCATCTGACAATGTTGCGGGAAGATTTGGTCTCTCCAGGAAGGACAAAATCTCCTGGACAACATTCGTGCTCACTAATGGATTTTCTTCTGTAAAGAAGTGTTAAAGTATCAAGTAAATTTAAGAAACTAAACATACATGATGCATTTATTCAACTGAAAACAATCTTACCATCTGATGAAAAGGAAAGAACATCTATTGTGGTTTCGATACCGTCCTGGTTCTATGAGAAAAAAAAATGTTGAATGTCTAATATTCATCATACCATGAGATGACACTATGGCGTTACCCTTACAGATTCATTCACCCTCAGATCCTGAAAGTCCTCCTTTAAAGTCTCAGAAGATGTGGGATTTTCCTCGGGACTGGCCGGGCATTTATTCAGGGCAGTCGTTGCGTCTTCCACATGACAGGAACGTAAGCTGTCTGGATTGTCTAAAACCAGAATACACACATCCAGTTTCTTTCAGTGGAGAACATGCAACAAAACTGACATGCATTACATAATTGAATTTAATTCAGACTCACCATCAATGTATTCGGTTGTCTGCAAGTTCAGTGGCTTTTCCTCGGCCTGTTGTGATCTGCTGAGATTAGGTGTGGGCTTGGTGAACCTTCTCCTTTTTTGTGCAATGCATTGCTGGGGGGAAGTCGAGGCAGATTCCTTCAACCCTGGATATTGAGAGACCTTCTCCTCTAGAGCAACCCCAGAAGCAGACTTCTCCACATGACAATCCATATGCTCCTCCACCTGCAGATTAAATTAACATTTATGTCAGTTAAATGCTATTAATGCTAGCATGTTTACAGATAACAATTGGAAGGAGCTTTTCTTATACTGACCGATTTTACTTTGGCAGATACGGCATCTAGGTGACTTTCAGAGGCTGATGAATTCTCTTCAGTTTTTGTATGGACTTCAAGGTAGTGGTGCACTTCTTCATGAGACAGCATGACAACTGGTCTTTTCAAAAGCACCTGATCTAAGGAGATATTAAGGAGCGTTAAATTAATTTACAACAGCAAATAGACTAAAAAAGTAATATCTGATGTCAGGTGTTTGACGTTTTTATTTTTTGGAGGATCTATTGACAGAAATGCAATAATATACATAACATGTCTTCAGAGGTGTATAAAGTTACATAATAAAGTTGTTTCTAAAGTCTTCGTAAATACGTCATCTCTGACAAAGAAGTGAAACTGTGACGACATCTTAGCGTTGTTTTAGCCTCCCTAGTGCTTCAAATGGGAGGGGTGGAGTGAGTCATTGGTTGCAATTCGCAACCTCACCGCTAGATGGGGCTACATTTCTTACACTGGGTACTTTTAATAAAATAATCCATTTAAGATAGCCATAGAGTGTCTAATTCATGTTACTGTTAGTGGGTAACATAAGACTGGTCTCTGCCCAAAGTCTAAGTACACCAGTCAATGAAAATAATCATGCACACAAAATATGCACACCAATAAAATTATGAAATGAAATAAATTATTAACTTACCATTTACTTCTGTCGAAACTTCTGTCTGCATGCTTAAATCCTAAAAAAAAAGTAATTAACAGTATCTCCATAGGTATATCTACTTATACGATCTTTGCATCTGTTGAACTGTTATGCCATGAACATCAACTAAAGCTTTAATATGATCAGTTATATTTATAATATTGATATGATCAATAACATTCAACAAAACGTGTAAATCCCATTTTAAAATAAAATGCATTTATTTACAAAACAATAAATAAGTATATTTATTGCAAACATCAATGTATAAAGAGCATAAACATTATGATTTGAAAGGTATGGTTAATGCACCTGATATCTGTCAGCCCTGAGTCGACAACAACATAATTGGTATAAAAATGTAATGTACTGCTTTATTTACTGTGGTTGTCTATTATTGATAATTCAGGTTATAAAAATGCAGTTCAAGTCACTTGTTTGTTTTACCCCTTTCATGTGTTGATCTGCCTCCATCGTTTTAGATTCGTGGGTGTCATCATGGCAGGCCAAAGTAGTCATTGTCATGTTCTCTGCTGATGTATCTGACCCCGAGGCAGTTTGACAATTGTCCATCTTTCCCATCTCGTTCTTCTCTCTTTCTGAACCAATTAGATTCTGTTTGGCCTTTTCTGCTCTCGTCTGCCGACCAGGAGTACCCTGCAGGCTCTCTGCGGTCTGCGACTGGTCTGGACTTCATTGTTAAAGCATCACTTGAACCTATTACTGGATTTGTTAAACAGAAAATGTGCTAAAAGAATGGACTTTGATTTACCTTGGAGGAACTCTCTCCAGAACAACAACTGCCTGCTTCTGGAGCTGACTTTCTACAAGACTGTCGACTTGGAACTGCAAGAATACAAAAGTCCCAGTAAAATTAAAAATGACAATTCTTACTTTTTCATGAAATATTGCAGCGTTAATAGTAAATAGCTTGTAAATGTGGGTCATTTTCTTTGAAGATTATGAGGGTACATGAATTTTTAAGTTAAAATCTGAAAATGCACTTCCGCCCTTAAATGACTATCCATCCGAAATGATGTAAATTAGACGGCTTGGGCGGAGCATCAACGTATCAACGAACCTCCCCTTCAACGTATCACTTATCAATGGGAAATGTGTCAGAATATGGAAGTAAAAAATGGGATTCCCAGGGAGAAACATGTTTCCATAAAATTCTGAACTTTACAATGACTTCAATGCACATGTTGTACAGTGCTACATTCCAGTGATGACTAATAAAATAAGTATTATATTGATACAAGGGCCTTACATTAACAGTTCTTTAACACACCTCACTGTCTGCTTTTCTGCAGTTTGCATCTTGACCTTCTAGTGCCGCATCTTCATCCTCCAACGGTGCAAATGACACAGAGCATTTTTTAGCTTTTCTTGTGGGAATTTTGGGCAGATGCCTCTTGCTTCTTTTTGAAGTGTGTTGCGGAGTCTCCTCCTGAGATGCTATGTCTGGAGTTGGCTTGTCTCTGACATATTTTTAAGGCAAAAATGTACAATGGGGTATATGCATACGGGTTAATGAGGTATTTCCGCTAAAATCTCAGCCAGGCCATAAGGAATAATGGCATTTCGCTTCAGGATGCACATAGGATTACAACAACAACATGATTCTAATTATTCAAACACTTCGCCATACGTTGACAAGCAAAAAGGAGAAGCACTTCAGGGTATCAGTTTCAAGGCAAATCAACAAATATGAAAAAAAGCAAAGTGCACTTTTGCACTTACTACAGGCATGATCACAGAGGCACTAAACTATGCTCACCTGTAGTGCTGTCGGTTAGCCAAAATGTGAAATGTTTCTTACTAAACACATCGTTATCACTTTGGGGGAAAAAAGCTTTGTGCTATGAGAGCGATAGTGACCTAGCAAGCTGTGATTTTAGCGGAAGTACATCGTCGTCGCATGTGCATTTACTGTAGACTGGAAATTTGACTGATGTAAAACAATGCTCTGATCTGGATTAGATAACTGAACATACCCCTGATCCTTTTCAGCATCTGGTTCTGCTGTGGAGACTTCACTACTAACATCATTCAGCTCATCTCCAGTACACTCTGTGGAAAGCATCAGATTATAATGAACTTTGCATAAAAATACCATTAAAAATGTCAACTTTTAGTGTGTACATATTAGAAAAATGCCCAACCTTCAGAAGATTTTTTGCTCTTTCTGGATTTGCGTTTTCCTTTTGCAGTTTCCTCTTTACACTTTTTGGAGCGCTTGCATGTCTTAGATGTATCCGTAGGCTTGAGCTCCATACTGGCTTGACTGTTTTCTCCATCAATATCAAGAGATTGTTCATCTGATACTGTCAAATGCATCAATAAAATATGAAGAAATACATTTAAAAAAACTATTTATGTTAAAACAAAAGTTCGGAAATATCGGAAAAATATTGGAAGAATGTTAGCAACTGAGATTTCTGGGGAAAAACTGACTAACATTCAGTTGAAAACAAAATTAGATATTTTAACAGTTCTGGGGCATCTTTGACCACCATTTTAATTTACTATGGTAGTAGTAAGAATTCCTTTGCTGACATTTTTCTAAATATCTTTCTTTGTCTTAAACAGAATAAAGGAATGTATTCAGGTTTGGAACAACTCAAGGTTGAGTAATATATGACAGAAAACATTTGAGCAAACTCTATTTTTAACAAACAAACAAAAAAATCTGTGTCAACTCAAGTTCAGAAACCTTTAACTGCCTGTTTGTTCCTTTTTGCCTTGCGTTTGTCTTCTAGCTCTTCACACCTCTTTTCTTCACCCTTTCTTGAACGTTTCCGTTTCTTTTTTGATAGGGGCATCACTGATGGATCTTCATTCTCAGCATTCACAGAGTCATCTTCCACTTGTAAACAGTTACTTTCTTCACCTTCATGTGAGAACAAACACATCAGTATATGTGTCCAAACAGGCCTTTTGAAATAACACTATACAACCTCAAAAAGTCTGCACGGTTCTCTAAAAGCATGAATGCTCGCATATTGTCATCGTCCTTGCAAAACCTCGGATGACCAATTCAAAAAAAATTCAGGTAATGAATAAAACAATTAACTTTTATTTAATGTGTTGTCGAAGTTGACAAACACTTTTTAATGGTTATATTTTTGCAAAGCCGAGTGATAAACAAAGAACAACTAATAATAATGTTTTAATGGCCAAAAAAACCCACAAAATGTGGAGATACAATATTTCAGAAAGACAGCTGCGATATACTTAATTAGTACTGCTGAAACAAAAATCCGGTTACCTTTTTTAGATTTTGTCTTATTCTTCTTTCGCTTGCATGTTTTCTCAGTAGGCGACCCTTTGGGCTCGGACTCTCTTTTGCGCTTACGCTTTTTGCTGGATGTAACGTCAGATACCTTCACGTTATTATGGTCTTCATTCTCCTTTTCTAAATCAAGAGAGTCATTATCTCCATAGTCCACCTCATCCTGAATATCATCACCAATTTCTTGATCCTTATGCTTTTTGCCATTTTTGCCACCTAAGACAGAATTGTTCATTGAGTGACCACAGCATAATAACAGCTTTGTATGTTAAAAGAGAACATAACATTACAACAGTCAAGGAATAATTGACGACGGACTGTTGAACTGAAAAAAACTGCACACACAAAAATGATAACCTTCTGGAGTGTATTATTTTACCACAACTTAATACATTTTCATAAAAACATGCACGTGTAGAAAAATGTTCCATCTTTCAAAGAACTTGTGGAAGTGCATTACCTTTGCCTTTATTTGCTTTATTGGGTTTTACAACCAGTTTAATAGATTTGCCTCTCTTTTTGTCTTTCTCCAAGACCCTCTTCAGCAGAAAACTGAAAAACTCATTGTCAAACGGCCCCTTGTTTTCTAAAGTAAGAGTCAGAGCAAAGACTGTAAAATTTAGATTTTGAGATATTGATGAAATATTAACAATTATTTTAACAACATAGTATGGATGCATGTGGCCAGAAGGTACAAATGACTCACGGAGTGCTTTATCCACCCGCCATGCATTTGTTTTCTCCTCCTTTTTAAATTTATTCTGCATGAAAGAAAATTAAACATTTATTAACTCTAGTCCAAGACCTAATGTAATTAAATGTAACGCGTATAAAATGTATTCAAACGGAACGTAATAAATAAAGAAGATAAAGAATATACCTTAATTTCAGCTCTGTTTCGGTGTGTCAATAGCTGAGCCATCATAGAGAAGTCTGTTCCGACCATACTAATGGCCAAATAGAACATATCTGTCTCTAAAACACAAACACAAACAACTACTTTAAAAGGACAGTTTAACATAAATGAAAATTGATGATGTTATGTCTATAAAAAATTGAAAAACAAGTCTTGACAATTCTAATAGTCATACCTCTGACAGACCAAATCTTCACATGGTAGTTCTTTCTGAAGCTCATGTAAGTTGTAGTATTGCCTCTCTCAAACAGTGGAGTTGCATCCTCAACAACTGTATCAGATGTCCTCTGGACACGTACTGTCAAACTGATCACAACACATATCCGTCACTAATTACTGACAAATATGCATAAAATATTATGGAAATTCCCTACACTTTCGTTGTGCTAGCTGGTCATGCATCATCTTAGGATAGTGTGTTAACCGTGACATTAATGTGCCTAATGAACATGTTTGTAGGCATTGCAGATGTAAAGAAAAAGACCCAGGAAATCTAATTATGAGATTTGGAAAGATCGACTGTACATAAACAGTGGAGGGAATGAAAGCAAGTGTGACTGAACAGCCATCACTTAACACTCTTAAAGGCACAATAAGTATGTTTTTGCATCAAAATATCCAGACACTCGCACATTGTAACACATGATGTTTACTTGTGAACTTCCATTAAACAAATGTTTTCAACGATGTTTGAATCCAACGAAATTTGAATCAGTGTCACCCCTCATATTGCATGAAGAAGGACATCTTGTCAATTACCTGTACACGTTATCCTCTGCCTTGACATTCTGCCTTTACTGCCCTAGAAATCACAAGTGTTCAACTTTATGCGGCACTACTAGCGGTACTAGAATGCCATTGTGTTGGCATACTTTATGATGTCATATTTATGAAACCCAAGAACATAATTTGTAAGACTCGTCAGATTGATTTCTATTGGCAGTGAAGGTAAAGACTAGAACTTCAATCTCAGTTTTGCAACTTCTAGTGTGGAAAATACATACTGACCCTTTAACATATTTACAGGTCACTATTAGGTTTGCTGATTTATTTTGGAATGGAAATCTACAGTTTGCTTATGGTCAACTTCCCATACCTGTCTTCATCTAAAATCAGCGTGCCATCCTCTGCTACCTTGACTTTGGGAACCATCAAGTCGTCGTCTTCATCGTCATCATCATCATCATTCTCTTCCTTTTCTGGTTCTACCAACTTTGGTGGCAACCTGAAATGACAAAACATAATTTTGAAAGGCATGGCTCAACCGGGACCAGTCCCATTTGTTCCAGTGAATAACAAAAGCTCTAAATAATAGGGTTTATTTGAATGTTGGGTCAACATATTTGTGGGAGCAACTTTTACAAAATTTTAAAATGATAGACACTGTTTTACAATAGAAATAATGACAACGGTTTTATTTACCTGCTTGGGTTACACCAATTCTTAGATATACTACTGTGTGTGTATATATATGAAACCTAGTTTTTTTAATTTCACTTACTTGGGTGATGGTGGAACAACGGTCTCTGCTGGAGCCTCCTCCGTGGAAAAGGAGGACCTGTTCATTTAAACACATTCAAGTCGTAGACTCTTCAATATCATATTTATAAAATACATCTGGGTTGTTTTTGTCATGTTACACAAGATAAAAGTAAATATATTTAGTGTTGTCATCACTTTAAGATACAATACAGGGTTTTTAGGAGGATCTGTTGACAGACATGAATTATAATATACAAAACTATTTATTCAGAGGTGACCTTACGTAATGAACCAATATGTTTGTAATGCCTAAGAATAAGTTATTTATATCCACGCACAGACAAGGCCCTACATACATTGAATTCGCCGCCATGTTTTGTACAGATGCCCTAAACGGACAAACAACTCAACAAAGCGCATTTCCTCTCCCTCTCCCCTGCGGTAAAACGTTGATGGTGAACGGATAGTGATCTACGGTTCGGAACGCATGTGACCCCCGAATTAACTGTAAAGTAATCATCATTGAGTAAAACGCGCTCTCTCTACAGTTTTAACGTACAACATTTCCTTGTCTTACATGGCAGTGTTGTTATAAAATCAGCTTTTACATATTTGAACCAAATACAAACATTTTTTAACTACCTCAGGTATAATTCTACGGGCGTCTTTTATTAAACAGCATTAATTTTTCCCAAACATATAATATAATTTCAGTCATCATACCACATGGTATTGTAGGGTGAACAGTTTCAACTTACGTCATAGGGTTTGTTTCTGGTAGGTAATAAATGAAGTCAGCTAGGGTCATTTTGCTACAATCCACTTCATCGCTGTGCTCACACATACGCCGTCCACTCTTTCGCTTCTTTTGCGTAATGAAAAACAAAAAGTTGACATATTTCACGTCACCACTCACTTTCTTCTTTCTATGGACTGATGACTTAAGTTAGCATCAAACTTTATTAGGGCACACAGGATTGGAAAAAGTGAAACCAAAGTAAATTATTTTCTTTACCATCAATTCTCTCCTCCTCTCCAGCTTCATAAGTTCTTTCAGTTTGAGGGCTTTCAAAACTCGCTGCTTGTCCGACATTTCAGAATTGCTTAGCGGAGGACCTGGTCCATAACAACGTGACAACTTTCTACATGGCGATAAGATGGATGAAGATGGACTGACTGCTTCCCGTGGCCCGGAACAGGATTTTTTGGGAGTATGAAAGAGCTCTTGTTGAAGCTGTGTAGAAGACGGAGATGTATTCTGGGCAGAAGGCTCATGACTAGGTGAAGATGGAGTGCTGTTGATTGTTGCATTAGTCGGTTTAAGGATGGAATCTGACAATGTAGAGTTTTGAGAATCATCTCTGCTGGTAGCAGCTGGAACGGGGGGCTCAGGAGAAGACTTGGATGGCACTGACGGAAGAGAAGCATCCTTTTCAGTGGATGCAGGGGGAACAGAACGGACTTTGGGTCTGGCCAGGTTTGGTGTGGCAGAAATCCTGCTCCTCCTCTGAAGTGCTGGAGCTACAGGTGTAATGGCACTAGAGGGCACTCCATCACCTCTGCAAATCGCCAAACATGCACTTTTTAGTTAAAAAGGTTCAAATTCACGGGTCTATGGTATAGTTGAGCAAGAAAGAAGAACAACCTAATGTTGACAATAAAAGAATACACATGAAGAGGAACAATATAATGGTCAGGTCAAAGTGGGGGTGATGACAGTATATGTGCTTACGTGTTAACAGATGCTTTCTCTGAGGGGCAGCCGGGAACATTTCCATCTCCTGTTGCCACAGCAGGCCCTTTCACTTCCAGGTGAGATTGTTGGGAGGCTGACGGTGTGTCTGTTTTCTCTCCTCTATGTTTTTGTTGGGTGTTGTCAACAGCTGCGGACTCTTGAGAAGTGGTGCTTTCTGCTGTAGGGGCCACAGCTCGACCCCCTGGCTTGACATTAGGCTTAATACTTATCCTTGCTCTTCGCATCTTTGTTGGGGAACTGTGGTAAAACCAAGATGTACATGAGCTAAGACTGACATGTAGTCACATGGCTGAGTAAAGGTTGACTAGGACCACGATAATACCACCACAAAAATATGCCTTTTCTCAATCACAGCGCGTCATGATATAAATCACAACTTTAACATGTGGTTTTGTGGCTGAATGACTGAAGTCATCAACTGGGTGTTGGCTGAGGGGTCATGTATTTAAAGGATAGCATTGCCAAGTTATTTATTGTATCAATATTAAACTGTGGGCATATCCATTTTAAACACAACTACAAGGGTGTGACTCATTATAAGTGTCGTTTTGAACAGGACTGACTGACTTGACAGGCGCCTCAAATAAAGCATGCGGTTTCTATTGGCTGCTGTTACAGAAATGACAAGCGATAAACGTTAAAAAGTGTAATGACAACAGAAAGTTGTTTGTCTTACTTCGGTTCAAACGCCCTTGTAACCCTGTCACTGTGATTTTGGAGTTAAAAGATGTGTTTGTGGCTGCCGCATGGTACACTGCAGAAACTGCTCTTCGCACCGGTATCTACACCACACAGCTCTACAGTCAGCTCTTTAAGAGAAATGCATTAGGGGTATTGTAGTTTTACATGGACTTCCTTTGCTAGGATTTCCTTGAGAAAAAACTACACCTCCCACAAGCCTTCAAAAATCAGCTGTGACTGGCAGTATGCACGTGGAGAGAGAACGTAATTAAACCGAAAAGCTGGTATATCAACATGGGTATAACACGTACATGCTTCGTCTTTCTAAATACATTTGTTTAGATTAAAAATATTGAATATTTAAATCATACACTCCTAGTTACTCTATTTAGGATATCATACAACCACACCACTTGTACTATTTTTGTAAAAATGTTAACGTTAGCTATTTATGCTGCGTGCCAAACATTCCCCTTCAAACCCGGAAGTGAAGTCTGGATTTAGTATTATTTAAAGTATTTAGTCATATTAAAAGGTCCATGTTATTAATGATTTATTAAACAATAAAAGTACAATTTAAAAGTGTTTAACTTCCAGTTCCAGAAATCATTTTAGGTTCGAGGCTGGAAATAAACCAAATCCGAGGTCTCTGGAACACAGCATTATATCACGTCACATGTACCACATTAAAGGCTGTACAATTTAGTTATGTATGATTTAAATAATTATATTAATGATGATTTTCAACATCATTTTGTCTTCGTTGTTTCATTAGATCCATTATTTCTGAAATAACATCCGGTCCCAATTTGAGAGTGCATTAATTATCATTTTTAATTTTAGTGCATTACATTAGTGTTCTATTTTTTAAATTATCATAATATGGCAGTTTTAATTGAATTTGTAATTTTCGCGTAAAGATATTTTTGCATGATATTAAACATACTGTCCTTAGGCTCTCTATATTTCCCAGGATACAAAAATTATTATTGTTAATCATTGTGTTTATTCATGGTCTATTGTTCGTGTTTAGAAAAATGAAGAAATATATGACATGTTAGAACCAAATCATTAAACCAGTCATCACTTTATTGTGAAGTAGACCAGCAGACTTAGTCTAACAGACTTGAATACAAACCTTGTAAAAGATAAATAGGACGATTCTAAAATTCCAGTTTATTGTGGCGACTACATTTTGTTTAAAACACCTTAGTTCTTACATCCAAGGTAGAGATGGCATAGTGCATAACAGAGCAGATAGATATTTGTATACATGTACACACACATTTCATTCACAACATCCAGGCTTCAACATCCAGTACAGTACACATTTTCCATTTTTTACTAAATCATTAATTTACTGAGATGAATGCATATCAGTGATCATTCAAGGTTTACACTGTTAAATATTGCAATAACATACAGTTTGTTTGCCAAATTAATTTGTCAGGTAAAAAATTACATCCCCATTTACCATAGAGATGTCAAGTATTACATGAACGATCGTGTTTCTCTTTGTGTACTTAATTCGGGGAATTGTGATATTATTGTTTAAGTGTTTAGCTTACAATCACTGACAACATGCCAATGGTAGCGATTTAAGATTATTCCTTCAACAAAATATAAAATTAAAACAGAGTACTTGTACAAAGGACATGTATTTACTAGTGAAGGCAGCAAGTTTACCGCCTCAGGACACGGAATAAACAGTAAAGAAAATCATTTCAATCGATCTTGAATTTTACAAGAGCCAAAGCTGTGTTTTTCTCACATAAATTTAGTATCATTGATCAATACAGAGCAGATCATTAGGTGTAGATTGCACAGTTATATCAAAGCATTACAGATATTATATACATAGCGCTGATCATTGTGTCAGCTTGTGTTTGGATAATTCATAAAATCCAACATATTTGTTGACAATCAATGAGATGAGAAGCAATATAAAATCCTAATCTGAAACAGTTTATATCCCAGTTGTAAATCATAAAAATGTTTGTCATGGTTACTTTGTGATCTCTAAAGCTTTGAAAAATTTAGGAAATTGAAACAAAGTCAAACACGACACTACAATGAAAGGACCAAAGTATTCAAACAAGACATCAGTTGTCTAGTGTAGCATAATACATAACATAATGTTACATTTCTGGGTGATGGTTTATTTTCAGAGTGTCCGTTACCACTTCAGAAATCCAAGAGTGGTGGATAAGAGGCGGAGTGCTGACCGTGGACGTGGCAGGATGGATGTAATAACAGAGCTAAGAGACCTGCTCTTGATCAGGATGAACATTAGTGTAAACGCTGCATAAAAATGGAGTTCATGTATCCATACAAACAAAGCTCGACAAAACATAAAGCTGTAACAAACATCTGGCATGGAATAGTTTTTGCATAATATCTTCTTCAATGATCTTTGAACCCTACTCGGACCCTATGGAGTCATCAAGGTGGCTTTCATGCAAATGGATTTCCAAAAGGACCTGTGTAAGAGTCTAATCCCACTGCCTTGATGGGAGGAGCGCTCTGCAAAGGTCAAAGAACAAACAAACAAAATAAAATAAATGTAGACATACTGTATATACATTTTTCATGTTCTGTTGTTAAATCATGAAATGTTTCACAGTGAGATCTGAGGATGTGATTACATACTGTATACGTACAGTGGCAGGTACAGATGTGCCAAAGTAGCTGTCAAATGGGTTCTGACCTTCTGCCTTCCATGGCTCTGTAGTTAAATAGAATTCTGGTTGTTTCAGGTTGCTACAGTCACATTAAAGTAAAAACTGATGAAATTTAATTGAAATATTGGCAATATGCATGCTTTAGATACCTTTCCTGGCAGGGAGATTTGGTGGTTTAGCCATCTGGAAATCCTTAAACATGTCCTTGATGTCTCTCTTCTCCTTTTCTCCTAGAGGATCCAGGTCAACAAAAGCGTTACTGTCCACCTTTGGAACTTCTTTGGTGGCTGCTCGAGGTGGAACCTGTGGAGGAGGACTGGAGCTCTGCGGTCCATCAGGCACAAGGCTTCCGGTTGAAGTAAATATGCTAGTCTGGAAGGGATTCCCCAGGGTTGTATGCGAGGTCCAAAATCGATTTGTTCCATTGGCAACCGGGGTGTTATTCCATGTTGAAAGATTCTGGGTAGCATTGGGGGTTCCAAAACCCCCTGCTGATGTGGTTCCCCAGGCAGGCACAGGTGTAGTTGAGTAGACTGATGCTTGAGTAAAAGACTGACAGACATTGGTTGTGCAGGGGAAGATGGATGAGATGGGCTGATTCCATGGAGCTGCATCAGGAGTGGAGACTGCAGGTGGAGGTTGTAAAGACAACCCTTCTACAGAAGAGATGTGTTGATAAGGCAGCACTGATTTAGTGTTCTTTGTCATTTAAGATCTCTCAGAATTCAAAAAGCAATAATAAAACATTAACCTTATCTCAAGCACATAACTTTTCAAAAAACCATGATCGTATGAGCACAACAGCCATTATTCTAAACCGAAATTTTCATTTCAATAAGATGCGCTGACATTTACAAAAAAGGCATTTTCATGGTGGTGGAAGCTCACAAATGTCAAATGATTTCTTTCCTGTCTCAAGCCTCTTACCGAAAGCTGTGATTGTGTCAGCAGCGGAAGGACTCTTGCTGAACAGATTGATAGGGTTGACTGGGCCATTCTCAGGTTGAGGTGATTGTGATTCTGACTTGTTTTGTGAAGCAAAGAGATCTGTCCCAGGTTTTTCATTTGAAGGGGACTAGAGAAAAGGAATTCGAAAAGCATATCAATAAATTATTTAAAGATACCACTACAGAAGGGCTTTCTGAAAATATCCACAAGTAATTAAAAAGTCATTAGCAAATCAATCCTTACCTTTCAAGAACAAATCACTGAAGCATTAAAGGCACACAACATACAAGACGATGAAGTTGTGTTAGATAAACATGACTCAGAATGACAGAAAGCTTAAAAAGTGTGTCATTTTCCGTTTTTAAACAGCTTTTCCATGTCTAGTGCTTATCGGTTTATCCCGAATGTACACCACATGGCTTACATGTACATTTCTTTCTATATTTTAGCTGGAATTTTAAAATACAGTAATTTCAGGACTGGGTTTGGGGGGGCTTAATATCCAGCTGACAATTCAAATAATTAAAATGTAAATACTTAATAAATACTAAATATTTGTTTTATCTATTCAATAATCTGTCAACTTAATCACAGAAACATTTAAAAACTAAGCATGGAATGTGATCGCCCCCCTAGTTGAGCCAGCTAGTACCAGGCCTTTAAGATAAAAAACACACTTCAGCTTTATAGAGACATGCACATTTTGAATGCTCAAATGTAATGAGTAAGAAAGTTGCTTCCATGGGTCGGTGGCACAAATGTTAAAATGGTATGCTAAAACCTTTTGATCACCTAATTAAAAAGCATGTAGCAAAACACATTCATCCCTGATCACTTATGATCTGAATCAAAATCTCACCTTCACACTCCTCCTACCCCTCCCGGCTTTCGTGTTGAGTGGAGGAGGGCTTATAACGACTGATTCCTTGGCTAGATTGACAGGTGGTTCACCCATGCTTCCGTTCTCATGCTTCATTCCATTCTGCACTGGCTGCACCTTCTCACAACCTCCCAGAAATGGATTAGGTGTCACATTCCCATTCCCATTCTGTTCTTGGACTGGGATAGTGTTCTGTGTCGCTTCCACAACTCTACCATCTATAGGCCACTGGCCATTACAGAGTGCCTGAATTACTGTCCTGTTGGAGAGCTGGTCAAACTGCTGGCCCAAGTAATCAGAATCACCATTTTTAGGGCCTCCGTTGAAAAAGTTACTAGGGCTGTGGTTGGCTATGACAGGGTCTTCCCTGTTTGATTGGTTGTTGCTTTTGGAAAATGGGTCATCGCTAAACGGGTCATGGATAGGGGTGGGGAAGAAATTGAGCTGAGAGGAGAAGGGGTTCTCAGGCGAGAGGTTGGATGGGACTCTGGGGACAGAAGAAGTAAAGGGGTTTTCTTTAACGCAGTTCTGGTTGTTGTCTATCTCAGTGGACAGATCCATCAAGAGGATGTCCTCAGACTCCTGGAAGAACATTTGAAAGAGAAGAATAAGTAATGTTGACTGATGTCAATAATAGATTTCTGTACTTTTGTTCTGTGATGTTGTATTGATGAAGTCAAGGCTTGCCTGAAGTAAAATAAAATTGCTCTATTGGTGGATGAAGTGCAACCTTAATGAACAGAAAGGCAGTTTGACGCATACAACATGGACATTCATGACTAAATAGTTTGCCCAAACATGTTTGCTTGCCAGCTTTCATAGCTATTTTCATGGCAAAACAAGTTAAAATATAAAAGGTTTTTAAATCAAAATGCAATAAAAATCTTTAAATGCTATAAATTCTAGCTTTAATAACATCTTTTTTATACTGTAATTTCTGTCTCACGTGAAACATAATATGAAAGATGTACACTGTAAAAAAATCGCTTTAAAATGACGTAAAAACAACGTAACAAAAATGTATAAGTAAAATTACATATTTTTCATGATATTTTACACCAAACTTGTAAATACGCAGTTTAATTTAGTTATTTTGAGTAATTTGCTACAAAAATATGTGTACATTTATTAAAATTACAGTAAATATACATTAAAAATAATAATTTATTTCCCCCAATATAGTATACTTTGAACAACAAAACACAAGTTGAAAATGAATGATTGAAAATGGATGAACAAACTTCACAGTTGTGAATAGATGTATTTTTTTCACTTGGCATTACCTTAACTTGAGCTCTCACAGCCATTGCAATGTTAAGTTAGAAGAACAGAACAAACACTGCATCAGCACTATGGACGTGATACCAAATAAAATAGAATATTTTCACACATAGCCTTTAAGAATTCTTCAAATCCATCATAATGAGAAAAAAACACTCAAACAGCCTGAAAATGCCTTGTTGAATTTCTTGTGCATGTTAGTTTGGTTGGATTGAACCCAGGCCCTCCGCTGCCCATGACCGTATTTTCTTCATTTGAGGTCAATCAAGCACGTTGTGAGATAACACCCAAAGACTAAACAAGAACTACAGGATATGCAACCCAATGTCTCCTTTTTAAAGGTGTAATGTCTCATTTGGATGATCTTGCTTCGTTTCAATTAAAAAGTTGGCTTGTATAAGCGTTTTTAAGGAAATAACTAATAAGGTAAGTGTTTAGCGTTTATTTAATAAAAAAATCATTGAAAACAGTTTTGCTCAGTATTACTCATGCTTTATTGTCAGTCAGAGTTGATTCTACCATAAACATGTGTGCTAATTCATTCAGTTTAGTCTCGACCAAAATCTTACCGAAGGAGAGTTTAGGTCAGGTGGGGTCGACATGTCTCCAAACAGGTCCAGCTGTTCGACACCCTACAACACAGAGTTTGAAGAAGAAAAACATGACCAAACTTTTCCAGCCAAACAGAGTTAAAGCAACCAAAACATCTAAGAGAAAAGCTATTCATGTTGGCTTGAAAAAGCTAAGATGGTGAATGAATGGAAGAAAATGAAAAGTGACATGAATGAGGAGAATTGTGCTTTTTTACACAGTCTGAGAGTGAAAGGAGTGAAGCAAGAATGAGCAGAGCTGGTATGTGATGTGTCTCAGTAATTTCCTGTCTGCTAACTTCATTAGCTTTTGCCCCCTGAGGAGAGTAGCTTGGATGCAGTGGAACACATGATGAAAACCCAGCAGGGGGCATTGGAAACCAACACAGAAACATACAATTCTACAGTTAATTCTGTTGGAATTTGGATTCTCCTTGCCAACCATTGAACCACTAACCCACATTAGGAAATTGAAATATTTTTTTTTGGAACACAATGAATAATCACGCCTTAAAGGTCTAGTGTGTATTTTTTAAGGATCTATTGACAGAACTGCAATATAATATACATAACTATGTCTTCAGAGGTGTATAAAGACCTTAGATAATGAAGGGTTATGTTTTTTATCAACTTAGAATGAGATATTTCTCGGGTCCCCGTACATGGAATTCACAATGTTATCTCTACAGTAGCCCTAAAAGGACAAACTGCTCTTCAGAGCCTGTTTCATAGATACATTATCTCCTTTGGCAAAGAAGTGAAAACGTGATGACATTTTTGTCCTGTGTTAGTTGCCATAGTGCTTAGAACGGGAGGGGTTGAGTGAGCCATTGGTTGCAATTCCCAACCTCACCACTAGATGCTGCTAAAATCTCCACATTGCTCCCTTAATGTGACCACCTTCCCCTTATTTGAAATTGTTGCTATGTCCTTGCTACTCATAAACTGCATGTATCTCCCTGCATTCTAAGGCGTAAATATTGTAATATCGTAAATAACACTTACTTTTCTGTCATTGTGTGAAACTCCACTGCCATTCTATCAGGGTAAGACCGACAATAATTACAAAACAGTTTGCATCATCAAATACAATATATTATGAACTGTTAGGAGTTATCTTTAATATTTTTGAATACCCACCTCCACCAATTTATTTGAATCATCCTAGAGAGAAACAAGATCACATTAGTAAGATGGACAAAAAAGCAAAAGTGTGATTTAAAAACGGTGAACCAAACTATCTAGAAGCTGCAAGCCACAAAACAAAAAACAATAGAACAATAGAATAACAAACAAATGCGACGATTCACGTGTAACTTCTTGAATTCCACAAGAATTGCAGTAAAATAGCAGTAATTGGTCTAAACTAAATGTACAGGGATCTGAAAAAATAATATGAACACCCATTGTTATAGGGGTTAATATTAAAGGGGTAGTTCACACAAAATAGAAGGTTCTGTAACCATTTACTCACCCTCAGATTGTTCCAAAGCTGTGTACATTTCTTTATTTTGCTGAATACAAAGCAAGATATTTGGAAGAATGCTTATAAACATACAGATCTCATCCCCCATTGACTTCCATAGTATTTATTTTCCCTACTAAGTCAGTAAATGGGGGATAAGATCTGTTTGGTTACTGACATTCTTCCAAATATCATCCTGTGTTTAGCAGAACAAAGAAATGTACACAGCTTTGGAACAACACTGAGCTTTAATTGTGTCAGCTACTGAGCGAAAAACAAACATAGAAGTTGTCTTTTGTTACTATGTTGTCTAGGTTGCCTGTTAAAACAAGATTTGAACAAGTATATTTGCCAGGGCGACAAATAGTCAAAGCCCATTTTTAGCAGGAACATCTGTGACCTTAACAGGCCGACTGTTTAGTGTTTTTAAAAGCAACAGTCTCCATAACTATGCGAAGAACGGGATATTTTAAAAAGGATATTACGTATTTCCCAGTGTTCACATTATCTTGTCCAAACGCTGAATACTGTAGTATTGAAAAATTCATGTCGAAATATTTTGCAGGGTTTCCCTACCTTCTTTGAACCCTCGACTTCTTTTCTCTTCATATTAAAGATTAACTGAAAAAGATCCTTCAGGTCAATAACAAGGGGCTCCGCCTGAGTAGAAATTACAAACAGTGTGTTTAACTTCATGTTTCCTACAGTAAATGTTTAAGAATGAATGTTTGAAGTAAGCGAATGTGTGTGTGTTTAAAAGCTACTGGGAAATGTGCGTTGCAGAAAGACATAGACAGTGGAGAAACGGAGTGTGTCTTTGGTTTTTTTGTGCCTTAGTCAAAGGTGTGTGACAAAGGAAAGAGCTATGCTCTGTAAAATCTCAACGGACCTGCTGTGCAGTTTTAATGGCATAGAACTGGTGCTGGCCCTCCGCGCCACACACATAGCCAAACGCTCTGCTGTCTGTAACATCTCGAGCAATAAAGGAGATCTTATTCACTGCATGCTCGAGTATTGTTGCCTGGAGAGGTCAAAACAGGGAAACAGTTAAACATTAAACACTGCAGATTGTTAATCAAGTGATATATCTGTCAACTTTGGCAAGTTTATATTTATATAAATATTATAAAAGGAACAGTTCACCCTAAAAATGAGCACAGATGAAAAAATACTTTATTTTAAGTCTTCAGTACCGTTTACTTTGGAAAGTCTTTATTTATTTCATACAGTACCTTACTCCACTACATTTGATAATTACATTTAAATTTTTAACATTTAATACTTAACAAAAGGTTTTACTCAAACATTTTACTGTAAAAAATAAAGCCGATTTTTAATGTACTCAAATATTGAAGGTAAAACCTGAATACATAAAAATGCATTTATGAAATGTAGTGGAGTGCTTTATAATTTAGTGAAGTACTCCCCCTCCCCAAAATAAGTACAGATACTTGAAAAAATTTCTTGAGTAGAGTAAAATTACTCAATTATTTTCCATCTCTAAAAAAATATGAATCACCCTCATGTTATTCCAAACTGTACGATTATCAGTAGAGTCAATATTATGAAACATAGAGCTTTGAAAAACAAAGCTGTATTTAAATAAAAAAATTATGTGGTAAACAAAGAAATGTGGACCCTGCAAAGATATTTGTCTTTGCAACTCAAGTTAAGAAAGCTTTGTTATTGCAATTAATTCATTTGTGCATGAACTGTCCCTTTAAAGAGAGACAAGAGAGAAACACACCCCTGTTTTCTCATCAGTAACGGTGATTCCTGATAGAGAGATGTTCACCCAAACTCTCTGCTTGTGTTTTCCCTGAGATCGAGCAGCCCCTGCCTTGCCCTGTCATCACAGAGAAAACAGACGAATAAATGAACATTTATTACTTATCAAAGTTAAAGCACAAATGTTCAGACCTTTATCATAGGACCATGATGCTATCTTTTACTAGTACGGAGACCTTAATGCTGTTTTTGTCATTATAACTCATGACGTTGTTTGGACATGTCATGTTTACATGTGTCACCAACTTGTGTGGTTTGCAGTGAATGCTGTATATCAGGCCCTTAAACGATTAAAGGGATAGTTCACCCAAAAATGAAAATTCTGTCATCATTTACTCACAACCCCCAGGTTGTTCCGAACCCGTATAAATGTCTTTGTTCTGTTGAACACAACGGAAGATATTTGGAAGCAGGCCATTAATCAAACCGATCTTATTGCTCATTGACTCCCATGGCAGTAATTGGGGGTCGAGATCTGTTTGGTTACTGACATTCTTCCAAATATCTTCCTTTGTGTTTAGTAGTACAAAGACATTTATACAGGGTGAGCAAATGATGACAGAATTTTCATTTTTTGGGGGTGAACTATCCCTTTCAGCGAAGTATGGATGGATTGCAAGCTGTGTCCAAAAAAAACAAGCACATAACTTTCACTGACCTTCAGTTTCATCATAGAGTCTTGGCTCATTTTGTCTCCTCTTGCCTCAGGGACATCATCTACACCAATCAACTTGGCTTTGTATCGAACTCCATTCCCTTTGAACCTGGCTAGCAGGAACTCATCGGTTTTCTCTGGGCTTGCCGCAGCTGAGAAATCAGAAGGAGATAAGAAAGGAGTCCAACTAGTTAGAGTAGACGTATTATCAACAATCTTTTAAGCACACTGAAACAATTTGGTGGCATCATTACGGGCGTTGCAGACTGATTGATGTCAATGGAAGGAACTAAATGGCTGAGTGTTATCTGCTGCAATGTTTCAGCTCTAGAGAGCCTCTGAATTTGAACGTTACTCAATCACTAAAATGTCAGCAAGTTATTTGAGTACTCATCACAACTAGGGGCGGTTGCTCAATGGTCCAACAAAACCCAAAGGAAACTGATTACAGTGAACATGAAGTGCGTCAGAGAGCCACTGATATGCTGATCATAGTGTTATGTCTGTTCGTCCAAATCCATGTTTCAATATATCTGCCTGGCGATGTCTTGGCCTTGCAATTGTGATTTTTGGATATGTGCCACATACTGTATTCAGTGACAGAGCACTTTCTGTGGCCTTGGCTCATGTATTTTTCCCTTTCATTTCCAATGTAAGGATACAAATCCTAAATCCTTCAACTAAACCATCCAGCTACAAGATTAATCACAACTTTGCTTCAAGTATTTGAAAGGCGAAAGAGGAAGAGACAAAGCTAAGTCTATGAAAGTAGTGAAATAGGTTGTTTTACAATGTAATTTAGTTTCATTGCCGATGCGGGTTGTTGACAAACATACCCAGGTGGTGCATTGTATATCTATTATTTCTTCATCTTTAGGCATTGCTCCCTCAGCTTAGGTCTTTCATATCGCTGCTGTCCTTCTGAAACCTCGTATCTCCATATTTCGTGATTTAAATTTTATGCCATAAATCATTATTATTAGTCACCTTTTATGTTTATGGGTTTGGCAAATATCTTACCAATAGTGTTTAAATCGCTTGTCAACTTTGACAACATAGTGTTTAATCATTTAAAGGACAGAGACAATATAGTTTCCCTATCTATCACTTCATCTAACTCACCACTCTTCAGTCATATTGCTCACCCCGTGGTGTCATTCTGTCTATACTCTACTTCACTTTTACAGTACATCTGCTTCTCTGTGTTAGACTTGCTCTCTTAGTTAAAAAACTGAGCTCAGGTGACTATGTGGCAATTTTCCCTCTTGGCCAGTTGCGTTGACGAAATGGCAGAGGCGGAGAAAGAGTGAATAAGCCAGACACAGAAAAACAAAAAGAGACTAAGAACAGCCTGGCGGAGACCCAGACCTCATGCCTGCTGTGGCCAAGCTGAGGGACAGCATTGACATTCATCTCATGCAGAGACTCAACAGGCTTGAGGTTTCTGCTTTACAACAACCACCCAACATGCATCATAACAGTACATATGCTCGATTTACTTTTAGTTGTCATAAATATTATCTGAAGGCCTATTTGTTGCGTTCGAAAAAAAATAAAACATATACATTTTAAGATATTTTAAGTTTTAAAAAATATCATTGGTCGTAACCCAAAGCAATTACACCTTGTATGTACAGTCGAGTAGTCTTGAATTTAATCAAAATTATGAGGCATTTTGTCTGGATGAGTGTTAAGACTTCCAGTACTGTTGAAAGGAGGTATGCTGACACATTGACAAGGAACCCATGTAAAAGGCCTATTGCTTACAAATGTGTAAATTTAAACGCAAGTGTGGACTCAAAAGTCTACACAAAAGTCAAAAGCCATATTATACAGTACAGTGTATCCTAAAACATGGCTGAAAGTTCAACACATGATGTAGAGGGAGGAATATATTTTTGTTTCTATGTCCAACACATCATTCCTTCAACCCCAGATGCACCTCATCACCCAAATCACCGCTGGCTTTCTCAGCATGATATTGTGGGAATCATTCTGCTTGTTTTCAAGCCTGTGGAAAAGCTTCATAAATAGGCTTGTTGGACAGTCTGTTGCAGTCGCAGCTGGAAGATCTTATGGAAACAGAATGGAATCCATTGCCAGTGCGTTCTGTCGGTATGAATGTGCTAGGCAAGACAAACAATACCACTGTGCACCAGGATCCAGCTTAGAAAAATAAATCCGGAGTAATATTGGGTCAAAGAGGCCCCTTGAGTCGAGGGTGGAGGAGTTTAGTGTTCTGAAGGACGGCTGTTTGCCAACTTTGTGCTGAGCTACATCATAGACCTTGATGAACTCAAGAGGTCCTCGAGAGGAACTTGTACCTCTTTTTTCAGGATAAACTGCATTCATCAATTATTGTCATTGGTGTTCGTATTTCGTATAGATTTTTTAATCTTTGATCCAAAGAAGATACTTGAATATTGTATTAACTTCTTTGACTGCAAAGGGAAAGTTTCAGTGACTAAACACAAGTTTTGATATATTGAATTTTTGCACTGTAGAGAGAAAATATAGGGAGTGGCTATTTTTAGGTGGTTAAGTAAGATAAATATGCCCAAATCAGAAGGAAACATATAGGCGCAAAGTGAAGATTTTAGCAGCATATATAGCTCACACCACCCTTCCCTTTCAAATAAGTACGGTGCCTGACACAGAACTAAGATCATATCATGTTTTTGCTTCTTTGCCGAAGGAGATAACATATTAAAGAAACATGCACTGTAGAGGAGTTTGTCCGTTTAGGGCTACTGTAGAAACTACATGGGGAATTCCATGCGAGGGGACCTGTGGCGTATAGACATTATCAACACCTACCTGCTCACCAGCACTTTTCCATCCACATTCAAACAGGCCCAGGTCACACCCTACTTAAGAGACCCACATCGGACCCCTCTACTACCGACAGTTACAGACCTGTCTCTCTCCTCCCATTGAATGCAAAAACACTTGAAAGGGCAGTTTTAACCAGGGTGTCATGGAGGGGTTCGTTGTCCACTGCTCACAACATGATCAATGGAGTCCCTCAGGGATCGGTGCTTGGACCGCTGCTTTTTTTCATCTACACGACATCCTTGGGAACCATCATACAGGCACACGGCTCCTCATATCACTGTATTGCTGACGACACCCAGATCTACATCTCCTTGCACCCAGACGATACCACTGTAGCAGCTCGCATTACAGCCTGCCTAGAAGACATCTCAGGTTGGATGAAAGAGCATCACCTCCAGCTGAACCCTGCCAAGACAAGCTACTCGTGTTTTCGGCACGAGCTACCGTGGGGGTGCAACACAATCTCACCATCCAATTTGGCAATACCACAATCACTCCTTCCAAAACAGCCATGAACCTTGGAGTCATATTCGATGAACAGCTGTCCTTCAATCATCATATTGCAAAGACAACGCGGTCATGCCGATAGGCCTTATTCAACATTAGAAAGGTTATACCCTATCTCACTGAGCACGTGGCACAATTCCTTGTCCAGGCCCTGATAATCTCAAGGTTGGACAACTGCAATTCTCTCATTGCGAAGGCTATCAACCCACTCAAGCTGGTTTCAAACGCAGCAGCACGCTTCGTCTTCCAACAGCCCAAAAGGGCTCATGTGACACCCCTTTTCATCTCTCTCCACTGGCTACCTGTTGAAGCCTGTATCAGATTCAAGTCACTAATACTTGCCTACAGGACTATCACTGGATCTGCACTGGCATACTTTCAAACCCTCCTACACCCCATCAAGATCCCTGCGTTAAGCAAACCAGCGGTGTCTTGTATTGCCTTCCCATAAGGGTGATGTAGAGTCCAACAACAAGTTTATGTACATAGAAGGTGTAAAAACACTATTATTTCGTTAAAATAGGCAGTTATTATTACTTTACTTCTTGACTGACTCTCAAATAATTTGTTACGCAATTCATCTTTCTAATCCCCTCCTTTCTGCTAGCCTTATCCCATGTGATTGGTCAGATGGTCTCGTCTGCTGTGATTGGTCTACCACGAATGAGGCTCACGAGTTGGCAGACTGCTTACTTTCAAACAAGGCAACATAAGTTGTCTGGTGCACTGAGGATAAGTATGCTGTGAGCTTCCTTTTTTACATATTTCAAAGCGATAATCGAACATGTGCTATCCCACAAATGACATTCTAGGGTACATGAGTAGGTGGCTTCACACAAAGAAAATAAATTCAGTTTAAAGGACTGTCTTAAAATAGTACATTATAAACCATCTCATAATAGACTTGACAGAGAAACCACCAATTCAGAAATTTTGATTACAACCTTCCAACAATGACTGGCACAGCTGTCATAAAAACCTTTTTTTTGCTTTTATCACGTACCCTTCTTCTTTTCTTTTTTGGAGGGCGTCTTAAACGTTTCATGCTCGACTGGGAGTGTGCTGGATTCCACTTCCGTAGACATGTCTGGAGACCGATCTTGTGCAAACGGGTGTGAAGACGGGATGGGTAAAGCACTCTTGCTCTCCTCTCGGCAGTGTGTGTCCCACAGCTTGACTCAGCAGTGGACCACGATCAGCTGTGCCCGCACTGGACAGTTAAGAGAGAGTTAGAGAGAAAGCCAAACAAAAAACAGACTTAGTAGAAGCTTAGAAAAAACATACACTTTAAATATCAAAGATCACTTCACATTGTCAATTCATCTACTAATTTAACTGTTTCATGCATGAATTTTAGCTAAGTAATTGAGATTGTTTTCCTTTGTGTTTAACCTCTTTAAGGACAAATTTTTCATTTGTGTGAACATCTGAAGAGGTCAGTATGCAAGAAATGGCATTTTGAATAGCTTTCCACTGTACGTAGTGATCTCTATGCATAAAAGAGTAAAATTACACAATAAGTTCTATCAAAATTCTATCAAACTATGAATAAATTTGACTTTCCTTTCCTCAAAGATGTGTGGGTGTAGAACTACTTGGAAAAATTGTTAGTACTTCACCATAAACATTACAGCAAGACTACACAGTTATTCATTGCATGTTAGATGTTGGTGAACCTTGTACACTGACTTGCTCTCTAAACATGCACTAACCACCTTTTAACCTTCCCAATAACATGCTAACCAGCTCTGGTTACATCCCAGATGACTTAGTAAATCCACAAGCACAGAAATCAAAGTGACTGTGGTTTAACCAAAGCTGAATAAACATCCTGGAGAACTCTGTTGAGTTGACTGCATTGTTCAGCCATAAATACACACTCGTGTTTTGAGTTACTACAGATAACTGCCTCTCCTCTAGACTTATCTGAGGTGAAAGGCCACCGAGATGGTTTTAAATTCTACGACCTGTTCTCGTTGAGGTATCTATTACAGGTTAAACTGACAAGAGCATGGTACTGTTTGCTTTATCTCCTGCTGTCTCTGCATTGCTATTATCCCTGCACCAGAAGACATGAAGTGAGTGCTTTGTTTACATCTGGGATGTATTTATTCTCCAGCTTTTTCATACCACAAGCCGGCTATTTTGGCACAATTGCCTTCCATCAAAAACTTGAGGCAACTCCTACCTGCAAATATTTGGGATGTTTATCCTCGCCCCACAATCAACTCAAGATGTCTATAAATACCTTCACCTTTAACAGGCTCCAACACTCTTTCCTTGAAATATCCTGCCGGTTAAACATGCACAACAACATTGCAATAATATTACGTGATTGCGAAACAACTAGGAACTGGGTGTTCCTATTAACCATGAATCATCCAGATGGGAGAACTAGAAATGTTTATGCTGCAAAAATATCTGCTGTCATTCATGTTGAGAGTATTACTAGATTAATAAGAAAACTTGTTTTGTGGAGCGTCATTTCCTATGTTGCTATATAACGCTTGGGTTGATGAGAATCTAACCCATTATCTTTTTAAGATTTAGATTTAACAATCTTAAAGGGACTGTTCACCCAAAAATGAAAATTCTATCATCATTTACTCACCCTCAAATTGTCCCCAATCTGTAAAAATGTCTTTGTTCTGATGAACACAGAGAGAGATATTTGGAAGACTGCTTGTAACCAAAAAGTTCTCAGCCCCCGATGACTAGCAAAGTAGGAAAAGTTACACCGGTAGTCAAAAGTGCCCCAGAATGGTTTGCTTTCCTACATTCTTCAAAATCTCTCTTTTGTGTTGATCTGAACAAAAAAAATTCTACTGGTAATCAACGATTGCCAAGAACTGTCTGGTTACAAGCATTGTTCCAAATATCTTTCCTTGTGTTCAGAAGCACTTTCAGTTTCATCTTTATTTATTAAATTTTTACATCTAACATGTATAATTAGATCATAAAGACATTAATTATTCATTTTATTTCGGTTATAAATGTTTGTTGGTGGTTTTCTGTTAAAATGTTTGTGTAGCATTAATAGGTGAAACAGGAAGTATATCTGGACCAGCGTTTGATCGGCGTTGCTTATGTTTTCCAAAGTGTTATACCGAAACACTAAGAGCGCTTTTCCACGATCGCACAGAATTGTTCTTAGCACAGTCTGAAACGGTTACAATGATGTTTCCACGTCTGGTTCGACACGACACGATCACAAACTGTTCTCGGCTTGGAATTTCAGCACGTTTTTTGTGCTAATGAATGCGCGCACAGCCGTTATAGCTCAGTCTCTTGTGTTACCGAGGCAGCGCGTGACGTGTTTGTGTTTACCTTTTAAAATTTTCCGTTATCAGCCCTGCGGAGGAAAATTAAACCATTAACGTACCGGCTGCCATGGATCGGCACAGAGTGGAACGATTAAGCGACGAGAACGACACGTTACATATTTTTGAAGTATTAAAACAACCATATGTCTATTAGACACTTAACCAGACATGATTGTTAAAAAAAGCTACCCTCTCTTGTCAAATTTAGTCAGACTCAAAAACGATATTCTTTAGTGTGTCATCTCACATAAATAGATCTTAACCCATAATCAGCTTCACCTCTCACACCAGCAGCCCACATGTGACCCTAAACGTCTGCTGGCCATAACAAGCAAGCAGATTCTATTATAAGAGGAAATAGTACCAGCTGACCTTCCCAAAACAACAGCTGTCGACAACTCACGAAAGACAGAACAACCTTGGGAAAAAATATCCACTATGTAGTGCCCTTATCAGACATGTGATTTCCCTTGCCTGAAAGGAAGACGCTATGGAAGAGGAAAAAGGTGGGTGACGATATATTACAACAGAATAGATCTAAACAGACATCAAGTCTTAATATCTGTCTGGCTGACACCCTGATCCTGTTAGGGTGTTAATAAAAGATAATGACATATTGAGAGATATTTACTAAGAATTAATTGTGCCCACAGATAGCACAGTATTTAAATGCACTGTGTGCATTGTTTCAGCTCCCAATTCACCAAAGGGAATTAAGCTAATCAGGTAAAGATGCGAGCATGCCAAGAAAATCTGTTTGGAAGGCAATTTGCATATACTGTAGCCAGAGTAACATTTTAAGATGTAGTGAAAGACGCACCAGACTACTGTGATCTGACATATTTTCCTAGAACTGAACAGCATCACTGTGAACCAGACACTTGAGTCAGCTCTAAAAATGTCCATATTTATTGTGTCTGGTTGTGTGCCACATTCTTCTTTGTTGGTTGATGGATGCCACCACGATCAATGTGATCAACTTCACATTATTGTTGAAGGATGTTGGATACTATTTAAAAAAACTGTCATTTTTAACTCACCCTCTTGTCATTTTAAATCTTTTGCAGAACACAAAACAAGATGTTTTGAAGTTTTGAAGTTGGTAACCAAATAACGGCGGTACCCATTTACTTCTATTGTATAAACACAAAATCAATGAAAGTCAATGGGTACAGCTGTTGTACAAATGCAACCATTCTACAAAATATATTTTATTGTGCTCTGCGAAAGACTTTGTAACTTTCTGTAAAGTCATACAGGTTTTAAATTGCAAGAGGGCAAATCAATGATGATAGGATTTAAATTGTTGGGTAACCTTTCAATTTGTTTGTGACACGTTGAAAAAACTTTTATCAAAATCACCAGAAAAACTGTGATGTCAATAAACATCCACATGTACAATTTTACAGTCTATTTTAAACTAATCAGTCAACATTTTTAAACTGTAAATTGCATTTCTTAGTTTTATTTAAAATGTCCAACAGTTGATATGCTCCATACTGGTACTTTCTCATTGGTAAATACACCAAATTTAGAAAAGGAAAAAAACAGATACAGTTTCAAACAACATATTTTAAGATGGTTTGTGTTTATTTAGCTCAGTGTTTAGACTAGATGTCTAGATGTCTATAATTTTAAATATATAATCATTTTAGTTGGATTTTCATAGCTTACAGTTGCCACGGGGCATATGAAAAGCACCAGTAATTAATTAAATTAATTAAAAAATCTCTGAAGACACATTAATATGGTGCCTTGCACCTTTAAGCCACTTTCCCAGCCATTACTCAGAATTCTTAAGTATTTCCTGGCCGTAAGTACGCACAAGAAAAACATCAATATTTGTACTATGTGGTTGGCCTGACAAGACCTTAGCCTGTTTTTGACTCTCTTGTCCTGTCATGGCATCTCAAATGGTATCCTATACGTGGTCTTGTAGCCTTTTTTGGACAACACCTCTAAAGAGGAAGAAAAATGATATAAACATAATTTTTCCTCTTCCCTGAGTCCTCAGCCACAATGCTGCCACTTGACCCAAACTATGGAGTATGTGTAAACGCACAAGTAAGCCAAGACACATCCTCCCCAGATCAGTGCCAGGAATCTCAGACCTTTGAGGGAAACACACGGGACAGAGAAAGTCTCTAGGGGTGTGTTGTCAGTCGTCAACAGGAAACTAAGGTACCAGGAACAAGGAACTTATTGTACAAATGCCACATGCAAGACCAATCAATGTATTTAATGGCGTCAGTACACCTCAAAATCCTTCAGTTCCTGGCTGAGAAAAATGAACCGTTTGAGGAAAGCCATCAGAGCAGAAACTGGCCACAAATAGGTGTGGTAACATCTGGTTTCTTGCATTTGATTTCATGTCCAAAACACAGTGTGTTATATTGAATCTGAGTTAATACTGGACTAATGACTATTAGTGAAAAAGTGTAAACCCCCAATTAAACCATATTGTGATCGACCCAATGCATTGGTCAACTACAAACTGTAATTGTCATTCTAATGTGCTAATTTACTGAGTTATAATAGAACTGATTCGCAACGTTATGCAATATAAATACAACATGTAACCATTTACCACTGCATGAAACTGACGGCTTTGGATTCTCATGGTTGCTATGGCACCCATTTGCCAGTAAGACAGGTATGGACAACTCTTTTCACAGAGGAGCACTCACAGACTGGCTTTGCACAGCAAACACACAATCCATCACCCAAGACACAAAATCAAACAAAATGAGGGTAAGATACACAGTATACACAAAGCCTTAGAAGAAATGTTAAACAATTACATCTCACATTCAAAGAGAGAAACTGATTGTTAGAAGGGAGTTTATCTGTCATCCTATCATTTCAGGCCTGATACTCAGAAGATAGTAAAAATGATTTCCCTTTTTTATTAAAAAAACGATTTATCTTTGTTCGCAATAGCAATACAATTAAAAATGAAAAACTATTTATTTTAAGTAAAGCTATTTTTTTACATTTCTTCATTTATCGGAACCTTACAATTGAGAATAATACGAGCCGAAGCAATAAAAACGTTAGCATTAATGTTACCGTACCGAATCTTAGTATAAGATTAGGGGTTTGTGTATCCGCATTAACAGTACTGTATCACTACAACAGCAGAAGAGAAAAAATTAAAATGAAATCATTATATTGTTTATCTTCTCGGACTGAGGTATTATGATAATAGAGGTTTTGTAGAAGAAGTAAAAACATTTGAGAGGTGCAGTACACCATAATTTCGTCCCTCTGCTTGTGTGGTCGTACGGGTGTTCCCGACCTGCTACAAAAGAAGTATTAAAATGTCTAGTGTACCACACCGCCTGACCCACAACACTTCATTGAACACATAACAACCATCAATTCACACAACAAATTCTTCAGTAAATACAGAGCAAATGTAAAGCCTACCTTTACATGATGAAACGATCTCAAGGTAGGAGGCCGGTGTGTACATTACACTGTGTGCTGTTCAAACCAGTGCAGTAATCCACAGGATTGCTTATAAGACCTTCAAGCAACAAAATGCGTTCTGTACGTACATCTGGGACACAATGTACTTAGTGTATTAAATGATGAGAACTTGAAAACAGAGAAAAGTAAAACAAAGGTTCAAGCACAGGCTAAATCTTTTTTTAATTTTCTATTCTAAACATCAGTAGATGGGCAAGGTATCCCATTAGGGGCACAACCTTTGTTGATAGGGTAAGGGATGGCTACACTGTGTGTTTATAAATCCAATGCAAATTTGGTACACTAAGGGCCCACCTACGCATCAGACCCAGACAGAAATCACTGATGATACTTAAATCTGATTGGATGTGGGTGGAAGATCATGTGTTATCCTAGCAGATAATGCAGGAAGCAAACGGTTATAAAACCATTTTTCATTCTTTTCTTTTCTGAAATAAAATAAAAATCCTAATCTCATTCCTTATTTAGGAGGGGAAATTGGATTATAAACAAACACTTGGGTCAAAGGTCACTTACCTAAGCATGTGGCCACCACACTGAAATTCCACTCTACACATAAAAGGACATCTACGACTTCTCTACTGACCTATATATGTCTACAATGAAATACAATAGCAGTCCCTTTTGTCTCATATAATATCACAGAGGTGGAAACAGACTTAGAAGAAGATTCTCATTAAGATTCAAAGTGACAGAGAGTTGCATTTGTTTCTTTGTTATTTGCGATATTTACTCATTTTTAAACATGTGGGCATTCCCATAAAAAGAAAGAAGTAGGTTGTTTGACAGCATTTGAAAGCCTAAAAGAGTTTAGAATGAAGGACATAAGGGAAACTAAGTTGAGTGCCAACATCTGGTTCCAATAAAACTGCACACATTGTACCAACAAGAGCGAAAAAGAATGTCTTGATCTGAGTCATACCGGCCTCTCTTTTTAAATGCCAATTTACATTTTAAAACGGTTAAACACAGAGTTGGCTCCTTGTCCTTGGTAAAGTCATTTACACATATTAAATAGAAACATATTTCCCCTTTCGATGAAATTGAAGGCATGTGTCGGTGTCTGATGGTTGAACAAAGACATTTTCCTCCAATGTTTCAGATACATTTTATTCTTGACTTTAGACTTCTTGAATGTCGAGTTATATTAATGGGTTACGCGTTCCCTCAACATCACCAGCCTTGTAAGAGGAAAAGGAATGTATTTACTGTGGCATTTCCTCCTCTTAAAGTACTTTGGGGGATGGTGTGGCAATGGGAAATGGACGAAAGTCCCATGCAGGAAAAGAGAGAAACTGGAGATCTTAAAGTTCTAGCAAGTGAAATGTCTCTCTTCTTTTTAGCGTGTCTTCAACTCTGCTGTGTTCTTCTAATGCTTAAAGGCTTTGATTCTCCACCCCTTCACAACTCCGATTAAGGTCAACCTGGACTTAATGACATGCAAGCACGCTCCTCTGAACTGAGATCATACCTGTAACCAATAGCAAACCAACGCACACATGCCCTTTTAAACAGCCCAGTGCCCTTTTTCACCAACCTTATTTAGGGTCTTACATACATGAGACTTCCAACCCTGATGACCTGTCCTGAAAAATTCTATGCGTCAAAGTTCCAACCGTGCTTGAAGTCTAAAAGCAGATCCATGACAAGCAAACAATTTCAAATTGGAGAGCAAACATCTCAGTTTATCATCAGATTATGAGAAACTCTGGGTGGTCTTGGTTCTCTGCAGGAACCACACATGATTATTAGGTACCACCCTGTATAACTGCATGTCTAGATCAAGGAAACATGCATTTGAATGTGGTGTCCAGCGTTTTTAAATATGACGTGGTCACTGATGAAGAATGTAAACATCTATGAATATAGGTCAGACTACTGGCAAATAGCAACGTGATATCATCATCACTGCAAATCCACAGGTTCCAAAACAGAACCAGAACGCATGAACGTATATACATAAACATAAAGATGACATAAAGCAAGTCCCATACCCGTAAATATCTGCCAGGAGTGTGTACGCGACCGAAATATCGCTTATTAGGTCCTGCTGTACGGCTTTATTCTCTTCATAACGCAACATGTAACATCTGATTGATACACTCGCTCATCTCACATAGCCTAAGCAGTGTCCCCTGTGAGCATGTTTATGATTTGTAAATCTGTAAATAGCCTATACAGCACGACACGGAAAAACCGAGCCAACATAACGGATTTCAGACAGCAACAGAGCTCCCGGTGCAGTACATGGAAACCGACCGGTGTATTCTGTACGAAAAAACAAACCCGACACGCGTTTTCAATTCACGCATTTGTTGAAATTCATTATAAACCGCGAGATGATCTCAATGCACCGGTTTTCTGACAGACTGTCATTCGACCACGTTCGTTTAACGGGAAAACGTTTTAGGCTACTCACCTACGTTAAGGGATTTAGGAGAACCGTGCATGCTCCTACAGCTTTGTCCTAACCGGCAGAGAAGATAAGGTTTGGGAACGGTGCGTAATCGTGCGTGGCACCGGTAAATTCCCGGTCTTTAATCCCGGACCGTGGGTCTGAGATGTTGACGGTTAATGTCTTATTCCCGGGATGTTGGCAGCTCTGCTGAGGAATGCGCGCTCTGATGTTACTGCAGATTCGGGTGACTCCCCCTCAAAGTGAAATTTTAACCCTCTGATGACCAGAATGAAATCCTCCTCTCGTTCAAACTACATCTCACGTCGTCATTTCCATCGAATGTTTGCAGTGCGTCACGCTTCATTTGACGTCGAAGCTTATCCCACCTAAATATATAGCCTAGGCCAAATACTGCTCGTATATGCACTTTTCCTGTAGATGACATACATTCACTACTGTTTCCTGCTGTAACATTATGCAATTCTTTACCATCACTAAGATATTCGTTGCACAATTTCACAGTAGCTGTTTCAAAAAACGCAATTTAGTCATTCGATTCTATGTAACATTTACATTTGAATATGTTACATGTTGAGAAGACTAAATTTACCAAACCCAGTCTAGCCTTTTTGAAAAGAGTGAGGGTTGCCATGGTAAATACAATTAGACATTACTGAAATACACATGGTAGGAAGTGATATTTGTGTGCTTTCGAGCATTCAGACAGATTTTAAAGTTTTAAAGTCAAGCTTTAGTTCACTTTGGTCCACTTTTTGACAGTTTTGTTTAATCTATACTGAACACTTAAAAGAAAATGAATGATAATTATAGAGAGAGAGAGGGTGTGAGAGGCTATGTTTTGTGTCACATTGTTTAAGAGAACATTGCCCTCACAATAGAAAATTCTGCTTAAAACAGTGATGTTACAATATTAATATGAATATTTTTAGTCTTACTCTGAGTTGTTTATTTTTCTTGGACTTTTAGTGAATGTTTTTACTCTCTCTTTAAGGATCTCAAGCAGGGGAACTGCTAGGATTCGGTCCTAGAGAGGGTTGCGCTGTTTTTGTTCCCTGACGTCAGTGTTTAGGACGAACAACATGTACTGCATGTTCTAAAATGTTTGTTTTCACTGTCAATCAGGAGTGAATATCTTTAATTAAGTCTTGTAAAATACTTAATGTTACAAAATTAAAGTGAATGTTAGGAGAAATATTGTTTTTCAGCATGCTGCACAAGAACACAGGAACACATCAGGAAAGCAAGCATACCTGTGGGTAAAAAGGATATGAATGGTTCTCCATTCTGCCCCTCTCGTTTCCTTTATTTCTGCCTACTCATCACATATGTTCAGAAGATCCATACCCATCCATATATATATAGGCTACATTCTAGACATGTTTATATAAAAACAAACAACTACGCTAAATAACAACAATTTGCAGGTATTGCTTTGTTTCAACCTACAACATTTGTTGTTGAGCCATAAATAAATATAAGCTGTTAGTCATGGTGACCAAATCTGCATAGTGCCATAATAATGCAAAGGTCTCGAATAGATAACTGCCTTATCTAAAAGCTTTTAGGGGTTTGAGGATCAGTCCAATTCTAACTAAACTGTCAGCAGATTAGCAGAAGTAAGACTCAGAATTGTATAGTATGTTTAAAGCGCAACAAATTATTTTAACAGCATTTCCATTTAAAGGAAAAAAGTTTGAATGAAAAAAAACACGAGGTTCAGAACGTTTATTTCTCATATTTGACGTGTGTCTTTAATGACAGCATGAACTGGATCAATACAAATTTTTGAGAATTTTTCACAGAACTTTTCTAAATAGGATTCGGTGCAACAAACTGTCCTTTTTTATTAGTGAACTAAAAAGAGTGCAGAATATAAATATCATTCACTATATTATATAAGAATTCACTAATTTTGTTATATAATTTTTATTAATAATTGTTATTCTTTTTTTATAAATTAAAAAGTGAGTTTCAAATCTTAAAATGGAAAGCTTTGATGAGCCTCTTGCCTAAAAACACTATAAAAATCAACAGGAAAAAACACTTAGTGTTTTAGTGCCTTTAAACACTAAATTCATCCATCTTCTAAAACCCCTGCTTAGTGCAGTCTTTATTTGGACTAATATAAAGCTTAGTTACTATAGCAATGAGTCCATAACAGGGCTAAATGCCCAGAGCTTGTTTTACTATTAGCCTTTTCAAAACAACATGTGTTGTGACAACTTGCCAGATATCTGATATTTTTTCCAGTTTCAAAAAGATTCTGGAAGGAAGTGTGGATGTTTAAATAAAGAATGGATGGAAAATTCTCTATAGGAATGTAGAGGGTATAGGTCTTCCACCATGAAATGTGACTTGACACTTCGAAGGGTTCGGCCAGCCATTCATTCGTGGCTCTCTGAGTTCACTGGGCAATTGATGTTACCTCATATTTTACAGAAACCCCTTCAGTGGGTTGGGGTGGCCAAATAAAAGCCACATTCATTGGGACAGAAGTTGTTGCATTTGATATATACAATGGTCCAACACTAGTGTGTCTTTGTGCGGAACTGTTTTACATCAAATGTTGGAGGGTAATGAATGAGGCATAATCAAATACATTTCCTTTAGAGAGAATTCCCAGTGCTGCTTTATCACAAAGGATCTATTAAACTGTTTTTTTATAGAGTCAACCCACTGCACCACAAATATAAAAAATCAAATAACAAATCTGTACAATATACAGTATAAAGACGGTTTCAGTGGCAACAACATAAACAAACGTTATGTGGCACAAACAATGAAATACTGTCATCATTTACTCCCACTCTTGTCGTTTCAATCCTCTTATGAAACTGTCTATATAGTACAGCTGTGGACAAAATGAGAGAAAACTTTTTTCCTTCAATCAGCATTTCTGCTTGAATTCCAGTATTCGAGGTCCATATCTGCTGAATTTAAACAGAAATACACCTCAGGAATCACATACTGTAAAGTCACCGAATAGCAATGTGAAATAGTGCAAAGACGCATGAAATGTTTGAAATATATCAGGCTGACTCCATCAAATGTTCATTTTGAAATTGTTATAAAATACATGTAAAGACATTAGTATTGTGTTATTCAAACATGCTTTCTTTGCAGGATTCAACATCTGCATACAACGTCATTTTTGTTACTTTGTCAGAGTTTGTCACTTTAAATAAATGAAAAAAATGATTTATTTAGAACGTTTTGAAATGTTGTAACTAATTAACAGAACTAAACAAAACTGATAATTTTACTTAAACACATACTTATATAGAGAATAGTAAAAAACTGAAAAACTTAAAATAATTTTGGGGTGGTCTCTTGTTTTTTTAGGCATGAGATATATGTATATTGTAACAAGCTCTCTGCCACAGCCAGCCACGCATCAGCGCTATCTCCAAGTTTCATCCATTCCCTATCACCAAACTTTTAAACTCATGTACTACACTCCCCATAATCCTTTGCACCTGTTCACACCATACGTACAAGTGGACGTACCGGTGGACGTTTTATTACCTCTTGTTTTATTACCTGTTATTTGTTCATCTGTTGACCCCTACATTAAACCATCTTTCTCCGTGTGAGGCATCGTCCGTCTGTCATAGAGTGCTACAAATATAATGTATACATGTATGTTTAAATATCCTAAAGTTGTTTTAGTAAGTTATTCTTTAAAATAAACTATCTCTACATCTTTACTTCTGAGGAATTAGAACAAGTCTTGTTCTTTGACCAAAAGCTGCTTAAAATACGCTCCACACCTCTGGTCTTCTCACAAAGAATGTTGCGTTTCTCCGAATGCTGATTGTTAAATTCCAGGAGAGGAACAGCTCCTAAGAAACAGACGTGTCAAGTTTATAGAACTCTATTAAAGTGTGTGGGCGAGTGGGAGCTCATCATGGGGACCGCATTAAATCCCAGCACTTAAATTTAACAGAAAATTGCGTAGAAGAAGGTTTTGCACATATACAGTTTCATTGTTAGGCACGATAATCAAAAATGTATATTATCTAATTACGAAAGAAAAAATAATACTTTTTTTCCTCACTGTCCTGTCCTCACTTCAAAAGTGACAAGCGTGAAAAGAAATCTTGATTCTCATAAACTATCCGACGTTTCCCCCACAATGCTGATGATGTTTTACAATGAATGTCCTGAAGGTGTTAAATCTCATTAACAGCAGATAGATGAAGAGTAAAAATGACAGAGAGGATAAAGAATCTCACAAGAGCGTAGGAGGTTGGCTTCTACATTACATCCTTTCCCAAATCTCTCTCTTCTCACTCGCCTCTCAGAGGAGTTGTAACAAATACCCAGAAATGTTTTTAAAGTGTTCTGTTCTTATAATTATTCGGGACATAAAACAAGATCATTTCCAGTATGTCCTATGATGTTTTGTCATAAATTGCTGAAATCGTTGCATGTGCGTGTCAGTAAAAATCTGTGTTTGTTTGCCGTCGTCATTTCCTGAAAAGTCATCACACAAGTGAACACTGAACAACTACACATCCTGTGCCAAACTGTTGAGGAAAGACTTTACATCACAATTTCCCCTCACAAACACAAGCAGAAGAGTTAGTAACAGCTCTCTTTCCAGCTCTAAAGAGGCTCTCTGTCTCTACAAGTGTCTTTGAGCGTTCTTCAAGTCACTTAGTGTTTTCATTTTCTTGTTAGAGGAGGAAGCCGTGGTCTTTTCTTCTTTGAAGTATAAGGCCCGGCGGTCCAAGAATCCTGGCTCGAGTTGCGGATCTTACACAGCGTGCACAAAGGACTTTAAGCATTTATGTGTTTTTGTGGGTGAGAGTGTGTTCAAATCTAGTGACAATGCTGGCCAAACATGAGCAAAGTACCTTTTTACACCAAATGGGGCTGTATTAGCGTATTAGGTAGAGACGTCTGGCTTGCTGCCCAGGGTAAAACAGAGGCGGCCTTGTCAATGCTGAATAAAGTGTACAGCATGCAGTGCGTCTCTCTTTCTACTCCAGTAAAATATTTCTCTGCTTGTTGGTGAAAAAAAATGATGCAGGCCCACATGTGAAACTTGTTAGAAATCACAGAGAAATGCTACTGTACAAATTCAAAAAGAGATATAAGACTAAAGAAGTGAGCTTGAATGGTGGTTGTTCGATATTTACATGCAAATGACAACACTAAATAAGGCAAAGGGGCATCATGTTTTAAGGAAATGTATCAGGAGATTTATAACGGTTTTGCTGCAACATTGACGCATATTTGAGTGCCGACATTAACATCTGATCTGATGACAAAAGATGCAGAGACTTGCCGAGATCATCTTGGACCAGTCAAGGACATCAACTACAGATACTTTTGCAACAAGGAATGCACCATCATTCATAATCCTAATTTTGCCTATTACCACCATCGAACATTAACCACCCTCTCATAACAATCTGCAAAAAGTATTCCAATATAAGGAAACATTATAAATGCTTTCGTAATAGCAATGATTAAAACAGACACTGTGATTTACTCCTTGGTGTAAAATGCCTTTCTTCGTTCTTCAGCAAATCTCAAAGTCTGACAAAGTTGTTTGTGAGTAGACTGTGACATTAAACAGTGCACTGACAACTATGACTATACTAACACCATAAATACCCTCAGCACATTAAAGAAGGAAGGTTTTTCAAAACACCCATTTACAGTGTTACTGTGCTCTTTTCAGAAGGATTAAACTCCGGCTGGCAACAACAGCACTAATCGACAGCTTGAGAAGGAATATTTGACAATCTTGCCGCTGGTGGTCACAATAATTACAGTTTTTAAAACATCTCATAGTGATTTATGACACCCCCTTTCTCCATTTTCATCTATCAACTAAATCATGTTGTCTTGAATGTATTACAGAGTAAGACAGGTCACGATCAGTGCTGATTTTATATAAAGTTCTTCATGAGTTTTTGACGTTCTTTACATATACAGCAGGTACAGTAAACTTCACTATAAACTGATTATGTTCTATATTTTAACTTTTTTTTAAATTTGCCAGAAATGCTGGGTTGTTTAATTCCATTGTCGGGTAAAGCCAATCGTTTGTTTAAATGAACATACTGAATATATGTCCATAACCATGGGATATAACAAGCCAGCATTTAAACTGAAACAACATGACATAGGTTAAAACTTAATATAAAACCAAATGTTGAGTTTGTATATATTTTATCTAACCACAGGTTGAAAAATCCCAGCTTTTATTTACAAAATTTACCAGGACAAAAGTGACTCAATGTGATGCCAACATATATGCACAAAAAAGACAATCAGCATGCACATTTCTGAACCGCAGGATGATAGGCGAAGCACTTTAAAGGGATAGTTCACCCAAAAATGAATTAATTCATGACAGTTTCTAGCAGACGCTTTTGTCTACTTACAGATGGGGTAAACAATGGAAGCAATTGGGACAGCATAGGGTCAACAAAAAGCATAAGTGCATTCAAAAAGACTGGGCTCATAAAGCCTACCAAAGAATACAGAGCTAAGTTAGAATTCTTCTTTTTTGAAAGAGTAGTAAAGAAATAGAAGTCAGAACTGATCGATCAGGTGTTGACGGAAGAGATGCGTTTTCAGACGATTCTTAAAGATGGGCACAGAATCTGCAGATCTTGTGGCAGCGGGCAGATCAGTCCACATAAGTGGAACCGACCCAGTGAAGGCACGTGAGAGAGATTTTTTACCTTTATGTGACAAAAATGGCCATGGTAGTCAAACGTGCCGCAGAGCTGTTTGCTGTCCTACATTCTTCAAAATATATTTTTTTGTGTTCAACAGAACAAATCAATTATAAAAAGATTATTATGTTGGTAGTCAATGGGGTGTAAGAACTGTTTGGTTATAAGCATTCTTCCAAATATCTGTCTCTGTGTTCATCAGAACAAAGAAACCAACTGAGTAAATGATGACAGAATTTTTATTTTAAGGCAAACTATCACTTTAACACCAAAGAAATGTGTGTCCCATGTGAATGATCATTTAGATCCAGTATCAGTACGGAGTATTTGCAGTATTAACAAACCAGACAGTTGGTATGCTATAGACTGCAAAGAGAACATGATTTTTTTTAAACTGGTAGAGGAACGTCCAAACCACTAATGTTCACTTTGTAGATGCGGAGTTGAAGTTTAGAACCAATGGTTGATGTCATCAGGAACCCATCAGGAAAAATGTTATTTAATCTTGTGTTTACAACTTGTGTGTGAGGTAAGATACAGTATATTACACTATCAACTGATACATAGACAGACAGGCAGAAAAAATACATGCAAGCCCAAAGGACTAAAACTATTATACAGTGAATTCAAAAACAAGCTTTTAATGGAAAACTCTATTTATTTTAAATGTCAAATGTTTTGAAAAACTTTACTGTTTTTTGTGATTCATAAGTTTATGTAGACATCCCAGGGAGGACAGAAATGCTGAACAAGCATGCATATGATGTGGGTGGCCTAACATAAACCCCATGCGCACACACAGATTCCCACTGACCCTCATTCCATTCCACGGGCTGAATTCATGAAGGTCTGAGAACAGTCTGAGCACATGGGCTCTAAGCAGCGGGGTTGGTTTGGGGGTGCTGGGGTTATTGGTTTACATTACTGGCCAAAGTAAACCAATATGAGAAAGATCCTCAGGCTTACAGAGAAGCATCTGGGATTTATTAAGATTGATCAAAACCAGTGATGTTGCTTGACAGATAAACAAAAACTACTCCAATACTTCATGTATTCCAAACAAATGCATAAGAACTGCATTTATTTGCACTAGAAAAAAATGAACAGATCAAATATTAGTGTCAGCTGTTTATCTTTTTCAAGTTCCATTTCCATTTACACTAGTGTGTTTAGTAATCAGCCCATAACTGATCCATGTTACACAGTTGCAAGGCATTCCTATAAGGCAAAGGGAGAGCGGTGGCCTCAGAGTAAATTAAAATATCCTGGATGATATTTATCCTGGATAAATAGGTATTTACTTTTCCTTTATTGTTTTTGCATTTAATAAATGTGGATAACACAGCAGTGGCCCAAAGTGATGCCGTAGGGCATGCTTGCACATTATTTGATTTCTAATGACTCATCTCAGGTTGATTAAAATATCAAAATATGGGGTTGGTACAAAATGGAAAAAATGTTAAATGTGTTTAAGGTATTTATTCAGAAATCTGATTTGTATTTTAATTCACAAAATGCATGGAAAAACAAAAATTTAGCAAAATTATACACGGTTACAACAAATCGGGGGATAGTTCACCCAAAAATGAAAATTCTGTCATCATTTACTCACCCTCTTTTCATTGCAAACCTGTATGACTTTCTTTCTTCTGCAGAACACAAAAGAAAATATATTTAAGAATGTTGATAACCGAACACCCGTGGCAGCCAGGGTAAGTAAATGATGACAGAATTTTCATTTTTGGGGGAACTATCGCTTTAAAGTAGGCCTATAAGAATTATAGCCACTCTCATTTAGCCAAATTGAGTCATTGGACCAATTATTTTTATTAAATCATCCTGCATGGGCCTTTTCAAGCTTTTTCAAACTGCTGCGTGTCATTTTCTAGTAGATAATTTTATAACAAGAATACTAAAGAGTAGGATTCTATGATATAATAATAATTAATAAAAAATCATCAAGAAAATAAAAAAATAACAGAAGAGTGTATGTCTACTGAGTTAAGCTTTTTTTTTTCATGTCACTACAAATTAGTGCTGGGCGAGTGAGACATCTTGTGGTGAAAATTAGTAAGTGCAGGCTGTGGATGACTGTAAGTTTATAAATTTTGTAAATGATAATGATAATAATTCAAAACATGCGTATTCAAAATGATTATTTTTGCTTAATGAAACAACATATAGAAGACAGAACATAAATGTAATAGTTGTTTTATTTATGAGTTGGTTATATTTTGTAACTTGTTCTATATCGTGCTATCTTACACTAAATTGTGTCCAGCCATGTTTATACCAATGACTTATTGTCCCACATTTAAAGACCAGTTGCTCCCCATAGAAATGGATTGCTCTTTTTTTGTTGGAATCACTGCTTCTCACTGAATAAACCCTCTGTTTAGTATAAAGATTGCTTATAATCAAGACATCTTCCCAATTGCACATTTACTGCCCCTAAAAATGATTTATTGGTGACACAAGCTCATTTTATAAACATTTATCCTTGGGAACTCAAGGTTATGTCCATATATCTTTTGCTCGCTCACATGGTTGCCTCTTCATTACACACCTGGGCACCATATTACATCAATGTAAGGGGTCTTTCAATAGAATCAATCTAACACAAAATGCCCAGGAGCTCATGTTTAATGTTATCAAATTTTTGCCAATCTTTTGACTGGCTAAAACATCTTTTATCTGTTTTATCAATAATGTATATTCACGAAACATTTCAACATCAATCTAGAAAAACTGTTTAGTGTTCATTTAAAAGCTGAAGAGAAATGTAATTATTAGACAATTATTAGAACTAAACAGGAAGATTTACTGAAGTAAAGTCAAAAGTAAATGCTTCAATAGACACTATAGTAAATATAAATAGTTTTCTATGTCATATGTGACCCTGGATTACAAAACCAGTGTTAAGTAGCACGGGAACATTTTTAGAAAAAGACAAAATACATTGTATGGGTCAAAATGATCGATTTTTCAAATCATTAAGATATTAAGTAAAGATCATCTTCCATAAAGATATTTTGTAAAATTCCTGCATTAAATCTATAAAAACTTTATTTTTGTGATTGGATGGCTTGCCAGAGTGCCTCTGATTAAGAAATTCAAAGGCCATTTTCTCAATATTTAGTTTTTTTCCACTTTCAGAATCCAGAGTTTTAAACGGTTGTATCTCAGCCAGATATTGTCCTATTCTAACAACTAATACATCAATAGAAAGCTCATTGATTCAACTTTCAGATTATGTCAACATCTCAACTTCGAAAAATTGACCCATAAAACTGGTTTTGTTGGTCAGGGCACATGTTTGATTACTTTACATCAGCAGTCAATAGGTGGCAGTATTTGCCTCCTCCTTGATATCACAACAGGTAATAATAATGCTTCAAAGATTATTCTAAATAAGAGCTTTAAAGTAAGCTTCCTGGTCTATATAGTAAAAATACAAACGCATAATCTACCACATTTTTTTCATCGATTTAGTTCATATAATATTTTAAGATTAGGCAAATTTTGTCGATAGAGAAAGCAAACTTGCGATGCTGCTTATTTGTATTATTACAAACCGCTCATTTCTCCTACCAGGACAGAGAAGGTACCAGTTCTCTTGACTGACGTTGTCATCGTCCAATGAATTGAATGGATGTGTGCTGGACCTCAAATAACAGCAGAGAAAGGGCGGAGCTTTCTCGGAATAGCCTCTTCGATATTACGTCATGCGCGAACAGCTGGTCCGCTGCGAGACCTGAAAATGTGGGCAAGCATAGCGATATAAAATCGCGTTCGTGCCGTCGGGGCGTAAACAGACGGTTTATCACGATGTGGTGGCTGGACGGATATAGGACGGGAATGGGTCGCCTGGAGATCCTGTTGCTTGTTTACACCTTGCTCTGCTCTCTCGGAGGTGAGTCCATCAGTGACTGTTCAAGTGTGTTGATGCAGTGGAGCTGTCCTTTGTGCGGGTGCTGAACTATTTCACACAACGGCTTAGCCAAGGCGGTTTCATTAACGCTAGTGCACTTTGAAGAGATGCTGACCACGTAGCAGGTGGAATGCTTCTCTCCTTTTCGCTTTTGTCTTTTTTACATGTTATGTTGTCCTGTGCACATCGCCGAGAATAAAGCGAAGACCACAGTGTAGTGTTCTGCAGCGATTCTTGAGAAGATTCGCTTTTGGAACGTGTGTGGTGGGTATACCGAGAAGTGGTTGATTCTGCATATTCTTATCTATAATATGGCCAAACTAAACAGCAAAGTAAATGTGATAAACAATGAGTCTTTTGGGAAATATGGTAACTCTGCATTATCAAACACAGACGTCCCTCGTGGATACGCTACTGTTTTAATTAAACGTTGTTTTCGCCAATATGCAGTTTTTAGTTTCACCAAGCGTAAAAGTGTTTGCCAAAGCGCATCCTTGCCTTCGGGAAATATCTAGGCCAATTATCCAGTTATTGCTTTTTAATGTCAGTATGCAAGTCTAGTGTCTTACCTCTAGTCATCAAATGCTTGATAGCGCAAAAAGAGCAGCGAGTTGTTTCTTGTTTGTCTTGCGACGGTGTTCATTTGTAGATCACATCGATAAGGAAGTTAATCTGGCTGCCAGAGCAAGACAATACCTGCGTTCGCGTGCCTGAAAGCGCATCTGATGGATTGTGTGCTTCACATTCTTCTCCGTGTCAGTCGCACTTGATCTCCCAGACTGAGTTCAAATCTCGCCCGCCGTCTATTTTTATTCTATTTCACACTGGATTTTTTTAAGTCTCTATCAAAGACGATCACATTTAAAAAGCTTATATTATTTGTTTGTATTTTTTTCTTGATAAAAAAACAAAAAGAACTGTATTTGTTGCCTAATACACGTAAAACAACTCCTTGTTGACATAGTGTGTGTTTTTTAAACCTTTTGACCTCATAGTTCACTACAATATGCCTCGAGCTATATTTGTCACAGCAATTTGCAGTTGTTTATTTCCCGGTGTTCTTATTGCAAATTAGATTTATGTTAAACTGGATCATAACATCACCTGATATATGTAGCAAGGAGATATGCCAGTCACAGGACTCTGCTGAAGGCTGGCATTGATCGCATTATTGACGTGAGGAAGGACCAGAATGATGCTCTGAGGCTAGAACAAAGGAGCAAGACCAATGAGCCATCTAGTCTCATGGGAGAGTGAGTAAAGGCAGACCAAAGAAAACAGTTCAATGTGACAGACATAGACAAAGAGCTGGACTGTGAATGTGACTGTGAAAGCAAGAGAAGACTGCCTCAGCTGAGCCGCTCTCTTTCTGAGTTGTTCAGTTTCAAATCTGCCTCTTAATGCGTTGATTAGATTTGATCTGTTTCTGTCATTCTTTAACTTTCTTTACAAAAAAGAAGATGCGCATTTTGCTGGAAAAACAATAATGAGAAACAGCTATATCTATCTGTCTGTCTGTCTGTCTATCTATCTAGCTATCTAGCAATCTATCTGTGTGACATAGTGATGTCAAAAATATTCCTTCACCTTGTTAGTGCTTTAGGTGTGAGAGTGACATTTATGTTACGTAAAACAGAGCGTGCCTGAGGCCATTACGCAGATACATGGCCCGTGAAGGGATGCTTTGCATTGAGTGGTTGTACATTACTTAACGCTTACATTTACTGTGTAAGTAGGCGGTGTGTTATTATTGAATTTAACTCAGTTAAAGCGATGAGGATGACAGCAGTTGTTGTGGCAGCACCGTTTGATCTGTGCCAGCAGCTGTAGTTTGAATGAATGATCAATTGAGAATTACGTTAGCTGTGCAATTGATAGAGAGACACTACTACGCAGGGAAATAAACAAAGTCTTTACATATTTCGTTTTTTTTGCGCAACGTTTGGTATGTCTTTAAACTCCACAAAGAGTTCGAGATCATAATTATCGTCTTAGGAAAGCGTCACCGATATTGTAATAACCCAAAATGATCTCTGCATGTCAGTTTCAACAACTTGTAGAGTCTCGGGCCGCGCAGCATCGCTTATCACCTTTACTCGTGAGCGAGTCCGAAATCAATTAAAACGCTGGAAGATGAACGACGCCACAACAACCCCGCGGGGAGATTTAGAGCTTCATTACTTTGCGCAGTCCGATGAACGCGCATCATTGCTTTCTGACTGATGCGCAGCCATCGCATAATTCAATACGCGCCGCACCGAGCTGCGTATCTCAAAGTCTTTATTGGTTTTTAAAGTCTGCTATTGTGATGTCTAAATTGTACACGAGCTGAACTTTTTTATTTTACTGTAAGATGTTTGATGAATGTTAGTGAAAACTGTGGCTGAGTAATGATGGGAAGGGCATGAAGTCACCAAAAAAATATGGATAACACAATTTTTCATAAACAGTATATAGTACAAAACAAAAGTAAATAGGGTAGTTGACAAATAAACTGTACACGGTTCCTATGGTGTGACAGCAAAAATTTCGATAAATTAAAAAAATCTCTCCTTCATATTATAAATGTTGATAACATAAATTATATATTGATAACAGTTTTGCTGTCACACCATGGACACATTTACAGTGTTCAGATTCACTTTCAGTTTTATCTCTCTGTTTGGAAATCTTGTGTATGGGACAACCTTTTCTCTTTATTGAGAATAACAATGATCTTTATTTGTCTTAAATGTATTGAATGCTTACAGTACAATCAAATCTTACCGCTTTTCCAAAACACTGAAGAACAGATCTGTCTCCTAAATATTAGGCAAAAACATTCATTCTGAAGGAAACTTAAAAATGTATACACAAGCAGGTGTGGTTTAAATGTACATTTTGTAAACAGAAAAGTCTCCTAAAGCCTGGCACAAAGCTGATGCCACTAAGATGTCTTTAATTAAGTCATAGCTAATATAGATTTCTTTTAATCTTCTGATTTTCATTTGCTTCACATCTTCAGTCCCAGTGCAGTGAGGGACAAACAGGTGCCAAAAATGAGGAACTTCTGGTATTAGAACAGACATTTTCCATGGGCCATCAGATACCTTAGAGTGTGAGATCAGAAGTTCCTCCCTTCCAATATTATCAAGCAAAAATTACGAATAAATCATCACTGTGCTTTAATTTAGGCCAGGCTAGAATCATAAAACATAGCTGACAGCTCTAAAGGTCACCCTGATAGTGAAAATAATGATCAGCTTCAGTAAAAATAGTTTACAAAATGCCATTTAAAAATCTTTTTTTTACCAACGTTTTGCCAAGGAAATTATATTCTTAGAATAATGCTGTCTTTGACATTGAACATTATTGCTCGGTTACTGTTCACACATGACATGTTTGTATAGAAGCCCTTGTTAAAAAGAACCCATCATTTCCAGAGAGAGAGAGAAATGAAAATACTCAGATCCTTTCACTCGCTGCTTCAACTTTAATGGCTGTCAAGGACCGCAGTTGGTAATTGATGAAGCTGAAGACGTTCTTAGTTTTAGTGCGTTTTTTGAAGATGACAGTTTTATGACTTGGACTTTATTTTATCTGCATCAAATACTCTGTTTGTCATTCATTTCGTTTGTCATTACTGCCTAGCTATCTTTGCCATGAATCACTTGCCAGGTTCGCAAAAACATTGAAAACCAAAAATTTATTATAAAGCCATACATTACCTGACACTGATGGTTCTTGAGCAAGTGAGATCTCTTGAAATGCTTATCAAGTTGTTGCGTACAGGAGGACAACATCTGATTGATTGCATTTGTTTTGAGTTCCTCATTTTGATGCGTGCGTTTGTACAACATTCTTCTTTCTATCGTTGGAATGAGAACACGTAAATTGTGATGTTCCACTCATGCACCACATGGAGGCTTGTGTTATTCTCCTGAGGGCTGGTCTGTTGGCCTCTGCTCCTCTCGCCGTGATTTTTGGCATTAGGGCCACTTTGCTAATTGCACTCAGCTTGGTGCATCCGTTTCCTTACTGAGTCGCAAACTGCTACCAGGGGAAAATAGCTCTCCATTTCTCATCAGGATCTCTTCTGCTCGCTTATTCACTCGCACTCACGCTCTCCACGGCACCATCCTCCAATTCACGGGGCGCACTGCGAAAGGTTACCGCGACACATTTCTCTCATCCTCTAGCAAACATTAATTAGTGGATATGAATGGAGAGGAAACTTCTTGTTTTGAATCTGAAAGAATCTGTTCTTGATTACAGAAGGTGTCGACAAAATTGAGAGACTGTTAAAAAGCGGCTTTGCCTCCAAAAAAAGAGCGCGAGGGAAAAATCCGATCTGAGTGAGTTAGGATTTTTTGATTCCCGTTCGGTTCTTCTTGTTTCCGATGAGAAGAATTGATGGAATTAGGGGAGATCAGGAGCCATTAGGGGCACTAATCCACAAGTAATCCAGCACCAGCCAAACTAAAGTTTCCTCTGGGATCATTGTGATCGTTCTTGGTGGGGAAAAGTGCGCACCTGCTTTTGGTGTGTATACAGACAGAATGATAGAAGAATATACTGTTGGTGTGTGTGAGCTTAAAGGGATAGTTCATCAAAAAAGGAAAATGACTCACTCTCTAGTTGTTCCAAACCTGTATACATTTCTTTGTTCTGATGAACACAGAAAATATATTTGGAAGAATGCTTATAACCAGACAGATTTTGCCCCCCGTTGACTACAGTAGTAGGAAAAAATACGATGGTAGTCAAAAGTTCCCCAGAACTGTTTGCTGTCCTAAATTCTCCAAAATATCTTCTTTTGTGTTCACCAGAACAAAGAAATGTGAACAGATTTGGAACAACTCAAAGGTGAGTAAATAAATGATGACAGAATTTTTATTTTTGGGTGAACTGTCACTTTAATAATAAATCAGCGATATAAACAAGGGTGCTGCCACTCTTTTATTAAGACTTCTGTAAACAGCATATTTTCTCAAAAAGAAAGAGAGAGAGAGAGAGAGAGAGAGAGACAGAGAAATAAAGAGAGAATGTTCATATGAATGCTAAGATAGTGACACAGACAGGAAGGAGAAACAGAGTGAGGCAGAGTAAGAGAAGCGAGAAAGCGAGGCTGACAGCTGCTTTGCCCGCGGCCATCCTGAACGGCTGGTTGCAGAGAAGCTGGTTTGCGCAACCGAGGCTTGACAGACAAAATTGCGGGCAGATAGTCTGGATTCTGAAGGGATGGGGACGAATCACTCAGAGCGGAAAAGAAAAAGGAGAAACTTTTCTGCCGCCTATGCTCGCACGGTAACAACATCATTCATCATACATCTTATTATCATTAATTATTATCAACGCACCAGAGGCCCATTAACTTCAGGCTCACAGAGGGGATTCCTACACAGTCAGAGAGCTGTTGCAGTCTGTGTGTGTGTGCGTAGGAGAGGGTGCCAAGTCTGTCTTTGTTGTGTCTTTTTGCGGAGGGTGTTGAGCTTATTTCCAGCAGGACTAGTCGGGGCAGTGACATCTCCTCTTCTCTCCTCCTGTTTTGATTGCTTATGCAATGCCCATGCGTCACATGGATTTTCTGCTTCAGCCTTTTAAAAGGGCAATTCATAATGTCTGAAACAGTCCCACAAGGGCCTTCTGAACTAGCCGTGTGTTAACATATAGGCAGACCTGCCATAGAAATATATGCATCATTTATGATCCTTTGGCAAGATGCTTAAAACTTAAAATTTGTAGTTTACGTTTTTCTAAAGCGTTGGTCATGTAAATGTATCTCTCTCTCTTTTAGCATTGCTTTCTATAAATGCTAATATTTTAACTACTGTCCATGGACCAGTGGTGCTGGCTTGTGAACCCTTACAATTTATCTTTTTCTAAATGAACATACATTTATATGTGCCGCTTACCATAACCATACTGCATACTTACAATAACAAAATAAATAGGCTTATACATTTTTAATGAATAGATAAAATACCTTTCATATCATGTGCTGTTGATGTCAAAGGCTGTGCATGTCTAATCCATGGCTGAAAGCATCTGTCATACAGTAGCCGAATTAATCTGATGCCAGCAGGGACAGGTTGCATGACATGCCTTCTTCATGAGCCATGAACAAAACTACTCAAGGGGAAACCCGTTACGACATAGAATACATTATTATATTATCGGTTCACTTACAGCGAAGATAAGCATAGTAAATGCTGACCATATTTTTTTTAATAGCTGCAGGACACATAAACAGAAATTAAAAAAACATGTTAAAACCTGGATTGTAATATTTCCGCCTATCTAGTTAATGTTACATGGTTTGGTAATATATTAATGAGTAATATTCATATATTTGACTTTACTTGATAGTAATTGAGATTAAAAACATTTTCACTTACTCGTGCATCATAAACAGTATTGGTACTGTTTTGGTTATAGTATAAAATCTGGTTACCTAAATGAAACCAGGTAGGAAGCATTTTCTTTTAAAAGTTTCACAATTACTTCTACAAAATATATTACCTTTAAAAAAAGAAACAAGATAAAACGTCTTATTCATCTTGTCTCTTTTAAAAAGACATTTAATCCATACATATTAAAGCAGATCCAACCAGACTTTAAAACCTGTGCGGCCTGTTTGCGCTGCAGTCGATGTAGGTCTCTATTCAGCAGATGATGCCCTGAATGATTCATGACCTGGGTAAACTACGGGGGAACCTGGGCATGAGGAAACTCCCCTAAGGGGGTCTGCATGTGTCATAAGAAGTCAAAAGAAGAAATCAATAGGGGGAAGATTTCTTTAGACACTGAGCATTAGGTCCGAGTGCACTGACAGCATCGGGGAGAGACTGAAAATCAAAAGGAACTTTAGGATTGACATTTAAAACTGGGATATCTAGGAAGAGGATCTAACAAAAAAGGATGTAACACATCTCTTAAGGAAGAGAACAGGTATTTTAACAATAAATTGAGTTGATTGTGTTGTCTTTAAGTGTTAGGGAACAGACTTAATTTGTATTAATATTATATTGTTAGAATTATGTAATTATGATATCATAATTAAACATCTGTAATCATACTAGAAAGCATTGATTTTTTATATTAAATGATCACGTTTATTCCTATATTAAAACATATTTCTAAATTAAAACCGTGGCTTTATTTTGTAGTGGATGTGCAACTTTCAATGTTTAAATTTTCATCCCATTTTTGTAGCATTTGAATATTGAATGATTCAAGTGCTTGGGTATTTTGCACACTCTGCTAGTCACACAATCTTCCATCAGCCAATAACACCTACACTCAGCGTACACTCCAGAGTACGGCCAGACCCAGCAGGTGAAGCGTTCTCCAATCTCCAGTCCTCGCTGACACCTCGTTTCATGGGCTCTCTGAGTGCTCTCTCAATTGCTCATTCCTGATCCTACGTCTCCATTTTCACCCTTGCTAACATTAATATTAAAACCTTACATTTTCTTTATTACGATCTTTTACCTTTCAGCAAGGCCACACGAACTCTCGCTGCCGCTCTGCCAAGAAGCTGAAATTGGCTCTCGGTCTTTGCCCTGGGTCCTGTCAGGTGCAATATGCCAAACGCCAGAGACAAAGCTTCATTTTTGGCAGGAGTAAATGGGCCTGGCAGGACTGGTCTTTTATAGGTTTGACGGATAAAGAGTGAACATTAGAGATTTTATAACAAGCAAATCCTTCATCTTTGAGTTTGTACTTGAAACATTGCTAAAATGCTTTTATAAAAGGCTATTAGTATTCTACGGCTGAAAGGAAATGTACTTTTGAGAGCCAGTGTACTATTACACTCTGCCTTCATATTGCTAGAAAGTGTTCCTTATTTAGCTGGTGTATATTTACTTTTTTTTAAATAGTAAGCATGTTTGATTAAAGTTTAAAAAATCTTCAAAACATTTTTAAGTATAGCTTTTTCATTCCTATAGATTTTTCATGTATAATGTAAAGCAACTTCCATATTTTTAAAGTATTTTTCAGATTTTAGACATAGTAGACATATGTAAAAGACATCAAATTACAGAAAAAATACTACAAATTTACAAGAGAAACTAAAATGTCATTTTACAAAACTCTTATATTACGGTATTGTACTGGCGCCCAAAGTACTGTTTTATGTGTGATTTCTATCTCAAACTACTAATCAAATAAATGTATGATGTTATACTGTTAAACCAAATACTGCTTAAATTATTAGTATAACCAAAAATAAAAAAAACAATTTCGCAGCAATTCTTTACTGTTTTACGAGGTGGCTAATTCATTAGAACTCATACAATCTCATTGGTACTATTTGTTTTCAGCAAGTGATGTTAGATCTGTGGGTGGGGTTAGGGGAGGGGCTACATTATTTAGTTATTTAATCGTATTCACAGTGTACGAATTGATATGAATTAGCCACCTCGTAAAACAGTTGGAATCCTGTGTACTTTATTTTTTCACTTTTTTTCTGTGCTGCAAAATATGGATAGTCTTGTTGTTGCTATTCTTTTCTCCATATTGTACAATAAAATGAACAGGGTTAATCCAACGTGAGTGAAGTCAGATGGATGAGGCTGAGTTTACATTTTTGAGCGAACTACAGTATAGAATGTGATTTTTTTTACAATGCGGAAGTGCATACAGTTTCTCACATCATGCTACATCATAAAGTAAACTAATAGACTATTTTTCATTAAAGCTTAAACACGGATCAAACAGAATAAAAGCCTCACAACATAATAAAAGCGTCCTCATTTGCCAGAGATCAATGTGACCCCTGGGCCATTAATCTGCAGACAGAATATCACTGGGCTCTGGAGTGTCAGTGGGTGTCTTTCTGTCCCTGCAGCTTTAGAACATATTACCGCCATCATACCACCTCTGACAGATCTGCTTCTGAACTCATCGAGTTGAGAGCCACTTGAAAATAACCAAAAGAAACCTCCCTTGTAGTCATCTAATTACGTTCATTAAATGTTATAAAATGCCTGATGACCTGTTCTGAACCCTAAAAAAATTCTTGGCTGACCTTCCTCTAGGGATCTATTTAATTGGACTACTTTTCACCCCCATCATCTGCTTCTCATTTCTGTGAAAAACCCTTGTCCTTCATTATCTCGCATTTTATCTTTTAGTCGCTGCTACCTTGTAATTTTATTAAGTGTGCTCATCTTTCTTGATGGCCACTGACAGTTTGATACGCATAGCTCCGAATATATCACGAATGACTGAAAAACAACGCTGTGAAAATCTGCACTTTTACAGAAAATGAGCATGATTGGTTCTAACAGCTGCCCCTCATCCCAAATCAGTACTGCTGAAGAAATGCTGCGATTAAATTAAATTAAAAACATACAAATACAGTATAACCGCAACTTTAAGGTAAACGTTTAGCTAAACTTTCCACTAAAATGTATTAAGTCAAACAGATTTGATCAATATTGTTTATTATATATGTCAATTTTTACCCAAACTATAACTAGAAAGATGTATATTCATTATAAAAATAACCTTATTTGAGTGCTTGCTTTGATTTATTTTATCAGTCTTATTTTATTTTACAAGTCATCTTGAGGCCCCCCTAAAAAGCGTTTATTTTTGTTTAATGTAGTAAAAATAATGTCTGATGGCCAGTGTCGTTGTCTCAAATATAACGACGGTCTTCAATTTTTCGGCAGTCCTAAAATAAATAATATAGTAAATGCTGCAATTTAATATAGAAATTACAGCAGACGTGTGAACGCACATGACAAGCGCCAACAGCTGCCACTCAACCCAGATCACTTTTTAGAAAAAGATCATAATGGCATTGACCTTGAAATCTTAAAAAGCAGGCCGAGAGCATTTCCCCCAGAGTGATGATCTCGCAAATTTTATTAGATGAACAGCTGGAATATTAAAACTGATTGTTCCATAAAGTTTATTTACAGAGCACTGGGTCAACGCCAGTGCTTAACATAAAATCAAATTTACCCTTGATTTTACACCAGCATTGAGAGCACTTACCACTGTGCGCTCTGCGTCGTCTTCCCCTTGCACAAGGTTTGCCTTAATGAATCACTTTGCCATTAAGGATAAAATATGGTCCTGTGACGATCTACGGTAATCCTTTAGGGTCTTAAAAGATGTTGTGTCATAAGTTCAAATCAATATATCCTCACCTCCACTTTTAAAGTGCTGCATACGCAGAGTTTCACCCTGCACACGTACTGCATTGATTTACAGGAATGAATAACTAAATCTTAACCTTTCTTTTGCAACTGATTTTGTTATTGCTGAATGTAGGAGCAGCAGGCTTGGGTCGAGTATCTTCTTCGTCTAACATAAGCACAAAGACTTTGAAGTAAATTAAAAAGCCAACGTCCTTCTCTACTGTGGTTGGTCTTTTCAAAGAAAAGTAAAGCTCTTTTTTATCCTTGCACAGCTTTCCCTGTCAAAACACTTGAGGTAAAAAGGAATGATGCGGTAACATCTATACACAGAAACATAAATCTGACCTCTGCTCACAGCCGTGACTCGGTTTTCTCGCTTTTACAGAAGCACTGACTCTTGATTTGTCACAGAAAAAGTCAATTTCCATCTCGTCAACTTTTCCACGTTTTCCAATGCCCTTATCTTTACCTCTCTCTCTCACTCGCTCTATCTTTTAACTAAAGCTATATATCACCACATCAATTCTGAGCAGGTTGCCATGCAACACAAAGGCAAGGAAGGTCCCTCTATGTATACGGCTTTGAGAAACAGCCAATGAAGTGTAGATTCAGAGAATTCTAGCAGTTCGGTATAAATTATGTGTAGGTCTGCTTAGTGAACATTGAAAAGGTGATAAGAAGCTGTGTGGGGGCTATGCATTGGCCTGTTTATTTTATATTCTTGATGTTTTCTAACTACATTGAATAACAGTGATTTAAAATTGTTCTCATAATGAATTCACTCACAAAGAATTTACAAAAGTTACAGATAAAGTGTAAAAAGGCCTACAATAAGGATCTATACAGATTTTTTTAAAGAAACCAGTTTGATTTCAACTAGATTTTGACATGGTTGGTATTGAGGTTATTTTGAAAAGCAATGCATTGTTTGTAATGACACATTTATTTATGAATTTTGACCACATAGGAGTTGACACACATAGCAAAGACCTCTGATAGAGCAATGTGGTTAGGCAATATTTCAATTTCACTTCTTAGAATATATATATATATATATATATATAATAAATATTTACATGTATTTATTAATATTTATCAATGATTATAATTATATATAATAATTATAAATATATGTTAATTAATTTTTTATATTTCATATTTTTTTAAATATGCATGTATGTGTATGTTTTTATAAATACAACATTAATACGCACAATACACAGAAATATGTATGTTTCAAAACTCCCAAACCCTCTCTAAAAATGATAAAGGATTCAGACACTGGGAATGCATATCCTGAACTACTTAACAATTTCACTTGCTATATGCTAGGAATTTATAACTATTCATCCCGATCATTATTAGATCTGCAAATCAAAGACTACTAACTATCCCAAAGTCAAAATTAAAATCTAGGGGTGACCGAGCAAAAACTGTTCATATTTTTAAATCAAAGTTATAAACACATCTTTTTACTTTAATTTATGCTGTGATGTTTTTGTTATATGTTGTTTTTGTCTCTTGTTAATTTACATATTGCCTAATTGCATTGTACAGCACATTGGTCAAACTGAGGTTGTTTTTAATCAGTGCTTTAAAAATAAATTTGAGATATTAAAGGGATCATATAACACAAACAAAACATTTTTTTTTATTAATTTTATATGTAATGCAGATTTTTTTGCAAAGCTCATCGTTCTGAAAAGCGAGGTGTGCTAATATTGGCCAGCTAACCAGTGCGTAGTGATTGGTCGAATATTTCAGGCGTGTGACAGAAATGTAACGCCTCTTACCATATTTGGAACATCACGTTCCAAAGCAATTGTACTGACAGGTCGCCCACCTTACTTGGGAATACATTTGGGCGGTCTTAGTCAAATCAGACCACAAACTGACGTAGATTTGTGGGGTTGTGGTTACACGAGGCGTTTCAGGCAGGTCTGGGTGAGCATTCGCTTTTAGAAAGGATGCATCTTTTGTTCGGACATTTTTGCAATTTACATGTCTAATACATGCATGGGCAACTTAAAACACAACAAAGGCACATAAAAACACGTGTTCGCGCCATATGTCCCTTTAATAATTGTTCCAATGCAAAACCGTTTGCTTTCAGAAGATGAGAAAAATCTCCCGTCACTGACAAAAAAATCCTTTGTTCCATTAGACATTTTCATCCTTCTGTTTATTTGTTTGGTTGTTTATTTATTCAATGTATTTTTTTCTAGGATGGAGAAAAGGCAGTCTTTGCTGTCATTCTATAATAAGCAAATATGCTTTCATTGCCTTCAGAATAGAACAGTCTGAATAATTCAAATGGCACATGGAGGTAGCACTGATTTATGGTCCTCTCCTAAACAGTACGCAGTGAAATAGCTTACACTGCATTACATTGAGTTTCTATCAGTACACTGAGCCAGGTGGCTGCCCTGGGTTGTCCACTCAAAAGGCTACACGGGACAACACTGTTTCTTTACTCTCTGTATCATAAGCATTAATAGGAAATGGAAGCAGTATTAAGCCAAAGAGTAAAACTTTTAATCTGCATGTCATGATCTATAGGACACTCATTGTTTTTCATTGAAGATTTCATAGCAGTCTGTAAGTCCGTAGTCAAATGTCTGATGTAAAGACTTTGAAAACCAGAGGAATTTGGCTGTCTTGAGCTTTGCGTGCCGTGCTGTCTGACCAGGGATGGCACGTGGAATTTCATCCGGGTCCCACTGTTCCTCCATGTGTTCTTTCTTCTAGACAGTTTAGCTTTATCCCTGTGTGCTCTCTGACCTAGTTTGAAACTTCGACTCAACTTGATTCATCTCTGTGTTAGCGTTCCTTGCTTGTTGTTTACCCTCAGAAAGGGAAGGCATATTTTTTGGAAGCAGTGAGAAATATGCCTCTTTTCACATGAGCCTTAAATCGTTTAAACAAGCATGATGTCTTTCTCACAATGTGCTTTTACACGTATCATTAATTCACACAGGGTGTAAACATCATTTTGAGGGTATTTTAGGGTAGTTTTGTTTCTAATAGCTAAACGCTTGCCATCCAGTAATGCAGAATGCACACTACCTTTCAGAGGTGTAAGGTGCTTGTAAGGATCAAGTATATTTAATTTACCAGAAAAAAAACCTTCCCTATATTATAATGCACATTGCCCATTTAATACTTTTTACTTAACTACATTCGATAAATACATGTCATTCTTTTCTTGAAAAATGTAATTGAGTAAAAAGTAGCCTACTTTTTTTGTATGTTTGCTAAATATGTTTTATGATTGATCCTGACAGAATGTACACCAAAACAGAATTCATTTTTGATTAAACAAATGAGACAAATTAACCTTACTGTGCATATTGCAAAAATAAACTTCAAAAGCACTGGATAATCTTGCAAGCTGTATTCTGAATGGCTGACTTTATGCAATCATTAGTAGCACTCTGATTTGATCAACTTTACAAAATATCAATACAACTTAAAGGGATAGTTCACCCAAAAAAGGAAGATTCTGTATTCATTTACTCAACCTCAAGATGTTCCAAACATGTATTCTTTCTTTGTTCTGCTGAACACATAAAATATACAAAATAAATATAGAAATGAAAATACAGATCTGTATTTGTACAGATCAGCTGTTTGGTTACTGACATTCTTCCAAATATCTTCCTTTGTGTTTAGCAGAACAAAGAACAGCTTGTAAATAATTTACATGAAACAACAAGTTAATGATGACAGAATTTTCATTTTTGGGTGAACTGTAAAGTTCTGTCTGTAAAGTGATCAGTTTTATTCCTTTGGACAGACTAAAATTCACATCCGCAAAGTCACACATTTCACACTTTTTTTGGTAGTCATTCTTGGACGCAAGCTGCAATGTGGATCCGACCTTTTTCCACATTAGGTCAAATTTCTGGATGAATCCCCTGACAGCTACCCATGGGCATGCATGCAAAATATGAAGTGATGCTCACTGAGGTCAACTACATGCAGTGTATTTTTGCCTAGACATTTTGCTCCTCTCTAACAAACCACGACACACACTGTACTGGCAGAGGTAGTCTGGCATGTCTTCATGTTTGACTGTTATTATAGTTCGCCACAACCACAGTCATATATCCTCATGATGGTCACTATCGATTTAAAGAAGGGATGGAGTGAGACTGATGGCCGTTCTCATGTCAAAGCCCTTGGACCGATTCTACAAGCAGTGCAATAACACAGAGGGTCCAGTTTATCAAACCACCCCCTCCTTCCTATCATGGCCTGTTTATCACATTGGCCAGCCTCATAAAAACAGAACTTCATCCTCTCTTTCCTCAGCCTGCTCAGTTCACTGACCTCCAGCTCTCAGTGACAATCACATACAGTTATAGGTGCATTTAAATAAGGAGCTTTTAAAACAGCACAGGCAAGAAATCAATGGATGTTGTCCCAAATGCAAAATAAGTATACAAGTATTTACATACGGCAGAAAATCGGGAGCATAAGAGGACGAGCGTCGGGACTGCTGAGGAGAGAGGACCGGGCCTGGACATGTGTTTAGTTTGTGTTTATGTTCTTGTGTCTTTTACTTCGGTGTTATTGTTTGTTTATTTCGATTAAAGTTTGTTTAGATGTTCGCCGGTTCCCGCCTCCTTCCTTCCCTACTTTGAACTGTATTACAATGTGATTAAGTGAGGGTGATTAACTGATGAGAGAATTTTCATTTTTGTGTGAATAATGGTAAAACTATTTTAATGCATACAATAGATGCCTTAAAATGTCTTCTACATTTAGTGGATACATTATATATTTGTATTTTTAAAAATGCTGGTAAAAATAAACTTTCCAACTTTTCCAACTACTTTTTTTAAATTTAAACTTTCTCTGTTGTATATTCATAAATGTTGGTGTTGATGACCATAGACACATGTACTATACCACCAATAGAGATTTTTTGTCTCCAAACAACATATTTAGTCTGTTTATCTTATGTTTTTCTTTAAACTCATTTTGGTGTGTAAATCCATCTTGAAACATTTCAGTTCTGGGTATCCAGCAGTGATGCAGAAAATCAATTCCTTTTAAAAGAAGTCAATTCAACCATCAGATTTGTCGATAATTGAATGGCCATGGACTATTTCTCCACCAAATAGAGGCAGCACTATCCAATAAGTAACCACATAGACATGGATACTCTATTGTATTTTTCAAGTAAACAAATATGTCTGTGTTGCATGACTAGTGGGTTTGGAGAATGAAAATCACAATCATTATCATCCTAAAATGTTAAACAGTAATAACAATGAATGCTGTGTCTGCTTTCGATTTGCGTTTGGCAGATGCTTTTATCCAAAGCAACGTAAACGCATTTAAGTTTTTATCTGTAAGTGTGTTCCCCGGGTGACAAACCCACAACCTTTTTACCACTAAACAAATGCTCTACCAGAACAAGTAGTGGAATGTATATGGATTTTATTTTATTTTATCTACAGACAGGTAGAAAAAGGATATTTTCACACGTCTTGTTCCTTGTAATTGCCATGTTGTGTTTAAAATAAAAACAGTTTCTTATGATAGCTATTTATGCTGTATTGACAGAGTAATATAGATTGCAAGCTCAAACCCATCAGAAGATTAAACAGGTATGCACTGCCCATCTCCACAAATCAATAGGACTCTGTTAAAAATGTATGATTACGTAGATCAATAGCAGGAGATGAGAAGATGTGCGATGCAGGAAGCATCATCAATACCTGAAACTTGGTTTAATTTCTTGAATTGTATAAACATGAATCAATCAGGATAACTCATTATTTTTATTTGTGCAAGGCCATCCACATTTCGTATGTGCGAATGTAATAAAATGCTGCACGTTCAACCTAGATACTGTACAATTTATGTATAGCAAGTTTTGCCTTTAATCATAATTTCTGCATGTACTGTATTATTCTGCCATGTGTAAGGTCTAGTGTCTGTCGAATTTTAAGCAAACCTTGTGACATTCTGTTAAGTCCATCAACAGCAATGTGAAAGACTGACAGAAAGCAAAAATGCATTAATTTCATTTTTGCATATAGATAACATATAAAAACATGAGTATTGTGTCATTTAAACATGAATATGAACTTCTTTGCATTAGTCAAGATCTGCAAACACAGCATAATTACCAGTTTGTTCCACATTAAACATTTCCTCAAATACAAATATATTCACTCAGAATTTGGAGGAAATGTTGTGACTAGTGCACAGAATGAAACAACAATGATCATTATACTTTAACATATCTATAAATAGTGAATTCAGATAAAAAAGTAAATAAATAATTATTATATAATTACATAATAGCCTTATTATTGAAATCAGGAAAAGATTTAGTTTTTCCCCAATTCAGTAAGTAGATGCTCCGTATGTCTACCTAAATACAAAATACACAAAAAGGAACTCAGGGACTGCATTACATTGAATACTTTCGGCATTGGTGCAATGGTGCATTATGTTTAAAGCATGTTTTATAGCATATGCATTCGTATCTAAAGACCAAAATCAAATAAATAAAGCTTTTAGCATGAATATGTCAATGTCGCAGGCATAAAAGTCCAAAGCAGAATTAACGTTTGGAATTGGAAGAGTTAAAACGTCCATAAAATCTGTTTTCGCAAGTTTTTAAAACTATAAGAATTGCGTTTTATGAGGCCATATTAATTTAGATTCAGCAGATGGGCGCGCAGTGAGAATGCTAAACATTATCTGCCTCCACAAATATTCATCTATCCTATAACACTGCTGAGCCATAATTATACGCTCTGAGTGAGCGCTGCACTATTTTTGGGATGAGCTAATAAGTACCACATTAGTAATGATCCATTACCTACCAGACAAGCAAATGTTACTAGGCTAATAGTTGTTAGCACGTAGCTATAAAGTTGTTTTTGACGGTTGCTCGATGTTTTATATAAGAGCAAGAATATAAAGCATTTCCTTATATTTTAACTTATTCAATATAGAACCAAGTAATAGTTATAATGATTATGGTCACCTGGTTCTGATTTAATGTTTGGCTATTTGCTAGGCTAATGTGTTCAGTATTGTTGGTGTAGTGCACAACTTTTCTTATTTTTATTCCTGTTTATCTGTTACAATTGATATAAATCTGCTAAAGTTATTAATTGAATAATTATAAATGAATGGTAGGCCTATGTATTGTTTAGTTGTATCTGTTGATATCAAACATGGTGTGAATGCCATCCAATATTTTACAAAAAATGGACTGTGGTTTCATCATGCATGATTTTATAGATATGGTTTAAATCTTATTTTTTTGCACTCATCCTAAAAAATATGATTTTGTATTTTATATATATATTATGTCTACTAAATGTACTCATATAAATAATACAATTGCTTTTGTTGCTATGTAGTCATTACCCTACTGTAGTTCTGTTTTCATCTGTTATAGGCAGTGTACATTGGGCTTTCTAACACGTTTTTCTTTCTCCTCTATTTGACCTGCCACACGCTTTACAACTGAAACTTGTGTGTGCATGAGCGTAAGAATGCCTCTTATTTCCCCTGTCTGACACACATGACATCAGTTATTTTACGCATGCAGTGCTGCCCTTTGGCATTGTGCCATTTCTACCTGCTAGATCTTCATACCCCTGACCCCCTTCTGCCAGCTTCTCTAACACCGTGTCTACACCGGACGCGACCAGCGCGATGCGACACGACAAAAGACTTTAGAAACGCATTTTACCCATTATAATTTTAAACTTTGTCCACACAAGATACGGTGTCCGGTGTAGACACGTGTACACACAAACAAACCTTTGCAATTGGGCTCCGTTCCCATTGCATTCCCATCCTCTTTGTTTCTGCACGAGACTGTACAGACGGTTACAGAAAGGTTATGGAAATCCCAATCGAGAATTTGTCTTTTCAAGGTTAGTGTGTGAAGTGGATGAGGAGAGTTGGGCATGTCATGTTTGCTCAGACAAGTGTCTTCTTCAGCCTCTCTGCTGCCTTAATCGAGAATGAGCTTTAGAAATGCTTCTGGAGGAAGAGAGGGAGAGAGAGACAGAGAGAGAGAGGAAAAGAGAGAGTTTTAAACCCAAAAGAGAGAAATGTAAAAGAAAAAAGGCTTTTAGGTTAAAGTAAAGCGCTGTGATGTCTTGAATTAAGGGTCATGATAACAATCCTTCAAAGGACACATTCATTATCAATTTACTTAAGCCTTTTCAATCACATTGACCTTCAAACAATGCATAATAAGTAAGAATAAAACAGGCTGTTATTCACACAAGACATTTTCTCTGAGATTTGAAGTGACCATGTAATGAGCTTCAACTACTATCTTATTTGTGTGTGTGTGTGTTTCCAGAGCTTTTAAAAAATCTTCAGCCTCTGAAGGGATTTAAATATTATTTTCTTTCCTAATTTTATTCTAGTCCAACAAATGTACCTTGTATAATATATTCCTATTTCTACATGCAAACATTGTGCCGTCTGGATCAATGGAACCTTAATGCATATTAAACTGGAGGTGTCACAAATAATGGCTTTATGTGACATGTTGTTAAAAGTCCTTCACCCTGGAGCAAGTTTTAGGTGTTTAATCAATTCCGAGGGCGAAAGCATATAATTAGTGAGTCTCTTTTGTTTTCATAGGATGACCTTGTAATGCATGTTTACAAGCAAACCGTCTCAGAGGGGACAATGGTGGATTTAAGGTAGTTTACCGTGGAGGTCATTGTGTGTGTTTTGTGCCTATGGGGGTTTGAGTTAGAGACAAAACTACATATTTACAAAACTGGCTTGTTTGCAGCGTGTAATATCAAACAAATCTTAAACCAAAGGTGATCAAAAGTGTTTCTCACCGGACTATTCGTATAGCAGTGGTTGCATAAATAATAATGTCTAAAAATAAAAAATAAATATGTAAAACATCATTATTAGCTGACTAGATCATTGTAATCTTTTTCTTATCTTTTGTTTGTGTTTGTTCACACATGCACACACGCATGCATGTGCGCATGTACAACACAAACATACACACGCATGCACGTACAAACAGACAGACACACACACACACACACACACACATTTTTTTACTTTTTTAAATAAACATAATTTAGTTTAATCTATATAGAGATGTAGGGTTACCATCATTGTTATATATATACCGTAAAATTAAATGTTTACCCGCAGGGCTGGCTAGAACTAAAAACCGGCCCTGAACTTCTCGGGCCAGAACGGCCCCTTCGTCCAGGGGTTTGGGGGGTGTGTTGTTGTGGGTGCCGTGGCCCGTCCGTCGAGCGGATGAGGTGGCCCATTTAGATGCTGCTCACCAGGGAAATGACCGGTTAGCAAAATGGCAGTCCGCCCATGTTTATCCCTGTTTATTCTTGTAAATGTACAGTCTTTTTCTGTAATTTGATGGTTTCTGACCCTATTTCAATAATATGTGAAATATCTGTAAAAGAAAACTTGCAACATTTCGTAAAATTACAGTGCGTTTTTTTACAGTGTACTGTACCATTATCAACATCCCCATGGTACCAAAGTCGTTTCGAGATGCACATATATTCTTTGCATGATGTTAATAGTTGGCTTTTTCTTTTTGAGATCTTAGATTGATGAGTGCTATGATTGATAGTGGGAGAGGGCGAGAGATAGACAGACAGATGACGAGACAGAAAGAGTCTGGCAGGTCTGTTTGTTTGCCCTTGCCCAACCAAGGCTTGTGTTTACAGCCACTGCTGATCCACTCCACAGCACTGCATAGATGAGTGATATGAGACTCATTAGCCCTGATTGCATTTATCCACTTCTGTGCTCCACTGGCCGGTGACAGCTCAGCCTAGTGATTGATAGAAATACAACAGAGGTCAAAAGCAGAGAAATTAGACCCTGTTGAGTAAAAGATGTAGACGTTTTATCAGTCAGCTATAGAGTGTTGCACTGTGTCTGACAGAGGAATTTTGTTTATTATTTATTTAGACAAGGGGACCGTTGCACAATCTGTATTTAAGGTATATTGTAGTCCGCTGTAACCTACATTTGAATGAGTATCAAGGTTATTTTAGTTTACTAAAATTAAAACTTTAAAAGTTTGTAAGTTTTTGTTTATTGGAATCAAACAAAATATTGGCCTAAAAATGTATGGATAAATTAAACTAACAAAAATGTAAACGTTGCCTCAGAAATAAACTGAAATAAGTTTAAAACACTAAAATTATAATAAACAAATCTAAAACTAAAAATTAAACCACAGTGAATTCATCTTATAGAGCACCATCAAATATAAACAAATAAACAATAAAATCTTTAATATATAAATATATATATAATCTAAATATATATCTAAAATGAACATAAACATAAACAAAAAACGAAAGCTAATTTAAAATATTGATTATAACTATAATAACTCTGATGAGTATTACTAGATATTTGTGCATTGCATCATTAACTTACCGTAGTTGAAGCACTTAAACAATAAAATAAATATTTATTGAAGTTTTAGTGCCGGACTAGAAGTTCGAATAAAATAACAGATTATTGAGCTCTTGTTTTGGGTGACACACTTTATGTCTTTAGAAGTGTAAATGTGAAAAGAAAAAGATGTAAGAATATTAAGGTAATCTCTTTACAACCAATTTACATTGAAAATCTAAAATCTAAGAATGCAGTTATAAAATATAAAAAATATTTACTTTAAGTGCTTGTGCATGACAGTTTTTGGAACTGAACTGAATATGTCATATTCATTTTAGAATTGTGTCATAAGGTTAAAACCAAGATATAATGCATAGCTTTTCCAACTACTCGTGTTTACAAACGTAAAGGCTCCTCATTGGCTCAATAACATTAAACATCATACAGTATGTCATGAATACACACCACACTAGGTCTTGACCTAACGCAGTTCAAAAACTTAATTCCAATTCTTTCACAGTGTTTTTAGAAAAAATACAAAAAAGTTGCAAAGCAGCTTTAGAAAAAATACATTATACAGTAGAAACAGCAGACGAAAAGTTAAGAAATCATAGAAAATAGGAATATTTAGATTTAATGAAAAATTGTGCAATTCATCACTCCCATTGCTGTGCAAAGTAGATCACCATTTCTAAAATAACTTCTCTTCTTTTGCCTACACCTAAACGTTTTACTTTCACATAATTAGAGCAAAATGATTCTGGGGAAATCTGTATGTGGAGACTTTAAGTGCTCAGGCTATTCCATTACGAATCTCACCTAAAAGCGTGGATGTACAGTATATTACATTATCTTGCAAACGCTGTGGTAACACCTCATGTTTTTAAGCAAAACCCCAAGTTCATGCTTTTGGCTGGAAACATATCTTTTCATGTCAGTCTGGATCAGCCATTCTTGGATGTGGAGCCAAGAATGCTGTCACGTCAGGCGGAATGTAAAGGGCAAGTGACAGCGCCGTGGTAAAGAGCTCCAAGACAGGAGTATGTGCTTTTATCAGGGATAGAGACCCAGAAACACATGCACGAAAGGCGGACAGAACCGCACTCTGCTCACTGCCATTAATTATGGAACAGACAGCGATGGTGTGGAGAGACAGACTGTGCTTAAAGCAGATAGAATAAGTTGTCAGTCTCTTGGCTGCACGTTACCGAAACCCTGGGCAGCACTGGCGGTTCCCGAGAATTCATGAAAAGCTTTTCGGGAACTTTAACAAGGTGGTTTTATAGCGAGCAGAAAATTGCTGCCTTGGTACAAGGTATCAAGACTGCATGATTAGGGTTCACCAAGGAATAAAGTGACTGATGCTTATGGGGCGTTTTTTAATGCTTTGTATCGCCTTGTGCTCTCTCTGGTGCATGCTCTCATTGACTGATTTGACAAGAGCCAGCGCACTTTCAAAGGACATTTTATGTTTTCATGCCTCTTATAAGCTTCATATACGGTATTTGACACCCATTTCAACGTTTTACTCTGTAACCAGAGACTGACCTGTGACAAAAGTAGTAATTTCTCCTGGGAGGAACACCCTTTACACTCCAACAGGCTTTGTTATTTTTCTGTGGGTGACTGGAGGCAGTGTGTGATGGACTTTAGTGCATCTTCTGTGCTCTAATTCTAGTGTCTCGTAAGATGATTTTCTGTGGCCTGTGGCCGCCTCTGTTTAATCTGTGTGAGGAGTGTCACTACATGGCCAAACCTATAATGATACTTTCTTGCAGTTAACGAGTTTTAACCACATTCATTAATATTGTGTTCTTGTAGCTGGATTGGTAGAACATCGCTTTAGCAGCACAAAGGTCATGTGCTCGGTTTAAAGAGAAAACTATGACAGTTTCCATCAATGTGTACATTATGAGGTCCACAAAGAAATGGTTTAATGTGTTTGTATTGGAAGTTTTGGAAGTGGAAATTTCTGAAGGTAATACCTCATTCCAATAATGACCAACGCGATCTACTAAGAGCAGTGCAAATTAGCGCAGGGTTTAAGTTATGTCTTTTTTGGGTGTTAAATAAAGCAGCAAATACCAGTACAATGACGAGTGCAAACCTTAGTAAATCATGTTGCATGATTCATTTAAAGACTCTTCTCCCATTTAGTTTGCATCTGAAAAGGAAACTCCCTTAAATCTATATGCAATAAGATCAGTCGCAAAAATAGCTGTGTTCATGCATTTTCAGTGCTAATTTTCACTGCGTGTCTTTAGTTAAAACAGACATTTTTTTATGCCAAAAGAGGCGTTTGCGCTGCCGCAAGCTCTTGTTAAATCTGGCCCTTGGTGTACACTTGGTGCAACAAATTCATTGCTTTTTTAATGTTTTAAGTAAGATGATTTTACTCAGATTTTTTTCTTAAACCTAAGCTTGAGGTAATTTTCTTTTTCCTTTTTGACAGGGATGTGTTGAAATCCTAGCATTTTAGGTGTGTGTGTGTGTGTGTGTGTGTGAGAGAGAGAGAGAGAGAGAGAGAGAGAGAGAGAGAGAGAGAGGGAGAAAGACCGGATGATGTTGCCAGAGCAGATTACACATGGCTTTGCTTGGAGTGTCTCTGTGAGCATCTCTTTGAAGGTTGTAATCCGTGGATTTGGGAGATGAACGGAGAGAACGCAAATTGAACTCTGGGAGGAGCATCTACAAGGTTGACCTGCCTCTAGAGCTTAGTCTGAGAGATGCAGACATTGCTTGGAAGGTTTGAAGGATGCTACCCACGCACATATATTAGTTTGATGCATTTCAGAAATCTGATTGCCAAAAGCCCTGAAGCAAAAATATATATATTTTTTCATGAAACCACTTAACTTTGAAACATGTAAGGCTGGTGTCAGTTTTTGCTGCATGGTTAAACTGCAAGGGAAGCTACAGAGGCTCTGTGACCACTGTCAAAGCTTTCTCTATTTAGAATCAGTCAGAAACATGCTGTTTATTTTTCTTTAAAAAGTGAATGTTGAGCTGTTTCTTTTAAGCAAAAAAAGAAAACATATTGTCAGTGTTAAATCATAGTGTGAACTATGGTATATTATTTAGAGTTATTTTTATTATAAGACATTAAGTAAATTTCATTAAGTAAAATTATTCATGTAAAAGCTCTTTTCTTATTAAAAGGTCCTGTGTGTAATTTTTTGGAGGATCTATTGACAGAAATGCAATATTATATATATATATATATATATATATATATATATATATATATATATATATATATATATATATATATATATATATGTCATGAGAGCTCAAGGTAGACATGGCGTGGGAACCCAATTGCAGGCAGACACAGACGGTAGAGGTCGTAACACAATGATTTATTAACAATAAACAAGACTAAACAAATGGCAAAACAAAAACCCACAAGGGGGAAAACGAGACAGGGTACCTTTAACAACAAACAAGGACACTGACTTTCAACTAAACTATAAAACTAACACTTGGTACATACACTAAACTAACATTTACTTAGACAAGGCAGCAGACAACTTACAGGTACAAGAACAATGCACGGGCACAGGACAAAGAAACATGAGGACTCTTTATAGGGGAACAGACAAAGGATCGTTAACGAGAAACAGGTGCTGGGGATAAGCACTAAGGAGAGGTTGACGAGAAACGAGGTGTAGGGAACAATGACGAGACATGAGAAAGAATCATTCAATTTCACATAAAACCATAGGTTATGCCATGACTCCACTCAAATAACACGAATAAACATGACATGATAGTGGAATCATGACATATATATATATATATATATATATATATATATATATATATATATACATACATAACTAGGTCTTCAGAGGTATATGAAGACCTTACATAACGAAGCGCAATGTTTTTATTCCCTTATAATGAGGTATTTCTATCTAGATCCGCCAGGTTGTTCTACTGCTGTCCTAAATGGACAAACTGCTCTACAGAGCATGTTTCTTAAAAACGATAACTCCTTTGACAAAGAAGTGAAAACGTGACAACATCTTAGCATTGTGTCAGCCACCATAATGGTTTGAAAAGCGAGATTTGGAGTGAGCCGTTGGTTGGTTTACAGCCTCACCGCTAGATGTCGCAACATTTTATACACTGGACCTTTAAAAGTTAATTTTTGAAAGTACTTCCTGAAAATGTCACATAAAAAATGACCATATTCATTGTGCAACTACCGCAACATACTAAATTACTATCACAAAAATGACCAAATATTAACCCAAGCTGTCAACCTTTTAAAAGGATATACCATTTACAGTACAGATATGTTTACATTTGGTACCAAAGTGTACCTCTGGGGTCAGTGGCGGCATTTCACCAAAACCTAGGGTATGGCAAAATTTTCTCTGGGCATACAAAAAACACATTCCAAAGTAACGGAACCAACAAAACGTGTACAAGAATCCATGAAACAGAAAGAATAGACGAACATGCACAGAAACTTACAGATAACAAACCCTACCCTCTTATGGTTTAAAATGTGCTTTTTAAAGCCCTAATTTCTGCAGCAAAAGGGCGACTCCAACGTAATGTCTACTAAACCATCTGCCATTTGTACTGTGTGTGATAGCTTCAATCCCACAGCCAGATGTTGTCATTACAACCAGCAACGACAACGTTAATCGGGTATGAGTCTAAAATATTGTCCAAACATACAATTAACAGCAAACAGCATTAAATATAAAACATGTCTTACCTTGTCACAGTGCAGTTTATTGCATAAGTAGCTGCGATCTTGGAGCAGTGCTAAATCTGTGACATTCAAATAAAAAAGGTAATTCAAAAGATGCGTGGATATAGTGCAATGAACTGTGACTGCGCAACACTGGCACACAGAGTAAAGTAAAAAATGTAATCATCCACAGAACGTAACAAATATTATTCATCTTGCAATATTTATACATCTGGCTTGGGCAGATGAGACTGTTATGACTAATGTGCTAATTTTACAGCCTCTGTTTTGGGTACTTAGTTATATGCACTCTGTAAGTGCAAAAGTGTACTTTTTAAAAGTACTGCCCTAGTGTCAGCTTGAGTAATTTTTTAGACCGATTGTTTTGAAGGCGATGGATTTAAAGCTACAATGTAAAGGGAAATATAAATGATTACTCTAATTTATTCGGTTCTGTTTAATGAGAATGATTGTTTCAAATATATTTCACCAGAACAGAGCTTTAATTTAGATTTTGTCCCTCAGTGTACTACTGCAATCACGCTTTAGACCAGTGCCAACACAGGTGTACGTTCATCCACTATACTGTTAAAGAGCACGGGTTCCCATCACTCCTAATGTAACATAACTAAAGAGCATGTGCCTCTTTGTATCGTGTCAATTGCACTCAGAACAACAGTTCCCTACACTCTGCATAAATTAGTCATGTTTCTATCGGTCTATATACAACAATTACACATGCACGTCCTCTAATCTCAAATGCTCTCTAAAACACACTTTCTCACTTTCTAGTCTCTATGCTTTTGCTAAAAGCAACATAAGCAGAACTGCAGGGTCAATGGTTGGATCACTTTACGATATGCGATGTGAAGGTAATTCTATGACGCAGATGTCACAAGCCATTTCTTCATCTCAACGTTGCACCATGATAAAATATGACTGAGCAGCTTCTGCCCTGATATGCTATTTAAGTGATGATAGAAGGGAATTAATACACTGGGACTGAGTAACCTTGGGGAGAGCAATGATTTTCTCTCCTTACAGCGCATTCTGTGTATAGAGAGCCCTGTTTATGTGTTTGTGTGTGTGTGTGTGCATGTGTTCTCCTGCTAAAAGCTCTGTTGAATGTTGGCTGTTTCTCCTGGATGCGTTCCCAGTATGGCGTCTTAAAAAAGACGTTTGAGGATCTCTTTATCTATCTAAAAGCCTCCTTCCAAGCCTGAGATTTCGTCGCTGCCTTCACATTCCCTCCATATTGCCCTTATAGTGCAAATCCATCCTCATGTCTGCAGATTTCATCTCCGCTGCAGTGATGAAGCTGTTGGGAAAAATAACAATGCTGTTGTTTACCAAAAAAGCAATTCTGCCATTATTTACTCACACCTATGGGGTTTCAAGCTGATATGTTCTTTGGAACACAAACGTATACGTTTATGAAGAACTGTTGCACAACTGGTAACATTAAATAACAGATCATGATGACCAGGGGATGCCAAGCTCCTAAATGGCCAAAAAGTTTTTGAGCAAAAACGTTTTTTCTTATTTCCAGATAGTCTTGCCCTCATCTGAAGGTCATATCTAATCTACTAGATGTTTGTGTTCAAAATGACAATATAGTGTCTAAATAAAATATTTAATTTCTATACACACAATAAGTTGTTTTGGTGTAAATGATGCGGCAAATATGGGCTTGATTCCAGTTTCAGTGAAGAGACAAAGATATTAGGATTCAGTGATGTGATTCCAGTCACATAAAGCTGTTGTATGCCTTTAAAAAACTTTATTAGCACACAACTCATGGACTAGTTTTATGGTACTTTTGAGGTGTTTTGTCTAGCACTCTGTTTCACTGAAAAATAACAGCATACAGGTTTGTCGTTCCATACATTTGGATTCAGGTGGACTATTCCTATAACAGCCTAGTCTTTAACATATGTGTGTGGAATTTGCGTAAAATACTTACATCTCAGATTTTACAAGACAAACCAGACATGATCAAAGAATGAACAATGAACCTCTTTTTTCCTTTAAATACATTGTTTGCAGGGAGGCCTCCATAATTCAGACGAAGTACACCTTACATAAATGCTTGCCTAGATAGACTCAACTTAAAAGCTATATGACCTCAATATCTATTAAATGGTATAGACGGTATAGAACTAATGACAGTGGGGAATATGGGGCTTTACATGAGAATGAAAGTGAGAAAGAGAGAGACATCATTAATTATTGATCCCCCATCACTGCTGGAGAGGTAACGTGACTGGAAGAAAAAAACATATTAATTTTAATGTTCCTCAATCTGAAGTCTAGATTGAAAGAAGGGAACCTGTATTGAGCGGCAGTAAACTTTGTTGTGTGGGGAATATCGACATGAAATGTAATAAAAGGGTTTTTGATTTATTACTTGTTTGGTCCATTGAGAAACATCTTTTGTGGGCTGTGGAGGGACAAAACGCCAAAGAGAAGATACAAATCTCTGTGTTCTCCAAAGCACTTTGGCTTTTCTAACAATTTTGGTTAATAAGTGTTTCTTATTTACTCTCCTTATAGTTTGTATTAAACATTATTAAATTTGGTTACAACAGGTGCTACGGAAAGATTTGTGCACTGTGGGAATGGAAAGAACGAGATGTGCTTGAAAATGAAGGTTTTCCTCCTATTGCTAAATACTGCCTTCTTACTGTTTTAAAATGAAAATATTAATTGCAGTATTGCAGAAAATACAAACTTATCAAACTTAAAATGAATAAATAAGGTTTTAAATTAACAGGATTTTATTTAATTAACGGGAAAAAACATCCACTTCATTATGCTTATTTCAGAAATACTCTCCAACTGCCTCAAATACCATTAAAATGCCACCAAAAGCATTTAAATAAACCTTCAAAATCAAGTGAAGTAAATTGCATTGCCAAGCAGGGGAGGCACCAGGACATTTTTATTGGGGGTGCTAAGGGGTAACAGTAGATGGTGGGATAATAAAATTATTAAATTAATAAACGCTTTAGCAAGACACCAAGCAACTTTTTAAAAATGTTGTTGTAGTGCATTAGCCCACACTTCTCCCATGGGTACACTTAGTTATAGACATTGTTAATTAATTAAGATTTTGTGACCATTTTTGAACAAACTTACATTAAATGCTGTGCTTTTTTGTTGAAAACATTATGCATTGTGTAAAGTAGCCTATGAAGCAAATGTATTTGAACTGAACTAAAACAACAACAACAACAGAAAAAGCAATGGAACAGAATACAGCAATGAACATATAATGTACCGTAGTGTACAGTCGGCATATGGTTTTGTAATTACTCCACAAGTTTGTCCATTCCCCGTGATTTCAAGTTTCAAACTTTAGTTAGTGTTTAATTTTGCTGTTAGAGCATAAACACTATCTGCAAAATGATAAAGCTCAAAGTTCAATGCCAAGATAGATATTTTCTTTAACAGAATTTGCGGGTAAATGATGTCACAATTTCTCCGCCCAAAGGAATGCGGCAAAAAATTGGTTTTATTATCCAACTCGGGTCCAACATAAAAAGGCATAACTGAAGCTTCTGTTATTAGTGGTAATTAATATAACCGTTCCGACCCAAACGGTCCGGTGTCGTTTCCCTCACCATAGTAGGAAATGTGGGATCTCTAACAAAGATTGACGTTTGCACATGCACTAGCAGACCTCCGTTACACTTCGATGAATCCGCATGTGTTTAACTGATGAAGTGAAGTTGACGCCATTGTTACTGTTTATTGCTAAAAGCCAAATCTTATGAATACACTTGCACTGAGAGGGGGACCGACCAATCACTACACCCTGAGAAGCGGAAGCTCGCTGATATGGTATGGGTGGGACATCTTCACACACACACTCTAAGCGGGGGACCAATCGCGACAGACATAGTCAGCTTTACCAATCGGAGCATTTCGGAAGGAGGGATTTTATATAGACCGAAAGAAATCCAGTTGTTTTGTTAGAAGAGGGACAGCAGTGAACAATAGAGTTGAAGTATGTGAAATATAAAGTGTTTTTTTAAACTAGAAACATGAACATCCATTGTTACACAGCCAAAATACATAATCAAAGCTTCAAAAACAGCAAAAGAATGTCTCCTTTGGCGGTGCATTCAGTAACTCCTTTTCATCTCCCCTCCTTCAACAATTCACTTTTCTATCAGTGCCCCCGCCTCCAAAGACGAAATTTGCGGGTGTAAAATGATGTTTGTGTGCCGCGCGTTACCCCTCAATGCTATGATGAAGAGGATTCATGGAAGAACCGACAGAGCAATCGAGTGAAGCGCTCCATCTTGCAAACTCAAATATGTTTTGCCGCCTGCAGAATACAATAATTTCCCCCTCTAAGGTACGAAACAGGAAAGATAACGAAATGTGTTGTGCGTATTGTATGCATGTGAAGCAAATGCAGGAAACATGTGTTTAAACTTTAAGCACAGTAGTATTGTATAAAGCTCTCTAACAATACTGCAAAGCATGCGAAATGACAAATGACTTGTTCCCATAAAGTGCAGATTAATCAAAACATTCAAAATATTCACAATTGGCCTTAACTCCATGTACTATGTTGTAGTTTTACAATACTGTAACTATAATGTAAACTAGATAGCACCCGCCCTCCATGTACAAAAACAACACATCTTCTGATGTGCCACGGCGGGCATAACAATCCGGTTTACCTTGAGCTGCTCTCTGTGGGAAGATGGAGAGCTTCTCTTTCAGGTCAATGCAATTTATTTTAAGTGATGTTTTATTGAGTTCGCTGCAATACGAAAGTCACATTTTCTTACACTAAAGTATTGGAATAGTTCGACTGGGCAGCAAACCACAAACTCAGGCTGAGTCTTGATAACAGCTGCCAATCAAACATTATCCATGCATTTTATTTATCTTTTATTGATTTCAAATTTTATCAGTGTCTTTGTTATTATATGAAAATCAATAAAGTAATACTATTTGAAAAAATCGAATATTTATATAAACTATCAGTGGGACTATTCGTCATTGGTGGGAGGGACAATATACCCATCTGTCTGTTTAGTTAAGTTGCCAGTCATTAAACACTCTTTGGGCACTCGTTAACATTTTTTCTAATTTTATTAAAAATAAATGTTTTTATGATCTGATATGTGATAGGGGGGAAGAATGTGGTTGGCAGGTTCAAACCTGCAATGATATGAAGTAGTTAACATAGACTTTACTCTCTATGCCACTGGAGACTGTTGAGAGGCTATTGGCCAGTGTCATTTTTACATCTTCTCTATTCCAATCAGAACCTGGTGCACACAAAGTCCGAAAATGTTTTAGTTTTTGGGACTCATTTGTATAGGGTCTCTGAATTGTTATAAAGGGCCACTCATAATGCTTGCCACGGATGCAAAAACGCAGAAAATCAAACCCGGCCCGAATTTTGTTTGAAAATATCGAAGGCAGTGTGTAAATGTGATTAGTGTCATTTTTTAACGTGCGGAAAATCGGATTCGAAATTCAGACTCGATGTGCAATGGTTATATAGCTTCTACTTAAGACGGGCTATTTGCAATGAGTGTAACACCACTCCATAAAAGTTATCAGGAAATCCTTGGGGGTGTTTTCTGACGGGGGCTATGTATCACTAGAATGTCTCTGTAAAGTTTCAGCTCAGAATACACCACACATCTTTCATTATAATATGTTGAACATGGCCATATGTGGCTGTAATGGAAAACGCACCATTTTTTTGTGTGTCTCTTTAAATGATAATGAGCATTTGCTCCCCTCCCTGTATGCAAAATATGACGTAGAGCGCTTACACATGTGCTTTGGATGACATCACGACAAGCAATATGGCGGAAAGCGCAATTACGTCTGTAATGCCCTATCCAACCAAAACCATAAACACGGATATAGGCATAAACATTCATTCAGAGTACTTGTATATGTCAGACAGGTATGTAAAGATCAGCAACCGGGTTGTCTTACAAATTCGAACTCTGTTTCTATCCGCTTTAAGTATTGTCGCACTTACGACCTACGAGAAAACACTGAACTCACCGAGAAAGGCACAACTATAACTTTCTCTTTGTTGAAATTAATAAGCTTTACAGAAATGATGTCGGTCACAAGTCTTCTGAACCGATGGGCGCGATGCGTTTTACCACTAACATTATGACATAACACCTGTCTTTGGACCAATGTAAAGTCTCGGGTATAGCCGCAAACAAGTGAGCAACAGCCGCTAACATGCTAAACACATTTTTGGAAAAGCGATTTAAAAACGATGTGTAATACTTACTTCTTCCAGAGATGAAGCTTGATCGCGAACAGCTGGTACTGATCCACTCTTGAGATTTTTTTTTGTTGGTGAAACCCAGGCCACCGGATTTTTCAACCTTTCCGATTACCGGGGGCTCTAGCTCCCGACCTAGAGGTCGCATTGACCCGCGGTTTGCGTTGTTCGAATGTCCCGGCGGAGATAATTCAAACGAGTTGTGGCTCGTTTCTCTAAGTCTTTCAGGACCGGAGATACAGACCGGTGAATGTTGGTTTGTCGATCCAAACAAAGTAAATTCTTTCCGAACACTAAGTCATCATCGACCATGTTGTGGTTTAAAGGAGATTACAAAAAGAAGAATAGATGGAGTGTATAATTACAGGGTGTTTCTGCACACACGCTTGCGACTCAATTTCTGATAGATAAACATTTAAAAGTGCAATTTCTGGGATTGCGGCCTTTAATGTATTTTTTTACATTTTCCTTCAGTATTTTTAATTAAAAAAAATGTGGAACCAGTGTGTCGTAGATCATTTATATTGCCTGATACATGTCTTTAACTTTATGGAGATCAAATACTTGTTTAGTTTGAACTATCTTTTACTAACATTTTTTTACATAAATATTATCAATGAACTGGATTTCCAGTTTCTCAAAAAAGATGAGCACCACAGTACCCACATAAAATGATAATTTGTTCAGTCCATTTTAATCAGTTTCTCTCATGTGGAAGCGCACTGCAATTTGGAATGTTGTGTATCACAAAACTCCATCTGAATTGATGCTTTAGCTACAGCAATATGACTCAATAAAGGCTAAATCATTCACCACTCATAGCATAGCCAATTTACCATGAATGCTAAAACAGGGAAATATTCGGCTCGGTTTTCGAGCCAGAGTGTCATGCTGCTTTCAAAACATGGATATTCTTGGCGTGTGCCGTGGACAAGAGGACATATATTGGGACATGTTGGACACATCTGCATCACATCAACACATGTAACGGCCAAACAACATGACATTGGCTCTGCTCCTCACTGACAGAAAGGGCAATCAGCCTGTCTCATTCTGGATGATGTGGACTATTGGTGTAGGCTCTAAGTCTGTATCTTTTGTCTTTTTGAAATATGTTAACATCATCAAAAAATATTAAAAAGCACAACTGTTAAAAATGCTAAATCCTAATAACAAAATAATGTACTGTATATTATATATAAATATATAAAATATAATAATATAATTTATAGACTAGTGTACAAAAACTTACCAGAAAAACATGATTTTAAATTTATATTAATAAATGATATGATTTATACTAGAAAATAGGAAAAAACATTTTGATTAGAAAAAGGATTTCAGTGTAGTGCAATAGTTAAGGGCATTGCATATAGATTCCGAAATATGCATTCAGAATTTCCCTCCATCAAAAAATAAATACGACCTCATGTTGTGTCAATCACATTTACACACTGGGTCTAATATTTTTATCTGTCATAAATAAATTGGACTGGGTTCTTTCGATTTTCTGCGTTTTTTGCATCCGTAGCAAGCATTTTGAGAGGCATTTTGACAATACAGAGACACCGTACAAACGAACGCCACATTCAAAAAAAATATACAAAAATTTCGGACTGTTTGTGCAAATACCTTTACTGTTGAAAACTAAAGGTTCCTAGTTACTTCCACTAAGATTTTTGAATAATTTTGCACTTTATATGCGTTAATATTTTAAAGCGAGAGAGGCTATTGGAGCTATAAGTGCCATATTCCAGCACATCGTCGCAGTTCATACAGTACCAAATGATGTGGGCCCATCTACTATATTTCACTTGGTAATTTTATTCGCACTGTAAGTGATTGCGCATGAACCCCATCAGTGGGATGTGCTGTGGCTGTCTGAGCTAACAGATGAAGAGGCCATACTGGCATCGTACCTCTGAGAGTCCATCAGCTTAATAAAAGTGTCAAGGCGGTTGATTTGTTATGTCTGTTAATAACGGAAGCAAAGGGGTCGACGGGAAAGAGATTAAACAGACGGCTAGGACTGACACGCAGGTGCTGTCATTGGTTTTCACTCATCTGCTTTGCCAACCTTATACACTTCTTATTTTCATTATATCTCAAACACAAACATTCAATCTCCGGAGATTGCACCTGCTACCCCTCCGCTCCTATATATATGTGTAGGAGACTTCTGTCCTTAAAATCTTCCAGTCGGGGAGGTTTTGGCTGTTCAGTTGGTGACAGAAGTTGACTGTTTCTGCTTGAAAAATGTGAAGCGTGTATTTTCTGTCTTATTGCGTAACCTAAAGCGAATATAAAAGTATTGATGGTTTTTCCCTGTGTTTCATTGGCAGAAGATTCAGATCTGTTTGGTTGTAAGCATTCTTCCAAATATCTTTCTCTGTGTTTATCAGAATTTATACAGATTTGGAACAACTCGAAGCTAAGTAAACGATGGGCTGCATTTCCCGATAACCTTGTCTCTTAGTGCTACAAAGACTTTTTCCAAGTTATACCTTTTCTAGGCGTGTTCCCTGAACGCTAACTTTGGAGGTTACTTAAGGTAAACCTTTTTAAGTGCGACGTTAGCAGGTGATGCTGAATAGGTTGATATCGATGCCTCAAGAATCGATTGTTTGCTCTACCTTGCGTTATAGAGTGGGTAAAGTGTTGAGAAAACAATATTTTAGAATGAAGAAACGCTTAAGAAATAGAAGAAATTGCATTTATCAGGGCTCACTGAAATAGTATAAATAAAGAAAGAAATATGTGTGTATTTATAATTTTGCAAGTGTCCGATCCGACACCGTCATACGTTTTCTGCGTTAACCAGCTACATTGAGTGGCTGTTTGGCTTTGCTTGTTTTTGAAAGGGTCATTCATATTCTCATAGTTTGCCATCGTCTGTTAATGTTCTCCACGATCTGTGTTGATTCACATTATTGGAGTAAATCCCTCATTTGTGTACAGGGATAAGTGTCCCATCCAGAATGCCAATCACTCGCAGGACACCCGCAATGGCATGGATGCCTCGATGTGCCTTCATCACGTCGTGCCTGGTGAAAGGCATACGTATGTAATCAGTGGCATGGATTTGTCACTGATTGAATGCATAATCACATCAAGGTCTTTCTCAGACCATATTCATCCCCAAACACTTCCAGAAAACTCCCCAAGGCATAAAAACGAAGTGCCTCCATGCAGCAACTGATTTTCTGAAGTTCCGTCGAGCTTGTCTCGACAAAGTTGGGCCAAAAAGATGCAAGAGCTGCATAATTTGATCTTGTTGCAGGCTTTATGTAGAATTTTCTCTTCTGACATGGTGCGTGATAAAAGGTATTTCAAATCATTAGGTATTTATAGGTCTGGGGCGGGCTCTTCACAATCTCGAGCTGTAAAATAATAATTCACTCAAATATGACAATTCTGTCATCATTTACTCACCCTCTTGTCATTTCAAATCTTTATGCCTTTCTTTTTTCCGCAGAACACAAAAGAAGATATTTTGAAGAAAGTTGGTAACTGAGCAGCACTGGTCCCCATTCAGAACCAATGCCAACCAAAGTGAATGGGGGCCAGTTAACAACATTCTTCAAAATATCTTCTTTTGTGTTCAGCAGAAGAAAGAACGTCATACTGGCTTGAAATAACAACAGGGTGAGTAAATGATGACAGAAGTTCAATTTTTTGGTAAACAATCACTTTAAGGATTTTTGGACAGAAAGTCAAAATGAGCGTCCCCCTTTCCCTAGGTGCTTAATAATAAATGCAGATAACTGTGAACTCTATAACATCTCCTGAGCTATGAAATACCAACCTCTGAGCAATAAAATTGTCCTATAGGTGGCAACCATATAGAGTTTTGAAGGATTGGCCGTGATGGATAGGCGGTTAAGACCTTGACTGAAGATGTCCATTAGTAACAGCTACATTTATCTGGGAAAAGCCAATTGCAATAAATTGCACCTATGCATTTACCACACATGGAATACATGAATAACACTGAAGTAACTGGATGGCAGGGTATAAATGTTTCTCACTACAAATCACAAGGAGATCGGAAGCCATTAGGCTCACTGGAGATGGAGCCATAGGAAGCCACGGCTCATTAAGGCAGATTGCAAATGTCATTTTGGTGCTTCCTCCCTGGCCCTGCATTGAAAGACTGCAATGACATTAATTTTGCATAGAGTCTTGGTTTTTGAATCAGAGCCAAGGCACGTGGCACGTGACTCAGAACAAGTGTTATTAAATCACTGGTGAGGCTCTCAGATAGAAGGTCAATCAAACTGCATTAGGACGGATTCCTCCAAATCTATCCCCACCCACCTTCCCCCATAAAAGCTGTATTTCATTTAAACGCCTCTCTCTTTGTTCCATTCCATAGATTGCCTGTTTGTAACTGACTATTTCACCCGGACGCCTCGCAAGCTCAACGCCTACCGCTCCTTTGCCAGCGTGGAGCTCTTCCACTTCAACGTGCCTGAAGACACCGTGGTGGCTGTTTGGAACCTCATCACCTTTAAGGAGCAAGGGGGGACTTTTGGAGACAGCTGCCCAGACCGCAACGTGACAGTGTGAGTTGACTATAAACTTAAGTTACGTCCCTTGAAAGGGTGCGAGCAAAGATGAACACATGATGAGGTCAAATATGTCTAATCAGCATTGGCGATGAGAGGAGAAATATAAAAGCCAAATGTCAAATATGTGACTATAATGACCTTTCAAATGCCGGCAGTGAACAGCGCTTGCTCTTCGCCCTGATAAAATATGTTTGAAACCACGTCCAAGGATCATTTCCCAGATGCTGATAATTTTCTGCACTCTCCATAAAAAGGCATTTATCAAATGGGCTGCTGGCGGAATCACATCATAACTGCACACTGGAGATTCATAAGCATAAAAAACCAAGTGATACAGTTAAGATTTAAAATCCAAATCTGACATTTTCACCAATTTTCAGAGGGTCACATTCAGTGGGATTGTTTTAAGAGATCTAATGAATTCCAAATGTCCTCTAAAGTTAGAACGGTGATATACTTTTATTGGTCATAAAAGACTTTCGAGCGATCGAGTCCTTCAGTTATTGCCTCAAGGTTACAAACAAAAAATGACCACTTTTTAATGAATGAAAGGGTTAAAAAAGAAGCAATTTACACTTAAAACCCTCATCACACTTCATGTTAGAGAGACCTAGAGCCACTCTCCATGCTTCCTGAACACAGACAAAGCCTAAATGTTCTGAAATGAAGTGTGAAAACACAATGATATCAGCCCTTGCACCCTGAACTTTTCAGGAACTTTGTAAGGTGCTTTTATAAGCTTCATTTTTTTCTGTCCATTTCTTTCAAGTCATCCTTGAGTGATCCTAGCACACTTTCGTAGCCAGTTCATTGTGTGCTAGCACCAAAGTGATTGTTGAAGTTAGTCTCGGCTCTTGGGTAATCAAAATGCAGAATTCTTTTCACTGAATACTCAGGTCTTCAAATCCCAGTGTGCTTGCTGTCATTATAGCTCCAGCAAAACACTGACCTTGTTATTGCCTGACACTGAATGTAAATCATAAGTGATGAGAAAGAAGCTCATGATCGTCTTTATTGTGTGACATTATAAAGAGGAAAGAGTGTCCTTGACTAATGTCCTACGCTGATTTATTGTGAGAAATAGGTTTGTTATTTATGCTGTTTTTCTGTTTCGGCTATGACCTTAAAGGTAGCATGAACATCAGGCATGCTTTAAACATCCCCTTCCAAGAGTCCTTTGACTCTTTCCTGGGATTGCTGTTCAGATTTCTCGTGGTGCAAAATCTTTTTATTCTTATTCGTCTTTTTTTTTAATATATTTTGGAAAACATTTAGGATGTCTTAAGTGAAAACTGTATGAGAAAATGTGGTATAAACAGTGATTTTGGAAGGACATTATTTTCAACTCATGAAGTCAGTCATAACTCCACGGACACATATTGCCTTTCATAATTACAGCTTGTACGCCCATGTTCCAGTTTGAGCGATTATACAATGTGTGTCTTCGGGGCCTATCATAGAAAATAAAAGACCTGTCCATGATATAAGTATTCCTTCTTTTTAACAAAATTGAGCCTCATCTTGAGGGAAATTGCATATAGTTGGATATTTTAAACTTGATTAGCTGGAACAGAAAAAAAACAAAAGGCCTATTTTAACTTTTTACTCATTCGGAAAGTTCCAAAATAATTTATTTAGGAGAAATGTTCATTCTGCAGCTTTTTTTAAATATAAAGACGTTGAGTTTGTACATTAACATGAGATTGCAGCATCTTATTTGGAATAATTTGAAAGAAAATGTGTAACTGCAACAACAACCAAGAAACCGAAAGCAACACAAGTTAACACACTTAATAGTCTAAACAATTAAGGCAAACAATGTTGTAAATGCCGTAAGCTCCCACAATGTTTGCCCAATTTGAATATTGGCCAACCATTTTTGCATATGATAGTTTTGATTTTAGTTTTATTTAATTTTATCTAATAATTTAAGTTTTATATTTTTATGTTAATTTAAGTCAAATATTTAGCAACTTTGTTAAATGCTTTTGTCATTTTATTATTTGTTTGTTTATTTTTCATGTTGATATATAAAATTAATTCATTTTAATTTTTACAATTTTATTGCTTTAAACATATAACATGTATTCATTTTTGTTTATTTTTTCCCAATAATTTTTCGACCTTTACTTTATTTGATTTCAATAATCAAAAACACTTCTTTTAGTAAGCTAAAATAACATTGATTTTCCATTATTGATAGGTAAAAACGTGTTTAGTAAATGGCCATAAATGGCCTTACCATAAATGTGATTATAGATATGGCCTCTTGAGCTTTGTACTATTAGTTTCACCGCAAGGGGTGTCAATGTATTGTTGACGAATGGATGATATTTAATGATTGCACTTTAATAAAGATTTGTGTCTTTAATATTTTTTTTATCTGCTAATTAAAAGCAAAAACAACACTCTTCAGCTGACGCTATATTAAAAATACAGTATAGTCTCACGCAACTTACTGCTTAAATCCTTCGCGCAGATTCCAAAGCACGCAAAATTTTAGAATGGAAGCGATACAAAGTTAAGTCATGAGGCCCCAGGTCATCTTGCTGTTTTCATATTGAACGAGGCAGGGCTCCATTCTGTCGATTCAGCTGTCAGATAGCAGGCAGGGGGGTGCCATAGAGAGATGGTAATTAAACAGGCTGTAGTAAGTGCCGGGGGAGAGATAAAGTGGGAGGATAAGAAAAGAAGAGGGAGACAGCAGAACAACTGGGTCTTGTGGATAGCAGTTCACACTATGGCCCGTAGATCAATATCGTGCTGCCGGACCAGCCATGACAACTCTAATTGCACCCAATACAAACCAAGTGGCCAGGGTAGAACTTCAGCCGTGAGCTCCCGTGGTCTTCACAGCAGTGTCTTTTCCCTGTCTTGAAACATCAAACAAAATCTTTTGGGAAGCCTACTAATGTGAAACATCACATTAGATAATCAATGTTTAAATTTGGGATGAGTCATATAGTGTTGGTATTTTTTTTTGTAAACTTTGGTGGTCTTTTAGGAAATAAAACCCCTTACAACACACTGTTAAGGTTGTTACTAGTTTTATTTATCTAATAACAATGCCCAGCAATGGTTCTGATGTTTTCTGAACATGGCTAAAAATGAATCATGATGCCATTGTAGACAATTTTAGTATGATCTTTATCTAAAATAATTAATATAATGCAATCTGTTTATTAATAAAAATCAACCCCTGAGACATAAAATGTTCTGAGTTTCAGAAAGACGCAGTTATTGGGAGGAATTGTGTGTTCATCAGTGACCTCATCAATTCTAAGATGGTGAATGTCATGCACATTAATGATCGTAAAATCTTATTCCTCCCACATGGTCACAGAGGGACCAGCCATTCAATGCACGAGGCATGGTAATGTGAGACAGCAGAACAATGATGGAAATCGCCTCACCTCTATTAAACTCCAACACTCAGTCTGCATTTCATGCCTGTTTGTTTAGACAAACAAGAGAACAACAAAAGCAAGATTTATGCCATTCATTTGCATAATGCAGAATCTAGGGGATGAGATCGTCAACAAACCTAATAAAGTAGTAAACTACAATGACAAAAACACAAAGGCTGCATGTTAGAATATTTGTTTAACCTCAAAAGTTTAGCAAAGGTTGCTGCCATTTATGGAGAACAATGTCTCGCCAAGCTGTGCCTGTTGGTGAACTAAAGGTTTAAATGGATTATGATTGTCTTTTCACCGTTTAAAGCTGCAATATGTAAATTCTTCTTTAGCGAAAAAAATCTGCTGTGCTCTTTCTTTAATATAACTCACAAAGATAAAATTGCATGATTTCTTACTGATCTGTCGTGTACAAAGTCTCAGAAAATGTCAGTTTGATGTAATTTGTGTTTGCATGATTATGTGATGTCTATAAGCAAAAAATTGATTTTCCAGCTACAATATCCCGTTTGTAGCTTATTCTTTCAACAGTTGTAAGATGAGCCTACAATAAGACACTGTGATAGAACCTGTACCAAAACAAGAGTTACATGAGCAGTGCTTTTGAGCAGTTGCAAATTCTAAAGAGGTAAAAACTATTTTTTCCTGCTATGGAAGCAAAATAAATGCTTTACATCCCAGACACGAATACACCTTCATCCCTTCATAGAAAAAATCCAGCCTTTCTGTTATATTTTATAGCCCTTCATTGTTGGTTCTAATGTCAAAATGTTAAATGCTCGTTTAGTTGTAAGTTGCATTTGATAAAAGTTTTGCTAAATGATATGATGTAAATGTAAAATCGTCCATTCAGAGAGCAGCAACACTGGCGCAACCTGACAAACAAGCAATGTGTGGAGTTTTGTCACAATCGTTGACCTGTCTACCAGCAACACACTGTATGCTGCTGTCCATGGTTCTGAAACCATAAGGAGGAAAAAACTATGTGATCTTTTCTTAAAATTGACAAAAGTAAGAACATTAGGGAAAACATTAGGAAAATATGTCCGTAAGCCATTTGTAGGAAATACTCCTTTTGTAGGCAAAGTTTATCATTTCCCCTCCTATAAATCAAAGGTGTAACAATTTGTTGACTTGGAATTATAAGGTAATATCTGTGTTCTGATCATTTTTGAGATAAAAAGCTTAAATGTTTTTGCATTCCATTTGATTTTGTAGATAAAACCTTTCTGTTCTCTAAAAAAGTCCCAAAATGTACAGAACAATATGCACAAATGTATCTGTAGTACAAATAATTTGTCACAAAATAATAATATGTGGATTCATTGCAACAAATTTTTATTCAATTGTTATAGTACATCCTCTTTAGATTCAAGGCTAAGTATTGTTAGTTTAATTTACCCAAAGAGTGTAAACAATAGGTGCAGCTATCAGAACCTGATTGTTTTAGCATCCTGACCAATGTTGCATTACCGAAACCTTCTTACCGATCCGTCAGTCAGTAATTCTTATATATCACTACAACTGGTAGCTAAGGTATAACTTAAGAATGATGTAGAGTTAAAAAGGTTTCTGGAAACACAGCCCACCTCCATATTGGCTCAATATAATGACCAGCTGCATATATTTGGGGATGTTACCTTCTGATCGCTGACCAATGGTATCAATCTTACATTTTCTTGTTTTATTTGGTGATGCAAGTGGGCTAAGAAATGGAATTATTAACAGCCCTTTAGTCTAATTGACAACTGATGCTTAATAAACAGTGTTTTGAGTAAGAAATTTTGACCTTAAAGAGGGTGAAGTATCGCACCCACTACATCAGAGGATGTTAATCCATCTGCTCAAGATTGAGTTACATTGTCTCTGATTTTAGGTCAGCTAGGGCTGTGCAATTCATCGAAAATGAATCGTAATCGTCAACTTTGGCCTTCAACAATTACAAACAAAATTATCGAGGTAAAACAATTATTTTGCCGCCTTCAATTTTGCATGGGTCCTCTCTTTTCTTGTGGTATAAATCCACTGGATTTTATCTAACCGCTATAGAGCGCACCCCTTTCTACGTGGTTCAGCTGTGCTATTTTTACATTTGTTTTTTCAGTTGAATTCCCAGTTTAAAAGGCAAGTTTTTTTCAGTTTTCTGTGTTGTTCTTAAATGTAAAGAGTAATCATGTTAAATAATCGGGATCTCAATATTGGCCAAAATAATCGTGATTATGATTTTTGTCATAATTGAGCAGCCCTTCATGGTGCTCTGATGAGCTTGACAGTAAAATCCTTAAGCATGTGTAGATGCATAACCATTAGAGTCATACTAAACTGCATTGTTTTAGTGGATACTAAAACCAAGCTTCCGGAGCAATGTATTACATATTGAACTCAACATTTCTGCCAGAATCACATGAAAGTGCATATATGGGTACAGTATAAATCTGGTGTTTTTTTCATCGACACAATCCATGAATTAGACCCTCCAAGAAAAAGTCAGTACAAAACACAACCTTAACAGAAATCCTTACCCAGCACTCAAATCAACGACCTGACAATACACAATTTAGCATGAGTTTGGCACTTACACCTAACTATATTAAACTGGCCAGATCATGTATGCATGCATGGTGCCCTCCATCTTGAAATAAGGCCCTGAATGATGTGACATCTTTAGGGTACACCAGCTCCTTCTGCTCAAAGTACAAGAAGGGCAGGATGACTTATCTAATAACCCTGTAGAGCACCAGCAACAGTAGTTTGAGTTATTACCTGTCAAGGTTCCCGGGCCCCTGGGTTAGCACGGCCCCCTGAAGATTGCTTGTCCATTATGGGAAGGAGAAACACACAAAGAAAACCGCGTATAGATTGGTGTAGAGGTGCATTGGTAAATGTGCGCAGTGACTGAGGTAAATCCGTTTTTTTTTTGAGCGCCAAAGATATTTCATCAGCAGACACAATTGCAATATACACCTCAATCGTTACATGAATTTATTACACACGCTATAAAACACGTATGATTTTGCTCTCTTTTCCAGCAAAAAATGTCTACTTCTGAAAACAAGAGAGTGATAGAGAGAGAGAGAGATAGAGAGAGAGAGCAATTGATAGTCTTCGTTGTAAAACCCGATACACAAGGCTTTTATTCCCCAAGGATTGTCAGGGTTGCGACTGACAAACTACAGGAGACACAAGCAGTGCATTGAGCAAAAATAATTGCAGACACTGAGGCCTTTTAGAAAAAGTTTCTTTACATGATTTGTTGCAGGCTTCCACTGTCTGGCTGTGTCTGTGCCTTGATTGACAGCTTAGAGACACTTGGGGAAGATTTTACTCTCATGCGCTCCCATGTTGAAATAAAGAACAGTTCTGTGTCGAAAATGAGTCTGATCTGAGTGAATGATTTTCTTTCCCTTTTTTCTCTGCCTTTTTTTGTAATCGCAGCCCAGTCGGGGCGCTGTTCCAAGTCAGTGCCTCCTAAATTTGAAAGCATTGCTGAAAAAAATTAACGGTTGAGTTAAATGTTGGAATATTTTTACGATTCACTTCATGCATAATTTAGTAATAGTCACAATGCTCCATTTCCTTTTGTGCGAGAGACAGTTTGGTCTCCTGGATTCTAATTGATTCAGGTTCTTTATTTCAAGATGTGATTTGTCTCCTGTTTTTATTTCACAAAAATGTACACATTTGCAAATACATACAAATTTATGTGTTTTCCTTTCTCCTATGGAGTATTGCCTTACATATTGATGTCTGTTGATCCAAGAATAGTTATAAAGCAAAACAGACTTCAGATAAGTAGTTTAAGTGATAGTTACCATTTACTCACCCTCTTGTCATGTCAAACCTGTATGGCTTTCTTTCTTCCGCAGAACACAAAAGAAGATATTTTAAAGAATGTTGTTAACTGGCCCCCCTTCACTTGCATTCTTTCTGTGTCTATACAATAGAAGTGAATGGGGGCTAGTGCTGTTGGGTTACCAACTTTTGTCAAAATATCTTCTTCTGTGTTCTACGGAAGAAAGAAAGTCTTGAAGGTTTGAAATGAAAAAAGAGTCAATGATTACAGAATCTTCTTTTGTGGGTGAACTGTCACTATAAGTGTATTAAAACTATTGAATAAAATTCTCTTAAGGATATAAAAAGTGATTTTAATAAATGTCAATGTTCTATTCCTTTACCCTGCAATGCAAGAGTGTTTGAAAATTGTTGGAATTATGTTAGTGCGACAGAAATCACATGGTTCAACTTTACTAAGAAACTGAGAGCCAGTGAAGCACATTGAAACAGAAATAATACTATTCTTACAATAACGGTCTCTGATGCATTTTTGTCTCATCCAAGCAGACAGTCCACAGCATGACAAAACGTTTTGGAATGTGAAAATGTCACTTTGGTTTACAGGTACTTCAGGGCAGGAGCTCCACCTGTGATCGACCCCCTCCAGACTCGGTTTCCAAAGGACACCATCATACCAGACTCTTTCGCTGTCACTTTGACATGGACGCTGCCCAACCGCACCACAGGGGTTTTCAATGTCACCAGCCCCCTCCCGGGAGACTGGTTTCTGGCTGCACACTTACCAAAGGATGAAGGGAAGATCTCTGTCAAGGTGAGTCAATGATGGGATTAAACTGTGATCATGAGCACAACTTCAAGATGATAGATTCATTTCTGTGTTTATCAAGAGCTAATCTTCGATGGATGAGATGTTCTTTCCTCTCGACATGTATACATTTATAATTGAGGTTGCTCACTTCCACACTCATCAGTGAAAGTGTTTCATGGGTAGTAATTTAAAAGTGAATGCTGTGTCATAGATTTCTTTGCACACAAGATATATTTTTGTGTTAATTATTTTGCTTGAGGAGTCGTCTTAAACATGCGTTCCCAAACTTTTCATGCCTTGACCCCCAAAATAACATTGCTATGGACTCGAGACCCCCAATACCCTCGGAGGTGGCTAAAGTATACAAACACCGCGCGCAACTGCGCACATGCGCTAATTACGTCTATCCAAACACGCAAATAATGACAACACAAAAGAACACAGTCTAACAGAAAATGACTTTACAGTTATTTACTCATTATTTTACTTGTTGTTATACATAAACCATGAACAATTACTACAAATTTCATCAAACCGAGTGATTCGAGAGCTGATGGAAGATGGATGTCCTTTTTATGCAAACGCTGGCCTCTTTTCTTACCTGAGGACGATGGCCTTTCTGTCTGAGGCGCTCTCCGCTCTCCTTCTCTGGCCTCCCTGCGTTGTCGTTGGTCAGTTCACCAACGTTTCTTTTCGACAAATAAGAATATCCTAAACTTAAAGCCTGAAAAATAATCTGCGTGCACATATGGGAATGTTCAACGTGGTGCTGTAAATTGACTTGCTGCCCCTTACTTTATGCGACATTGTAACCCCCCGCCCCTACTTTGGGAAGCCCTGATCTAAGAGACATTTTTATGGATACTGTCTTGAATATTTATTTTATGAAATTCATGAGATTCACAAAACTGTTCTTAAGACAAAATATAAGATTGTTCTTAAAATAAATGAAAGGAAAGGTCATAGGAATGTGGGAAAGTGTGTATTCTCAAACATCTATAAAGGGTCCAATGTATATATTTTTAAGATCTATTGACAGAATTACAATGTTATATACATATCTATGTCTTCAGAGGTTATTAAAGACCTTAAATAATGAAGCATTATGTTTTTCTTACCCTAGAATTCCATTTTTCTATCTACATATAACGCAGGTCCCCTTACATGGAATTCTCAAGGTTGATTCTACAGTAGCCCTAAACAGACAAACTGCTCTACGGGGTGCGTTTTGTAAAGACGTCATGTCTTTCGGCAAAGAAGCGTGTCAACATCTTAGTTCTGTGTCAGCCATCTAAATGCTTCGAAAGGGAGGTGGGAGGTATAGAGTGAGCCGTTGGTTGCAATTCGCAACTTCACCCATAGATAAGGCTAAATTTCATACACTGGATTTTTAAGAAGTTCTCAAATATTTTCTCAAAACATCTTCATTAAATCATAAAATGACATGTACTTTGTCAATTATTATACTTACCTACTCATGAGTTAACTGTATTCATTCATCTATACAATAAACTTTATTTATGTAAAAGGCGCAATCTTATGCGTATATTAGCATGTTGGGTGTAATTATAACAGTTTTGTGTTACGATGCCATAATATTTATGACCCTCTCTGTTTCGAGTCACTTATTGTAAAAAGCACTATGTTTTTTATAATGAAACCTGAAATGAGGCAGTTTGACATATTATACCCATAAATAAATTTCTCAATGGCAAGTAAATGTTAAAACTATGATACTGACATGTCACATGTGAAACAACAAAATATCACCTGGTCCCTTTTCAGATTTAAGAGAGTCATATGACATGGCTAAAACTAATATTATCATTCGAGTCCAATGTAATGTTTATATACGAAATAAGATTTAAAAACACTGTATTTTCCACATGTATTTTCTCCTCTTTGCCGCGCCTCTATGAAACGCACAGATTTTTTAAAAAGTCCATCGCTCTAAAAACAAGGTGTGCTATGATTGACTAGTTAACCAGTGTGTAGTGATTGGTCGAATACTGCTAGCGTGTGACAGAAATGTAACGGCTCTTACCATATTTGGAACATCAGCTTCAATAGCAATTGTACTGACAGGTACGCCCACCTTACTTGCGTGTACATTTAGGCGGTCTTGGTCAAATCATGCCACAAACTGACGAAGATTTGTGGGGGTGTGGTTACACGAAGCGTTTAAGGCAGATCTGGGTGAGCATTCACTTTTGGATAGAATGCATCTTTTAACGTGTTTTATACATGCAATGGGTAACACACCAAAGACACGTATTCCCGCCATATGACCCCTTTATAGACAATTTTAACTTTAAGATAATAACGACAGCTTTTGTTTCAAGAATTTGTAATGTTGGATTTTAAGATCGATCTTGAAACTGTCTCAAGTCTTTTTCAGGATCACGTAACATTAGTCCTTTTTCTTAAAAAACTAATTTCTTTAAATTAGAATTTAATGCAGTTAAGAACATTATTCTTCTCAAGAATGTTTTGTGAATCCGACCCCTGGTTCTTAAATGGGCAAGTGACTCTCCAAAGGTGCTGTTCTTTTTGTGTGCCAGGAGCAGACATCATTCACTCACCACCATGTTGTTTCAAACCTGTATGACTTTCATTTCAAAAAGGGTATCAGTAACAAAATGTTAACAAAATGTTTTTTAATTACTTGGAAAAAAGCAATTACTATTGAAACACAAGAGGTCAATTATGCTTAATAAGATATGTGTAGATAATAGCGTGTCTGTAGCTGAGTAAATTAGGGCCTAATCATGTCTCTTTGTAAACAAATAAAATGTACAGCAGACTGTAGTATTTTATTAGGGGTAATAATGCCTGAAGGTAAAATTCAAAAGGGGAAAATCAGCCAGTGGAAAATCTTTATAAGGCTGCTGCTCAGCCCACCCAGGACTTATACATTTAATGGTTGCATATATTGCTTTTAAATCGACTCAAAGTGCATGTAATGGACAACACAATATCATAAACATATCCATATACTGTATATATAAACATATTTTGTTATATTTATCCTATCAACAAGGGTTTAGTAAAATATAAACAGATGGTTCAGTACATTGGTAACAAATACATTCTCTGAGCGTTTATACTGAATGTTACATCCATAAAGCTGGAATTGCCCATATATGTAATGTATATGGATACTGCTAGTTGCTATGTGTATCCAAAAGCTTAACTGACCCATGGTGGCGTTTCACACATGTCAAAGTAACTTGGCATGCTCCAAGCTGTTATTTTATGCTAATAGCAGGTCCGTGCTGTGAAGTGTGAACTCCTGGGGGAATATTCATCTATATACTGTACATATATTACACATAACCCCCTTTTTCTGGAAAAAACTGGCTTTGGATGAATATGCAAAGATTCAGTGTATGTCTGACCTACAGAACTACAACTGGGTACTTTCCACTGGTTTGTTTTTGCACTTGTTTTTTCAGATTCATATGAATTACATCTGCTCTAATTGTGCTGCCATGCATAATTTAGCTAATATCTGACAGTTCTGTGAAATGGAAGAAAAGAGCTTTTATGCTGTGCAAAAATAGACATAAAAAAATGATTTGGGCTTTATTTGTATTGGGAAAAAATTGGCAAATTGTGTTTCTGGTCTCTGCTATATACATTTTCAAACTGTACAGCAAAACTTTGAAAAACTAAAATATATAGGTAAAGGGCGAGTTAATAATAACATAATTACGTGACCTGCCTGGTCAAAAGGAAAAATAATCTAATATTAAATCTAGCATATGTAATAAATTGCATCTAGTGAATTTCACATTAAAGCTTAATCCTTACATATATTAATTGGAATTCTCAGTTCCACTTTCCGCACAATAGCATTATCTCAGTCTCTCTCTATCATCTCTCTCGAGCATCGTCCTTCGCCTCTCTGACTTATCTCAGTCCTACCAGGCCTGCACCTCAGCCTTTTTCTTTAATTAAGTGCAAAAGGTTCGGTCATAGCGGAGGCCCTTCTCCTGGATTAAGAGCAATAATTCAACTCTGTGCATTCCGCATTTGAGGACACGTTTTCCTCTGAGGCCACGGGGCCGTTCAGGAAGCCAATTAGATGGAGACAAAGCCTGACGTGATGAAGGCACCTGTGGAGCAGAAAAGCTCATGGCTAGACCTACTGAGATGGAATAATTGGAGGAAGTGTGGAAACCAGGACCATGGATTGTCAGAGGAATATATTTTTCATTTATTACGCCGTGTGAGGGTTTATGTCGTAGTGAACAGAACTACTGAGCAGCTGGAGGGATTTGGAGACATTTGATAGCGTTACAAACCGTGTATGCCACAGTGAATTGAACTGTCACTATATGGAGGTTGACTGATGCATTTCTGTATTAGGCACTATAATAATAATGATCAATTTAATGACTTGCATGGAGCTATAGTAAAACAAAAACACATTACAGAAATACTGAAGACTTTAAAGAGATTTATTTAAAGATTTTTACTTAATGGTTGTCCTGTACAAATAGGATCAAATGTAAACTAAAGATAACAAAGCTAACTAAGTGAAGTTATTAGGTACGTCAACAGTATACAGCTGTGGAAAACATTAAGAAACCATTCTAAATTTTCATTTTCATTTCTAGATGTGTTGGGGCCATTCCAGTCCAGTGTCGGTTAAATTTCAACAAAACCAAACCTCAGGAGTAACAAAAGGTCACCCAACAGCAATGTGAAAGACTGACAGCATGACTGGACAAATGAACACTGTAAAAAAGTCAATATGAATATGAACTTTCTTTGCAGTATGAGGTCTGAAAAATACAGTTATCTTGACGTGTTTCTCCAGCTTTCATTTTCTGCACATCAATGCAAATATAAACAATATATTTATTTGAAATTTGGAGACCTTATCATTTTACATAAACACATACCTTTGAATAAGAAATTTAACAAAATTAATAATAATTTTGAAATGTTTTTGCAAGTAATGTGAGCAATGAGAAAAGACACAAATCATATTTTTTTCTATTGACTTTACTCTTAGTTCTTTTCTTCGAAACATTTTGTGAAGACAAAATTCCTGTAGCTCAGTGGTGAGAGCATTGCGTTAACAAGGGTTCAATCCCAGAGGATTGCAAATACCTATGTAAAATGTATAGGATAAAGCAATGTATGTGCTTTGGATAAAAGCGTCTGCCAAATGCCTAAATGTAAATATGTAAACGTAAGACATGTTGAAAATTCCTGCATTAAGCCATTAATTCTAAAATTTGAGGAACAAAATCACAATGTGTCCTCGTATTGTTTGACAGGTGCTCCGTTACTAAGAGAAAGAGTCTGGCTTATCTTGTCCAAGATGCTGTGAAAGACACAATGACAGGCACTGTTTATCCCACAGGTGCAAAGAAAAAAGTGATACACGTAAAAAAAATTAAAGAATAAAAATGATGAAACGTACAGGTTCATGGCCAGAGGGATTAACAATAATTTCCGACCTGGTATGGGCTGAGCAGGTGGCTACAGAAAATAAACAAAAATTCAAGAAATTCAATTTTGGAGACATCACGGCTGTAAACTGATGTGACCCCAGAACAAGCCAATAACTGACTGTCAAGTAACAGCTTGCAGGATCGCAAGCCCGTCGACACATGGTGCACAGAGGTGAATCTCCTCAGAGCAAAGCTGCAGTGGTCCTCAGTAAAGTGCAAGTCTGTTCTCTGCTGATGAGCTCCACGGCCTCTGTGAGGCTTATTAGAGAGCAGTCGGACACTTCTCTGCAGGCACGCAGTCACACAAGCAGATGGCCAATCAGAGAGAGAGAAGGAGAAAGTGAGAGAGAAAAAGAAAGGAGGGTGGGTTAGTAAGAGTCAAGCACACAGCAAAGATTACCCGACCTGCTCTGCTGGATGGAGCTGCCGCAGAAGATAATCAAGGACCAGAAGCAGAGCATCCTGACAGTTTGCCTTACACTAACTTAACTCTCGGCGTAAATCAATAAACTAATTGGAGTCTGTCAGCACTTGGAGATATGTTATCGTTCAGTGCATCTTTGTTTTTTTGTGGTATGTTCTATGCAATCTGGTCAGTTTTTTTGGCTGTATTGAATTTTTATTTTATAGATAGCGACTGGGCCATTGCACTCACAACACTATTCTAAATTTTCAGGTTAGTCAGCACAGTTGATGTTTAAGTTTTTTTAATAAAACATTCCAAGTCAGATGAGGATTAAGGGCGCACTCAGCAATTTTGCTCTTATTAAAAAAGTTGCACTCCAAGAGAAACACTTTTGCCACGTGTTGTGATGCCAGTCCTATCAACAACCTTATAAAAGCATTTTTTGTATACATGTGAAAGTTGTCTCATTTGGGTGATCACCTTGTGATAACATGACCAGCCATATACTGTATAACTGATTTTGAGTCCTGAGCCCTTGGGCGCATTGTGTGTAATATTTACGCATTACCGGTCAAAAGGTTTTGGGACATTTGTTTCTCATTATGAAACCCCCCCTTTCAGCTACAGTGTACCTCACTGTCGTTTTGAAAAATGCAACTAAGATTTGAAGAGATTGTAAAGTCCTCATGTCCAAAACCGCATTCCTGACACAGAATACCTTGATGAGCAAGTCCAAAAGTCCACTTGTCTTCCTTCTAAAAGCTTTCCTGTGTAAAACACAGTTTGCTACTGTTCCGGACTTACTCGCATCCATGAGGAGCAGGCTTCAAACAAGCAAATGTTCCGGCATGGGAGACGGGCGCTCTAACGAGGGTCTCGCATTCCGGTGGTGGGGCAACCCCCTTTCAGTGTCGGAAGTTCCCTCCGTCTGTTTGAGTTCTGAACGTGACACATTGAGCTGTACTGGTCCACATGAGCTCCGGCCCACTGAGATGTCCAAATATCCATCCGTGCCTGTTTCTGTGAGCCACAATTTCAAGAACTGTCATGTTTTTATCAAAGCCCTTCATCCACACTTATACATCGTATAGTGTATTTCACATAACATATACTTTTATATATAATTATCAGAATTTGTTTTTTGCATCTCCTGGTAACTGTTCTGCTTTTTCTTTATTTATCTATCAGATTACTATCATTTGCCATGAACGCCTTTCTCTAAAAGGTCAGATAGAAACACACCGGGTGCTGTCATAAATTATTAGGAGAAACGTCTTCTCATTGGTCAAGAAATGAATAATTATGAGACAATGAGGCGTCATCTTTGTACTATCGTCACATCCTTTGTCACATCCTTTGACGTTTACAGATGAGGATTTAAAATAGTGCGAAAAAAATAACATTGTTTTCTATTATGTGGAACACAACCAACTCTATTAACATCTTAATAAATGTTGTTAAGTATTTCGTAACGCTTAAAAAAAACCTTTTTATCTGAAGATGTATGTTTAAATGTCAGGGTGAGACCTTAAGAAGCTTCATAAAATGACAGGAAAACATTTCTGAAAATTTTAGTCATGACAAATTGTTTTTTTATTCAAAAATAAGTTACCTGGTTACCTTCAATTTTTGAGGTAATTCAACCTAAAAATATTAGTTATCTTTATTGAGTTTAACAAAAAGCGACATTCAAGGCACAAAGTGACTTATTTAAAATAATAATAACCTAAAATGTAAATAATTCAGTTTGTTATTGCTAATGGGACAATTTTTAATATATGAAAAGCTCCAACTGGCACTGAATAAAAGCCCCTAAACAAACATATCAATAAAAAAACAATCCACCATTGCTGCTACAGGTGCAGTGATAAGCATTGAAGTTGGATAAAGTTGTAGATATAGCAACTGCCGTTTCTCCAAGTAGCATCTTTTAATGACAAAGTAGTATTTATTTTATAGCAAAAATTATTTAGCTTTAATGATTCTTTAAAGATTTAAAATGATAGTTAAAGGTGAGGCAAAATTAATTGTTCATTATTTTAATATTAGAAATACTTCCCAAACTAGTGTTATCACATTGCTGTTTGTTTCAGCGTTATGACCATCTTGGCATAGCAACATGGTCTTAACCAATGACATGAGTCAAAGGCGGAGCTACGTCAGACATTCTATAAGCTGATCTAAGCTTTACCCTTGTGATAGCATTTACCCTTCTACTACAATATTTCCTATCCATAATGTCAATGCAAAGGGAAGATGAGTTTCTACAATCTCTCAACTGTTGATAGTGAAGGAGAGCTTTTCCGCTAATGTATTTCTGGACCTGATGTGGCTCAGAAGAGGAATACTGTGGTAGATGTGCAGGGGGAAACCAGGCTATACCAGTAATGAGAGTGTGGATCCCTGCGGTTCTGTTCCCTGACAAATGATAAATGTTTTTCATACCAGGCTAAAAAGCAATGCAGGAAAAAGCTTTAGGCTGCATATGCAGTGAGTTCATGCACAAATACATTTTCAAGTACAGTGTCGTATTTGAAGAGGAGGAATTTCCAGGGTTTTTGGCTGGGCTACTCATATAACCAGAAACAGTTTGGAGACCCAGAGGAAAATTGTATTGCTTTGAGTTTTTTATAGCTTAGAGCACTTAATAGAAAGTATGAAGCTTTTCTCAGATGCTTTTACAAAACTTTCTCAGGAATTGACACAAATGAGACATTGCATTGTCTTATAATCGGACCATTCTTATTATCAACCAGGAGAAACAACCGGGTGTCAAAGAGATCTCATTAGAATTGTTGTTTCCTTGGGCTGTGATCCACAGCAAACAACAAAGAAGTAATATTCTCATTTAGTCCTTAAATAAATCTGGCCATGTTTGCCATTAGCGGCAGCATATGTGCTCCTCCTCCACATTCTGCATAAACAGCGTGTCACAGATATAATTCCTCGCACAGCTGGAGACCACATTAAACACGTGAAATGCCAAACGACAACAATCCCTTCTCAATTACGTGTTCTGTTTGGGTCTCACCAAACTTACAAAGAAGGCCACAATTATTTGTCTGGTTGCTCAAATTCTGTCTCTATAAGGGGAAGCAATTAATTGTTTTTTTCCTCCCTTCTCATCCTTTTGTCTATGCTGTGTCTCTGGGCTGGCAGTGGCACACGAGTTGCAAACATCCTCCCTAATCAAATCAGATCAATGAGGAATTGGGAGGAAGCTGAGGCGTCGCCAGTTGACAAATCTAGCATGTCAGGGACAACGCAAAAGCAAGGGCTGGGTGGAGGAGAGGTGGGGGTACAAAGGCAAGGCAGTGTTTCCTCCAGCACCAGCTGTGCCGGGGCTTTATGTACGCAACCATGCACAAACAACAGATGGGGCTTCTTCTCCACTTTGTTATTTAATGGTAGCGGTTTGGATTTTTCTTTCTTATTATCCTGCCTACAACTCAGTGGCATGTGCTGGTTTACTGAAATGAGGCAGAGTCTCATCTCTGGGTTTGAGTCCCATTGGTCAATTTATGTCCCACAGTTTCTTGGTTAAAGACATATGAAAACAGCCTTTGTCATACAAGAAGCAACCAATTATATAACATTCACATATTTTTTTATAAAACAAGACTGGAAAAAACACAGCTAACAACATTTTGTGGATTTATGATAAATTATGGATAAAATGGATTTTATTTATATATAAAATTACTTATAACTTTTGACCACTATGAGGTGCAACAGATGTTGTTCTGATGTTGTATACAAAGTTTTGTGTGAATATGTCAAAGTATTGCAAGGATACAGCCATGACCCTTTGGCATGCTCATCTTCACATTCATTGACGATGTATACGAGAACTGAAGCTTTGAATATCTTTTTGTCAGGAGCGTCTGTAAATTGTGACTTATTGCGTTGTTTGGGTTGTCTGGAATTTTGTGTTATATGAGCTTTTATTGTTGAAGGATGTATTTAATAGCTGTAATTTGTATTAGAATTCCTGTCCAGGGACTACAGATGAAATGTAGCTCTGTAGCTAATTCTGGGGCAGTCATGTCTATTGTCCCTGCTAATTAAATAAATTAAATACAAATTTATGCTTTTCACCAAATTTTGTAAAAGACAAATTTTTGGGAGGAGTTCGAAAAAGTATGTTTTGTACAAAATTGAATATGCCACACAGGAGACATGTATTTTTTGATGTTACGAAAAATACACATTTGTCATTATTCATGATTTTTCATGCTATAAGCAATTATTTTGATTTAAATTGATTTTAAATCAATTTAACTGTTCACATTTGAACTGTTCACATTTGTTATTGCACAATGAACCAACATTAACAAAGATTAACAAATGCTGAAAAGTTAATTTTCTCTCTCATGTTAGCTGATACATTTGTTTATGTTAAGAAATACAAGTAAAGGGTTACCAATAAATCTTGCTTTGCAAACACACAAAAAGCTAATAGTTAATCAATGTAGAAAATATGAATAAAAGAGGAATTGAAACAAAAAGGCTTTTAATGCTAACATTTAATTTCTCTTTTCTTTTTGAGTCTATATAAATATTTTATTTATTTCCTTGGAGACAGACTCCACTCCTTAAAGACTTTTTTAGTGGTCGTGTATTGCTGCAGAAATGATTTGCAGAATGTGCAGGCAAAAAACGAGTCTTATAGTCAAGCTGAGAGCGAGCAGATCTCGGTAATACACCAGAGATAGTGAGTGACACATGACTTCACAATGGTCTTTGACACCTGCCCAGTGGTGCACATCCATCAAATGGACCCGAATGAAATGACAGTAGAGTCTACATTACAACAAATACCTTAGTGTCAAGGCAACTAACAAAACCCTGAAAGGTTTTTACATTAGGTGCATCAAGAATTATGGCAAATGCTAGATCCGGTATAGCTACAGTATATTAAATATAGTGGTTGTTACAACATCAGTGGTTGTTATGAAGGGGTCCATGTGTTGATTGGATGATTGAAAAGCAGTAAAAAGTAACAATAAAGAGCACCAACATTTAATTAATAATATGAATCATCAACACAAGTAACACATTTAAATGATTAAATTGTTGTTATGCGTTGATTATTCATATTATTATAGTTTGTGATAAGTGTTTCTTTTTCTATCACTTTAATAATGTAACTGACAGTTTTGTGTCACTGCACAGTATGTGTGAGAGGGTTTTGTGCAGTTTCTTAGCTACAGTGTAGCAGTCAGCTCATTTGGTTCATTGGCTATAAGTAACTGTTCAATTTTAACAAAATAACAAAAATGCATGCTGACAAAATTATAGATCCATTAGTGTGAGGCTATATCATTTTTGGTGTAATCTAAGGGGAAAATATTTATACTATGTACACAGTGTAGTTTTTAATTACCTTCTATTTGGCTTTTTAAGTGGTCTGCAAAATAGAAAATCATTTAAAAGATTCCTAAAGCTAAATGGAAAGCTGTACAGAGTTAATAATGTTAATGTTGTGCTTACATATGTATGGGGCATAAACAACATAATCTCATGAAAATGGACAATTTGCAACTCTCATTCAAATGTTTTAGTATGACCAGAAGATGTTAGGGTCAGAGGTGGGACTTCATTTTTGCTTCTTTCTAATATTTTGACTTTATTGTATGATTCACATGATACACATGTGTACGAAATCTGCACCTTGTAAAAATATTAGAATTTTAATTCAAATTTTAAAGTTTTACATAATTGATAAAGGAATTATAGTCTGTTTAATATTTGACCTGTGCTTCTCTCTCCTTTATCTTAAATGTGTGCTTTCACTGTGCTTGCGTCTATGAGTGTCTGTGTGTGCGTCTGTGTCTGTGTGTGTGTGTGCATGCGTGCTTGTCTGTGTATGTGTGTTAGTACATGTGCATATTGTGTGTGTCTGTCTTCTGTTTTTTCACCTTTTTCTTGTCTTGACAGGTGTAACATTAATTGTTTTGCGTGCAGTCAATATGTCTCATGTAGAGCTGCTTTGTTACAATAAAAATTGTAAAAAGCGCGATATAAATAAAGGTGAGTTGAGTTGAGTATGTTTTGCTGTGAGATCTTGCTGAGAATACACAGTGTAAGCAGTCAATTTATTCTATAGAAGAAAAAGAAAGTTGCTTTATTGAGAAAATTAGATTCAATGTTTAGTGGTTTATGTAATCACATTATTTTTGACACTTTCCTGAATAAAATGATTCTGTATAGATAAATACAGAAAGAAGTAACTATATGATAAATAAGGACACAGTAAAACCGCTGCATAATTAATCACACACCGCTGCCATCCAATTAGATCTTCCTCCTGACCGCCCTTTTTTCTTGCTATTTACATCTGTTGAATAGCACTTCAATATTGTAAGAATCCCTCGCTGCTGTTGACTTATTGTTTAACTGCATTGAAATGACAGTTGCGCTGACAGATGCGCTTTCTACGTTATGAAGTAATAACATGGCTGACTGACCTCAACAGGAAGTCAGCACTGATATGCGGTTGACATCTGACAGAACTGTGGGTAGATGCACCAGTGAGAATGACCCTGCATCTCAGGTGGTAGTACAGTGCAACAAACAGAATCAGCCGACAGGGTGAAAAAACAATGCATTCCTTTAGTTTGTTGATTCCCAGATATTTAATTCCCATGTGTTGTGTGATTGTGTTTTTCTGTGACAACGGCAAGAAAAGAGGTTGGGCTGGGGAGCTTATACTGCACTGTTCGACAATGATGGATGTGTTTTAGGCAGGGATCCCTCTGCGAAAGGAACCAGAGGTTTCGGATATAATGCTGTGTTGTAATTTGCGTGTGTGTGCCATAACAAACACAAAGAGCTCTTTGTTATTTCACACCTCCTCTGTCTTTTTTTAGCCTTGCCCCCACTATTTCCACACCTTCGCTGCGAAAATCTGTTTGCAGATCTATACAACTGATCTGATCTTTAATTGGAACTTACGTCACAACATCTTTCACATCTAATGCTTGCTGTTTACAGCTACAATTACAAAATGAAACAGTTCACTTCTGAAAGATTATCAGCAGGGGTTCCCCTTTTCTATTTCTATGTCTGAAATATACTGTAACTAGGTGCCAGTATTTTATCTTCCTTACAGCAGGAATTCTGAGCTCTTTGTTTTCAAGGTGGCTTTTTCTGTGAGAAGGACCATTTTTTTCTTGCGTAATTAAAAAGATTCCGCCAAATAAATGCCTTTGATTTCCCATGTGTTCGTTTTTTGTCTGCTATTCATCTATTTAATTTCTCAACACGGTTTTCTTTTTGTTTCTCAAGAGAAAGTGTTACGTTCTTCTTAAGATGATTTTTCAATGTTGTCATATCCCTCATTAGTAAATCATTTGGATTAAAGTATGTGTTTGATGAATAAATGTAAAAACACAAACTATGGGTTGCATCACATGCCTTTTGGATATCAGTAAAATGAGAAAAAGTGGAAAAAAACGATATTGTTTAATGTGTTACTGGTGTGAGGTGGGTGTTGTTTTGCATTTTGGGCGTGAACATCACACAGCAAAGCATCAGAAATTATGCAAATGCACCTGCAATTTCTTGCATTAGAAGTGATCATATGGCTCTCTCTGAGTAGATTTTCTTCCACGTGCATTTGCATATGATAACAGGCATGTCATTGAGTGAACTTAATCAGTTTAGTTCTGTAAAAATGAACAGTCTGTAATAATTTACTTACTATTATTCAAAATCTGTATGATTTTCTTCTATGGAACACAAAGGGGAAAATACTGAGGAAGTTTACAGGTCACTGTTTTTGTTCAATTACAATGAATAAGTACTGAGGCTTTCAAGCTTCTAAAAGAAAAAACATGCAAAAGCACCAATATTATCATGCAAGTGGCCCATTTGACTCGTGGGCTATATTCCTAGAGCCTTTTGAAGTCATATGATAGTCTTGTGTGAGGAATATACTAAAATGAAAGGTGTTATTCACTGATATCATTTAATGTAATACAATTTGATTCACTAATATAATAGAATCTTCCCCTCCAGTGAGCTGTAAACCACTCCGTCTGGATCATTGAGTTAAACCTGAGAACTGGATCAATCCGATTTGGGAAGAATTCATTCAGACCAGTTCTGTGAAGTGGATCCGCTGATTCGTTGTAAAGATCTGATCCAAATGAAGAATTTCTTCAAGACTTCTCTAATGAATGTGCCAAAAAGAATTAGGGCGGATGCCACCCTGGATAATGAGTTACAGTTTATTCTGTTCATCACACCAGCCATCTTACGCATGGAGAAAGACCTGCAATACAATGCACGAGTTATAAAAATGGATACTTTCATAGTGCTTTTTTTTTAGGTCTGAAAAGGCCATGTTACCTTTTTCAATTCCATGGGAAATAAAGACCACTACGAGTCTTTATGCTGTAGGTGTTCCAAAGAAAATGCATATAGAATAAACGTTAATAATCAGATAGATAAACATTTATCATATTAAATATATCACATATAAATATATCATAAATTATTTTATTTTAGAGTGAAACATTTACTTGAGATCTGGAGACGTCTGTTACTAACCAATGTCTTGCATTCTTCTTTCTTTTTTATTCAGGGTCTTCGTGAGGAATGTCAGTACCTCTTTCAACCTCAGCTCATTGTTCAGAGGCTCATTGGGATTTCAGTGCTGTATCCTGGTTACTTCATTGACCAGATGATTCCACTTCACAACAGATCTGTACTTTACAAGTGAGTGACCGTTTTATTAAGGTGGAAAATACTGGGGTCAAAACGGTACGAGGCCACTTGTATTTTTTTGTATTATTTTTAGTATTATTATTTATTTTTGAAATCATAAAAAATTATATATTATAAATAAAGTCTTAAAGTTTATGTACATAGACATACACAGTATGATAGTGAAATGCTTTGTGCAACGCTATGCAGTAAACAATTCATAGAAAATGAGATGTCATAATTTTGTTTTACACTTTATTAGCGACCTAAAAACAGTAAAAAAAAAATGAAATCCTAATACTATGAGTTTATGCCCAAGTTTAAAATAAATCTTTAGCCCCCTATTGATAAATAAATCATACGAATCAAAATAAAGCATGCAAATTTTAAAATCTAAAGAAATCTTTCAAATAAAAACGGACACTTGTTGTCGTTTTGTGCAGTCAATTTAGGGTGCGTTTATATTTGGCAATAACATGCAATCTCGGTGATTCGAACAAGCAAATCGGATCATCAGACAATCAGGACACAGTACGTTTACACTTGTCAACATCAAGTGGCTTCCACATCCGGATGTCTAATCGGATCTCTATAGTGTCCCGCACATTATATTAAAACGCCTGCAATTTAAAAATAGCACCGATGTGAAGAGATTTTACACAACACGTATAACAGGGAGAATGAGCATGTTACAGATACTCTTGAAAGTATCCCCCGCAGCCATGTTGAAATCGAGGCAGCACTGTAAACCAGGGTGAAAACAATTAATGATCTTACATGTGAAAGAATAAGCAGGTTATGTTTCTCAAATGACACAAGCTTTTGTACTTGACCACTTCAGCCATTCAACATATTAAACATATTAAAGCTGTGGCGGGTTTCACTCGCCCACACACACAGACTCTAAGCAAATGACCTGTTAAAAAACATTATTCATGTCACAGACGCATATATTAATGAGACAGCGGGAAACCGAGAGTATATTAAGCCGTAGGCTATACAGTAAATACACACACACACATACACATATGTTAGAAACAAGCTGGTATGGTGCTATTCGTGTCTGTGGCATGTCAAGTTTCAAAAAACACCGCTGGAGCTCTGTATGCGAGTAAAACCCATCCGTGGCAGTCACATATAGCATATGTGGTGATAAAGCTGAAGTGATCAAGTAAAACATCTCGTGTTATTTGACATACATCCTCTGTTGGTTGCAAATAATGATACACTGTTATAAAGTATCCACGATCATTTCCTAGGAAAATTAACGACTCAATGTTCCGGAGCAAGAGTTTCCACTGTATTTGTCATTTGCTCTGCAGTCTGACATGTTTCGGACAGACGAGAGATGAATGATAGCGGGTGGGGTTTTCTGTGAAGTTGTACAGGTACATGTAGATAAACTGTCTGGATTGCGTTTACATTACACTGAGATCTGATCACAATGCGTCCTCGACTACCTCTGGATCAGGACACGCTGATCAAATATAAACCCAGCCTTAGATTACTGTATTTAGATTTACATTTGGCCTAATCTCTTCCCAGGATGCAGTGGAAAAATTACAGTAACAAACTGTTCACCGCTTTCACAGCAGGAAACTGTTAAGAAACAGTGATAATACTGTCAAAACATTGACAATCATTTACAGTGTGGGGTATCCATTTGGGCCCCAACAAGAAAATCTATCAATTAAAACGCTTTTCCATTAGAAAAAAATGTTGTTTTTCAGTCTTGTGGTCATGCGCGCACTCACTAAAATCGTAACTGAATTGCATAAAAGACACACACACACTAATAACTCTTTACATGTCTCTCCTTCGTTTTACACTAAGCACTTTACCATTCCAAACACATCGTTCTCAAGCATCCCTCTATTTCAGCCTTCTACTCTCATTATTTTCCGATATTAAAGCTCTCCTCTTAATTAGCAAATAAGGTCTTACTTAATGAAAAAAGGAAAATGGAGGGAGAGAAGAGAGGTGCTGAAACATTCATAAACAACAGGGCACGGCCTTCAGTACTGGGCATTATGTAGATGAGTTTTTATTTTTCCTGCCATCAGAAGTTCTCTTGATTTAATGAAAGCTCCACACTCATCTACATCACAAGGATAAATACTGTATTACCTTGAAAAGAGATGTTTTGAAGACAGAAAGTTGATCATACCAGACACAAAGTCTCTTTAAAAGTGCACTGTACATACTGCCTTGTAATTGTTTTTGATGAAATTGGGAATTTTGAATTATAAGAATCTTTTTTATGTGATGTTATATCTTTACATTGTGTACATTTAGGGACATTTTTTAGAAAACAAAATGGTTCTATCCTTAAAGGCAAATGGAATGCAAAAACTTTGACTCTTAATATTTCAATACAGACAGAACCTTATAAGACCAAGGCAATCATTTGTTACATTACTTACATTATCTAACATAAGACATTAGCGTACATAAACTAATAATGATCTAATTATTTTTTTCTGATGACATAAATCCTTGTTAATGCTAGTTATTCCAAATTTTATAACTGCATTAACCAATACTATATTTGATCTTTCCGGTTAGTTCATTTTCAATGTTAACTAAAGTAGTTAACTAATGTTAATAAATGGAATCTTAAAGTCCCCGTGAAATAAAAAAATTCAATTCCTATTTTTTCATGAAATGTTGTTTATTGTAAATAGCTACGTGGGTCATTCTCTTCATGTGCTCTCATATTCTTCAATTGAAATCTGCAAAATGCACTTCTGCCCACTAGATACTATCCATCTCAAATGACATATGTTAGATGGCTTGGGCGGAGCATCCGTTAACTCCTCCCCTTCAACTGTCAGTCTGGTACCAGTTTCATTTCAAAATGCTACAGATGTTTTTATACATCCAATCAATTCGCAGGGAAAATTGCAAGCCACACCCACAATTATTTTCATTCAATATTCCGTTTCACTCGAAAATGCTTAAGAATATGGAAATAAAAATAATGGCTACTTCCGGTTCCTGGGACTTTAGTGCAAAGTATTAGCAAGCGTTTCAATTATTGAGATACTTTTTCAGCATTTGAAGACACAATGGTGCTTTATCTGGATTTTTCTCTCCAGTGAATCGGTAAACAAATTCTGCTCAGTTTAATTGGTGTTTGATGTACTGTTTATATTGTTAATTATAGAAAAGGGAACAATTAAAGAGCCAATACAGACAATAGTGCCAATTATTTATTATAACTGTTAAATTCTAATTATTTCTTATCTCAATCTGTTCTTCCCTCTATGGGGGCTGGGGCCTAACCTAATTTTGCCCCAGGCTTCATTAATTCAGTTTATTCTCCACAAAGTCTCTATGTATTTCATCACTCTCCAGGAGCAAGAACTATGTCTTTTATTTTTATAGCTAAAAACATTTCTGAATTCTGTAGCTAAAACAAAACAATTCTGAGGTTAGATCCACTGCTTTAATGTCTAGATGTTTTAATTCATTGAAACACTGCACTTTTTGCTATCTTTGAATATCTATGGTAGGATAGTATGTCCACTATATAAAGTGCATATTTTCTCTCTTGTACCTGGCAGAGTGTTCATTCCAAACTACATTTCTCGGGTGAAAGTCCAGCTGGTGGACTGCAATACAAAAAACAGGAGCGGAGAGAGCTGCCCAGTTCTACTTAAAATTCGCTCGAGGGCCCCACCAGTGCATAACTCCAGCGCTGTGGACTGCAGAGAGAACATGCCCTGTGAGCTAGATGTGCCACTACCATCCTGGGAGCAGTGGTACTATATTTTGGTGGAGCGTTACCTCAGTAGCTCAGATGTCTACTTCCGCATTGGTGTTCAGGTTAAAGGTAAGTCTTGGAATAAACTTGTTATAATAAACAAATAGGAAGAAAATTATATCAAGATTATATATAAAATCTTTTAATTTAGGAAAATGAAACACAATTTTAAAGGGGTCTATGGCGCGAATACATGTTTAAGTATACAACATTTAAGTGTCAGAACAAAAGATGCATTCTATCTAAAGAAAGACTCTTTGTTTACCCTGCCTAAAGATGAGACCGCTCAAAACGAATGGTTACAATTTATTTACAACACTGTTCCAGAAAAGTACAATTTAAATGTTCAAGTTTGTGCAGAGCATTGCTTCGCGAGCCTGGGGGAGATCAAGACCAGCTAAAACAGTTAGCTATAGTTTTTAACTATTTAACATAATATTTTTTTTATTAAACCTTATCAAACCTTAACATCCTGCTCAAGTCGCGCTGGCAATGTTGATGTATGGGCTTGATCATCTTAATTTTCCATATGAGATTCGGGCTCGACTTGATATAAGGAAGTACCGATGACATATTATCAACTGTCAGGACAATTGTTTGGGAACATGATCCCAAACATTTCTCTCACACTCTTGCAGTATTCGACCAAACACAACGCACTGGTTAACTGGCCAATCATAGCACACCTCGCTTTTCAGAGCGATGAGCTTTGTAGAAAATCAGTGCGTTTCAGAGAGGCGGAGCAAAGAGGAGATACAAACATGCACGGTATGTGGAAAATACAGCGTTTTTTTACCTTTAATCGTGTATACACATTGCATTACATCTAAAACAAACGATAATATTTGTTTTAGCCGTGTCATTTGACCCCTTTTACCTACTCCAAACAGATATACCACCCAGCCTTAGTGGCATTCAGCCTAAGTGGTTGAGGGCACTTTACTGAATGCCAACACATGCAATCATGGCAAACTGGTGGAAATACTTGATAAGGCAACAGCTTGATGATTTGATCTAGGCTTCATTAATTCCTTATTGGGATTTAATAGTACAAATGTTACAGGCATATTGCTCCTATAGTCATTGTTTGGTTTCTGATTATCCAGTGATGAATTGCATTTGAGCGTACTAAAGTTGCATGGAATGTGTTTGGACTTACCGCTCAAAGGGATTTTTCACTGACAAAAGCAGGTGTTCAAGTGGCCCAAGTGGAGATGGCAAATCAAAGTGGGTTTGGAGAGGCAGTCTTTGTTATGAATATCTGTGATAAATAAGAACCTTGGAAACTCAAGTGAGGACGCTGTCTGGGAATAGAGCCTCTGCTTTTATCTTGCCTGATGTTACAATGAAGTGTTGATGAATCCCTTACTTTTCGGGGGGGGGGGTATGTTCAACAGAGCTGCTTTAAATCGTATTCAATCCTTCCAGTTCACCCCAAAATGAAAATTCTGTCATCATATACTCCTCCTCTTGTCGTTTAAAACCTATATGGGTTTCTTTCTTCTGCAGAACACAAAATAAGATATTTTGAAGACTGTTGTTATCGAACAGCACTGGCACCCATTCACTTCCATTGCATAGACACAAAACCAATGCAATTTAATGGTTGCCAGTGAAAAACAATTTTAAAATATCTTATTAGGCGTTCTGCAGAAGAAAGAAATTCATACAGGTTTGAAATGACAAGAGGGTGAATATTGACAGAATTTTTATTTTTGGGCAAATTATCACTTGAACTTATTGTTTTCTCTCATTGAATTTGTGTTATGCTCTACATTTAAAAGCTGTTATGAAATAATTATTATGCACTCCAGAGGGATTAAATATTATAACTTTGTTTTGGTATTTCATGATTTTTTCACAAAGGCCGACTGACACAGTTTAACTTTCCTGCTCTATAGTTTATAAGGTCAAAATGCCAGTTTTATTTTCCTCTGCAAGAACGACACGATTATCATAACACAAAAACACTCTGCTTCTGTCAGATTGATTTTCTAGATTCTTTCAGAAGTTTCTCTGTTCATCCGTCTTCCCCCCATTTCTCCCGAATGTCCTGCGGTGCAGCAGAGCCTTTGTTAGAGCCAATGATGCCAGTGGATGTTGCCGCTGATGGCTTGCTAAGAGGGGATGAAGAGAAGGACCATTGATGTTCAATGAGGCTAAACAGTCTCAGACCAACTAAGATAAAGCACTCACAGGGGAAACAATTGGCCATGATGAGATGGTCTACCTGCAGAGCAAATTATCGGTGTACATGAGGGGAAAAAAGCAAAACTTGTCTATCTCCGAGTAATTGCTGTTCTCCCACATTGAAGGCCTACAGTCAATTTTCTCACATCAATCTGTTTTATACATTTATGTAGAAAATGCGCTTGTGCTGTATGTATTACTGCTTGTTACAAGATTCAAGATATGGAAGGAAGGAGGCGGGAACCGGCAAACATTTAAAATAAAGTTTTAATATAAATAATAACAGAACAAATCATAAATACAAATATAAACTTAACATGTGTCCGGGCCCGGTCCTCTCTCTTCGACGGTCCGGTCGCTCATTCTCTTATATGCTCCCGATCTCCTACGTGATTCGAGCCAGGTGTGCGCACAGCTGGCGCTCATTCACAATTACTCACCGGTCTCGAACCACGGTCTCGCCCCGCCTACTCCACTACACTGCTGTATTGCTGTATGCAATTACATGACATTAATCTTATACCGAAGGTTTCTATCACTAGATCTGTGGTCTTCTTGTTCTTTGATAATAATTTAAAGGAACATTATGTTATTTTTTCTGCTTTAGGTCGCATAGTCAAAACAATAACAGGGCATAGCTTGATGACATGGAAGTTGTCTTTTTTACCTAAACTCGCTATGGAAATCAATCTGACATCACTCACAATGTAATGAAATACTGTTAATGGCAGAATAGGTGATCCATGTTTTTGTCATGCTGGTCGGAAATCTCTTTACATCCTGATATATTAATCAAGACGTACAGTATAGTGATCAAATAAATATTTTTATAATTATATATCGTCTGTGAAAGGCGTAGGACCAAAAAACATTTGCCCTATCAAAACCTTTTGGCTGAATGCTGTGACTGGTCAAGTGTACATTTTCAGCCAACGTATTTTGCATCCCACTGTGCACCCTTTTCACGCAGACAACATACGCCATCAGCACGCTCACGTCCGCTGTGTCAATTTAGGGAGAATGCGGACAAACTGCAACAACCAAACTCTCCTGTAGAACTGGCAACAAGTCAATCTAGCAAAAGGAAAGTCAGTTTTTGAAAAAGCAGTGACGAAAAAAACGTCTGGATCATGAAAGAGGAAAAACTCCATTAAACATCGGTTCAGCTTTTACACGATGAAGACATCTCCGGCAGACAAAGGCTCTGAAAGACTATACCATGGTTGCTCTCTGTCTTTTGGACAGGTATGTACATGCTTCGAGAAGAATTTAATGTATTTAGTTTGTGATTCATTACGTGGATTTATGATTTAGCTTCTGGTCTGTGCGAGTTCATGTGTTTGGAAGAGGCGTGGCTTTGGACGACGAATGGCATAGAGGGTGGGATTGTAATTTCAGTGCTAGAAGGCTAAAATTAGCACCTTTCCAAATCAACCACTCTACCTTTAACACATAATTCTGTTTGATTACAAACAAATAAGCCATAAGTAACATCATATTTGTGCTAAATTACTATTCATACATCTTAAAAAGCATAAATGCACCATTGACAGGCAACAAAAGAAGGAATGATTGTACACTGGTTAAAATTTCTTTTGATTTAAATGTTTTTGGAAACATTCGGGATAACGTAATGTAAGTACACTTTATGAATCTCTAAGTACTCTTTGTTTTTGGATATTTTGATCTGAAAACCGTACATATTGTGCCTTTAATTCTGCCAAAGACTGCAGATACTGCATGTGAGAGTACTGCAACTGTAATCAATTTTTAGGCACCATAACCCTTGTCATTCATTTCTCCTCTGTAGTATTCTTCACCATTATTTTAATAGCCTGTACCCTTTATCACAAGACCTTGCAGTACCACCTGTGTCTGAAGGTTTTGGTCAGCGCTTCTGTCAGCCTTAATTCAATTATTCTCTACGCAGCTCCCCTTCTTTGATCAATTTCACTGAACAGCAGACATTGGCTTGCTGCCATCACTCTCCTGTCTCACAAGCCACCCTGACTCCTCAGCTCTGTACTGAAGCCCAGTTACCTGACCTGCTGTTTACTCCCTGCATAGGCAGCTTCCTTCTTGGACCAGTATCTCTTAACTGTTATGGATGTGACTCATCATGTGACTCGCAGTTGATTTTAGTAATTTGATGTTAGCACGTTGGTAAGATAATGATATTATAATGAATTTATTAATTTATTATATACATTTATATTTAATTAAATAATGTATAGCAATTTGATTTACAGCCGGTTCCCACCTACTTCCTTCCTTTAATTGAACCTTGTTATACTGGTGCCGAAACCCGTGTGGAAGGAGGCGGGAACATTTAGACCACTTAATCAAAATAAATAAACAATAATACGGAAGTAAAATGCCGGCAGCCACCTCACGGTCGACTGCCGGCCACAAGAACATAAATACAAACTTAAAACATATGTCCGAGCCTGGTCCTCTATCCTCAGCAGTCCTGTCGCTCGTCCTCTTATGCTCCCGATTTCCTCCGTGAAATATGCTGTACCGGTGTACGCACAGCTGATTCCAACTATCACTCACGTCACCGCCCCCGCCTCACGGCTCCCGCCCCCCCTTCCTCACACACCCTTTTAATTTAAAAGGGATACCCTCCCTCACGTATCCCTTTTAATTTAATATCATGAAAAGGCACAAATAATGGATGCGATATATGTGTGCATTTTTTTATATACGGCCTATAAATAACAGCAACAAAAACAGTATAAAAGGAACAAAACGTAATAAATAACAGAAATACAAAACAGGGATTCTTTTCGAATCCGGCCCTCAGAGAAAAAAGTAGTTGAAGACCCCTGTTGTAAAGCAACAGCTGTACTTTTTGTGTTGTATTTAAAGGAATAATACTGGGAGTTTAGTAGTATCTATTGACAGAAATGCTAAATATTACACAAATGCGTTTTCCGTATGGATCGTACTCTACGGTTCTGAACACATGTGACCTGCGGATTAAATCTAAGTTTATTCTTCATTGAGTAAGAGAGTAAAACGTGCTCTCTCTCTAGTATGTGGATGAGTACAATATGAAAGCAGTTCCAGATAAACTATGACGGTCAAAACTGCTCCGTCACTCAGCTAATATTACAGCAAAAACAACAACATATCTTGGTTCTAACAAACCAAGAAAAATGTTTCTCAAATACTGATCCGAATCAGAGCAACGTCATCGGGGTGATTTTAAGACAATCTTTCTCTCAAACGTTTCACTGCTGGAAAATATCTCAGTAGATATCTGTGAGTATATCTGCTAAAAGCTTTAATACCGGGGGTCTTAACACAGGTCCTAGCGGCTGACTGACTTTTATCCTTCTTTTTATACTTCCACAGATTTTATTTTATGTAATAATTAAGACATCGCTCTTTCTACAGTCTTTCTAAAGCCAGTATGATCTCTTCCCTGCTTCAACATGAGAATGACATCTTTTTGTACTGTGGTGGCCACCGTCTTGTTTGGACTGAGCGATTTGTGGCAAATCTATGATACAACGCTAGTGGCTGCTGTAAATGAAGAACAGCGCCTTTAACACAACACTGCTGGACTGTTATTCTTTTCTGTACTGAACTAATATCTAAAGGTTTACTTTCGTTTCCACAAAGAAGGATCACGGCCGACCAAAACTCTGCCCAAATTTATCACTGTCTAAAATTGTCATTACTACAATTTTTTGGGTACATTTGAATGTAGTAGCCTACCGCATTGTGCGAGTTTAGAATTAACGTAACGTTATCGTTACTGGTGTGGACGCAAATTTTGTTGTAATTACTGTTATTAATTATTAGTTCTCTCAAATCCTGAAAGAATCAGTGGAATGGATATAGCAGACCTTTCTATCTGAAATCAGCCTGTCATTTTTCCAGAAATTCTTCACTATTTCCCCAGGGAGTGCTCAAATTTACACTGGGAGCGCATGGCTGATGCCAAAAGCTTGTCAGACATGGCAGCAGGAACGAAGTCGGGCTGGGTTTTGCGAAGGGTCAATTGAAGTGTCAACAGAACGGGTTGAAGCTTTAGCAACATATGCTCTGGCTCCTGGCCAGCATGTTTGGAAATAAACATCAGTGCCAATATGAAATTTTGGTTTGTTTCACTGACTTCCTGAACATTTGAGGTCAAAATACATTAAGAGGAAACATAATTGAGACTGATGCATTCTTATCAACATTAATGATGAGCTACAACCTCGTAATACCCTGATGCCACTGTTAATAGATAAAGACCTTGCAGAGCTGCATGCACTGAAATGAACTAATTCCACATTGAATGAAATAACTACATTCTCCACCGAGGCATATTTCTTCTCGATAATGACATCAGCACTAATGTTATTGGGAGCCGTAACAATGAATGGAGAACAAATAAGGCAGTTAAATAGAGTTGTGTTTTCGAAGAGCCCGTCTTATTGCTATTGATTGTTTAGCGAGTCTCCTGAACATCTAAATTTTCTTTCGCGTTGAACTTTAGTTATGGTTAATATCTTTTGGGGTAGTCTTAATGTAAATTGAAAATGATTAGTTTAACAAACCATGAGTTAATCATGTCCTCACATAGTCCTCACAGCTAAAATCTGCTGCATGAATGAAAAGTGTATGACCATATTAAAGGGCTTTGCGATTATGAGAATATTGATACTGTGACCTTCTTTAACAGGTCAGCATCTTAAATGCACACCCTAGTGTGTTTTGCCCGACAGTAGCCATGACTCTGCAATGACCAACCTTCATGGAGCCATAAATCAATTTCACACAGCGAATTGTATTTTTATTGACTTTTTACACTCTACCTAAAAGTCATGAGAGGCAAATTGTTCCAAATGCAGGGGTTAAAGGGGTTAAATTAGATCCATATATTTTAATGTGAAAGCTTAAAATCTGTTTAAAGGCCAAAGCTGGACACAAAAGTCAGCAAGCAGTCAGTGTGTTTGCCAAACTGGCACGTGTCAACAGTTGGTTGGTGGCGTCTCATGCAGAGAGTGAGCAAGAACAACCATCTGTGTGCTGAGAGATCAAACACTTGTGTGGAGACAAAGAGCTGGTTATCCTTCTTGTTGACATACTGACTGGAGATAATGACTAAGGATAATGAGGGAAGACATATCTGCACTGCATTGCTCCCATTAATAAGTGAGATGTTCTGGACACGTTCCCTGAAACCCATAGACCTGTCAAATTGCAAGTTGAAATGAAATTAATTTAGGCTCTGCAAGAAGCACAATATAATCATATAAGGGAAGTAAACAAAACAATAAAACATTGACCAAATGACGGGAAACAAACAAAAATTAACGGCATTAATACAAATACATTTTTGTTTTAGAAAACCATGCAATTCTTATTAACTAAACCAGATATTTCTCACACCACTGTACTATATATCTAATTTAAACAGTATTGCAAGCAGAAATTGTTGTCAGAAATGTTTTATCTCTGTTTATGACCTTCTGGGTTAACACTGATGTTTTTGCCAGTATTCGTAAGCGCCACAAATGTTGTTGTGTCCTGCAGGGCCCCTTTGGGAAATTTGTGAACATATCTTAATCCAAGCTGCTGTTTTTGTCGTAACTACTGTTTACACACGGAAAATACAATGAATCTAGAGATGGGCCAGAATTTTTATTTCATTATTTGTCGCAGTACAGACTGTGAGACATTAGCCATTTCTTAATTTTTTTAGTTCTCAGAAAAATAAAACTTCTGTCAGGAATTACTCAAGTTGTTCCGAACGTATATACATTTATTTGTTCTGTTGAACATAAAAAAATATATTTGGAAGAATGTAAGCAACTGAGATTTCTGGGTTGTCATTCAAATGGTTGTCAAAGGTGCCCCAGAACTGTTTGTTTTCCTAAATTCTTCCAAATGTTTTATTTTGTGTTCTACAGAATAAAAAAAATATGTATATACAATATTTTTTTTTATTATTGCCCCCAATGGTGTTCGCTGCTAACATCCTTCCAAATATCTTTCTTTGTATACAGCCATAGAAAGGAATGTATAGAGGTTTAGAACAACTTGAGGGCGAGTAAATAATAACAGAATTACCATTTTTGGGTAAACTTTCACTTTAAAACTTTTAAAAAGCTTTTTTTTTATTTACTCGACCAGTACAAACATGAAAGAATCGTCTCATGAATACTATTTTTTTTTCATTGTTATTTATAGACCTATACTCAATTTTGTAATCTTGTACTTATTAAACAAAATGACTTATTGTTCTAACAAACACTTGGGGTTAATGGAAATTATTTTCTTGTTTTTCACTGTGGCATTTACAGTTGAATAGTGAAGTGGATCAAAGCACTTTTGTGTTGAACACCTCTTTGACTGAGAAAGTAAGCAATAACATATTTCCTCACACATACTTAACATCAAAAGCCTGCAAAGAGTATTTCTTCAAACCATTCATGTGAATACATTTTGTGATAAAATAATAAAACATCAATTTCCATAATTATATGACATGTCATTGTTTTCTTTTAAAACTGTAATTACCATTTATAGTTTCGTTTGCTATTATTTATTTCTTAATCAAAGCTTTTTTTACTGCAGGTGGAGTAAGGTAAATTAAGGCATAATAACTTTACATTGTACTGTTGCATTGCTTTAATCAAGGGTCATTTGATTAAATCTCACACTGGATTAAATTTCTGTTCCAGATTTTAGTACAAATGCCCTTAATTCCCTGCCAAGTTATTAATTCAATTAACAGGAGTTAATAAAGCATGTCTTTTGCAAGGTGTCAGTATAAAATCCTGAAACAAATATAAACTATTAAACTATAAACTGTACTTTAAAAAATAAAGAAATAAACAAGACAGATAGAGTGATCCTCTTTATCCTCCCGGTAATGAAGAAAAATGCTCTTGGTCAGCAGGCTGGTATGTTGATATGGCTACGGGCATGCAGTTTAATTACTCAGTCAATTAGTGAAGTGAAACAAGACTTTGGGTAGTAACACAAAACATTAGTATCAGTAATCTAATTACCTGTATGGTCAGCACAGAAAGCAAAACAAGCAATAACAAAACCATCAATGGATATTGCAGAGCTTATTTAATGCAGAAGGTGGGTAACAGCCAGAATAAACACAGAGCTTCACCTATAAAATCAATCGTATTGATGGAAATGCCTCGTGATTTTTATGACTGTTCTAGTTTGTTTAAGGAATTGTTTGGTTTGAAGAATTATTACTCTCATTCTTTATAAGAAGTATAAAACTGGCCACTCAATAAGGGCTTGAAAGCAACATTAAACCATGCTAAGATTTCAACTATGTCCCATTACAATATATTCCAGTTTATATTCATAAAGTTTATTTCGGTTAAATATTTATTTCTTTATGGTAATGCTGTTGTAATAGTCTGTTAAAGTAGAAATTATAAGAGCTTCTGAAAGAAGCCTCCTTAACGGTAATGCATGCGAAGGCAATAGAACACTGGATTATTACATTCTCTTAACAAAATGAGTGCTGCCTGGCCACAATTCTACAGTATAATGAGGGCGCATGAAGTTAAAAAACAAATCATATATTTATTATAAATAGGGTTATTGTACAGTAGGTAACTTCCCGGTAAGGTATGTAACCTCCGTTCCGTGATGGAGGGAACGTGACGTTGAACCGACAGGTTGTGTTTGACTTGAGAACCTATCATCTTCTGACAAGCTTTAAAAAGGCCAATGAAATTGGCGAATGAAATTTGCAAGCAGGTCTCCGCCCCGCACATCCGGGTATAAAAGGAGACAGCGTGCTGAATTCATTCACCTTTTGAGCTGAGGTGCCTGAGAGTACCTCTCAACTGCTGAAGCAGCCGGTGACATGAAGGACACAACGTCTTGTTCCCTCCATTAGGTAACGGTTTCATACCTAACAGGGACGCTCCCTTTCTGTTGGTCTCTCGATGATGTGTCGAGCTGACAGATAGGGTTCCTAATAAAAACCCCACGGCGCTGTGCATCGTCACAATCTCTAGTGAAGCGACACTGACTGGCCAGGGCGTGTCAGTCATGAGCCCTAGCGCGAAATTGTAATCATCCATTGGAGAGGTAGGGGGTCCCAGAGCTATGGAAAGGTGGGAAGTTCCGCACCACGCCGTCAGAATCCAGCAATTTTTACCAGTATATGTCATTCGATGTACAGGCCCTGAAGAACAAAAGGTGAATGAATGCAGCACGCCGTCTCTGTTCTCTCATGTCCTGGGCAGAGGCCGGCATGCAAATTTATTTCACCAATTTCATTGGCCTATTCAAAGCAAATCGGAAAATGATTTGTTCTCAAGTCAAACCCCATATGTCGGTTCAACACAACGTTGAGAGACCGACAGAAATGGAACTGTTTGCAATGTTCATCATGGTTTGGAGGCAAAATCAGTTTTGAGTAAAATGTATTTTGGAGAATTTGTTACTTCTGTAGCTCAATCAGGCAGTCTAAAAGTCTTGTTACTTGTAACAAATTCCTTACTTTGTAGTTTCCCCAAAATCAAAGATAAAGACATTTCATTGTGATACAGTGAAGATATGGCATGTAGAAATGTCTTGTTTTTCATACAATTTCCATTCAGCAAAGGTACCAACATAAATGTGAAATAGTAATGATCACCACACAAATTTTGACCCACACCTACAGTATTTATGAAATTTTTCATTTCTCTCAGATAAACCACCCGCAATTATGACAACAATTGCTTTCCACGTGCAGCACTGCATCCTGTTAAGTCTATGAATACACTAAAAATGTAATTCCTAATTAACTTGCTCTAATTAACTTTCGAAGCAATTGCAATGTTTAAGAAATACAGAAAGAACAGCAAAAACTTACAAATCAGTTTCAACAAGGGACACTTCTTCATAAAATATTCATTTACCAGCGTGCCAAACTAAGGAAAACTATGGCATGAACACAAATATAAGGGCATTCCATTTTGAGAAGAGCAAAAAGGTAGATGTTAAAAGAAAGCACATGTGTATTCGACTGATAAGCCTCCGTTTGACACCGGCCCTCCTGCTGTTTATTGCCGCAGCAGGGCACGGGTGAAATCCAACAAAAAAGAAATAATTTATAATGGTCTAAAGACGGAGAATAAAAGCAGCCTAACCTGAATTCTGCATCACAGCTGGGGGAAAAAACTTCTCTGAGGCTGTTGACCCGTCGTTATCAGGACTCTGTGGAATGAAATAAGCCAATTAAAAAGGATTTAGAGTGTGCTTCATTTTCCACTTGTGTTAGTGAACAGAATGAAAATATTGTGTTGTACTGGAGAGCCATATGCAGATGGTGTTAGCAGGAAACATACCTGTTGTCTAAGTAAAGCATGTGCATATTTCTGTATGTCACAATATTTGGTTTAAAAAGACATCCTTTCTGGTTTTTGTTGGTTTGTTTTTCAAAACAATAGAAATATAAATTAATAGATTAGGAAAACAATAGACGGATTCTGGTAAACAGAATATTAAGGGATAAAGAACAGTCTATTGTTATTGGAAACTGACAGGGTCATCAGGACCCAGACAATGTTCTATGAGCATGCAAGCAGCTGAAGACAAAATTATTGATTTAATATTCAATCTTTTATAAGGTTCTTTATAATATGAAAAGTTCAACCAGTGAAGTTGCCATGAGATGATGATAATCCTTAAATGCACAAAATGTTAGATTTTTACAATAAAATATCCAAAATCCATTAGCGCAGCATCATATATTTTGTTCAGTTAAGTACTTGCATTATTCCGAACAAGAATTTAAATCTAAGTAGAATTTTGACAGTGTAATGTATTTAGCATTGGTAGACCCCACAGCAATGCAGCAAACTCAGAGGTTGAGAGTGCCTAGCAACTAAATTATTCTTGAGGTTTGCCGTAAAGATGCTATAAGTAATCTTTTGTCATATATAGGAAGAAGATGATTCATCTTTCCAAAAATATTCTTGGTTTACTTTTATCTTTTTGCCCCTTCGTGCCTCCTCTGAACACCTCACGCACTAAACTTTAAACCCCATTCTGCGCAGACAGGCATTCTGCATTAGCCTGCAAAGATATTTAATAATAACCCCATCCATCTTAGGAGATAGAAGATGACCTTGTTTAACATCGTTCTGAGATAACGGTCAGATGTTGGCAAGAGCTTTTCATTCCCTCAGACAATAAAGCCGAGCGGGCAGAGATGATTGCATTTTTCAGTACAGCACAAAAATCCCTGTAAGTACTATTGTCAGGAACATGTCTACAGTGAGAGGAATCTTGTCATCTAGGAGGACAGAGGACCAGCCTGTTCCCAGTGCCATCGAGATGTCTGGATGAATGTGATCCATAAGTGCATTTGCTATTCTTTTGGGATTCAAGAAGCAGCGGAAGTAGCAGTTCCTCCTGCCAGCAATGTGGCTGTACACATTGGTTTTCTTTGAAAGCCTGAAAGCTTGTTTTTTCAGTCTGTACTTTCCACTGTCTGTGATTGCTGTGTTTTCAGAGAGATAATTATGTTAGCATTTTCTTGTCATTACAATTTCTATTCATTTTACATCAAATATTATCAAAATGCTCGTCAAAAGCACTTGTCTTTCCAACCCAATCTTCTGGAAATAAGAACAAAGTTTTGTCCAATCTTGTTTGTGAACTATGACACGAAGACTTTGGTCAATTTCTGGAATAATTCTTAAAATGTGCAAAGGGACCATAAACAGAATTAAACAGTGGTAGGCTAGATATCCCTATTGAAAAAAACAGTATATGCTGGTTAGGTATGTTTTGAAGCTGGTTTGAGCTGGTTTAAGTTGGTCATGTGTTGGTCCTTAGCTAGGATCTAGTTGCTAAGGACCTGGAGCTGGATTCACGAAACTGGACTTAAGACAAAATATAGGAAGTTCGTTAGAATGTTCATAAGTGCGATTCTCAAACATTTCTTACAAACTTTCTCAAATATTTTCTTAAGAACATCTTCATTTTTGTCCTAAGAATAAAATAATATGATTGCACTCGCTTGCTCATGTGGTGACTGTAGGCTATATGTTAATCACATTAATTTCGTAAGGGAAGAAAGGATGACTCATAGCAATAAACACAACAATACACCAAACAAACATAGCCATTCAGCCATTTTTTATGGTATAACACCAAAAAAATATTTCACGTCTTACGAGGCAGGCGAGCGCAAACATTTTTCTAGACGAGTGGGCGCCATATCGAGATGGAAATAGTTCAACTTTTCGGAGTGCCGCACGCTAACCGTGGGTCATTTGGGCTCACGTTTTATATGCGATTTTAGACGCGAAATGTGAAACGGTCCTTAAGAAGTTTTTTTTCAGGGATAAGTTACATTCCTAACTTTTTTCTTAAATTACAGTTACAAAACAAATTTGCTTCTTAAGAATGTTTTTCGTGAATCTGGCCCCACTTAAGGACCAGCACATGATCATCTTAAACTAGCTCAAACCAGCTACTATCCTTCAAAACCAGCATATGCTGTCTTTTCAATAAGGATAGAGGAAGAAAAAGTGTGTTTTGAGTTTCTTTATGATGTGTGTCATCGTCTCAGCAGTTTGGGTGTCTCAATTTTTCCATTATTATTTTATTGTGGTTCCAGACACATTTCCAGAGAGCACAAAAAAAGGTTATACTGTATATAGGTTATAAACTTACTACAAACTTTAATGAAATGTCCTTTCACATACAGCTTGTACATACTGTCTGCTTCAGGTTAGCCTTCAGTAATGCCCCAGTCATGCGCTACTTCTGTAAAAATTGTCAATCTTATATGTTAAATATGAAGAATGTAACCGTTACCTGTGGTCATGCTGTTTTACCACATAATTTGGCACGCTCTGTTATCTCAAAGGGAGAACTGAGGAAGAAATTTAAGGGACTTCATGCTTCAAATAATTGAAATGCATTTTACATCTAGTAGGATACCCAAGGGCTTTTATCAGAACTCCCACTTAAAACTTGAAGGGTCGCCATAAAGCAAACACTAGTGCTTTTTACTCACTGGTTATATTTTTTACCACGCTTTGCTTTTAGTGGGTGTGAAAAGAGTGAACGTTAGAGACCACAGCGAGCCTGCCATGTGTTGCACAAAGGTCCACAGCTTCTGTGAAGTTAAAGGGTCATGAAATTCCTCATTTCAGTGCAGGGCAGTTCCCTCCACAGTTTTTACAAGTTACTTTAGCTGTTTTAAAGGTTTAAAGATCGGGTAACAGTAACATGCAGTTTCTGCCAATCTGATATTAATTTAGTTACTATACAATACTATTACATACGTTGTTTCTTCATAGAGTATTTAGATTGATAAAATGTATAAAAGAGAGATACAGCTGTACGATTATTTCCTGAAAAAGATGCACTGCTGGAGGCAGGCAGGGGGGACAGAACTACAGCACGAGCACACAATACACAATACTAAAGGTCCTCATTGTTATTTGCAGAAGATCATAATTTTTTGGGAGAAGAACAAATTCCAGGTGCGGCAGTTTGAAAATTAAAAGCTTTTAGTCCCAGAAGAGTTCTCAATTCCTCCTAGTGTTTTTTTAATATAGAAGAAATAGAAACATATACGACGCTTCTCTGCATCATCATCTGATTATCATGTTCTGTTGACGTTCATCAGTGGATCAGTTGTTGTTTAGAAAATAATAGCAAAATTATATTTTCTTCATTTGCGTTTGATGCTGAGAGTGTGTTCAATCGCGTGGCGTGGCAGACAAATCTTTTTGGAATACTCCTAGATACCAAAAAATGTGGAAGTGTCCTTTGAAGTGCAATGTCTGATGTTATACAAAAGGTGCTATCAGTGGAATAAAGGAACCTGATGCAAAACAGAGCTTTCGTAAAAATATTTCTTGTGCAACCCTAGGGCAACAGCTTTTTATGTTCTTTCTTTGAAACGAAAAAAAAATTGTGGTCTATTCATGGCAGCATTTTCTTTTACAAAATATAGCCAGAATCTAGAACCTATTTCACACAGAGCGTTGCTCCCAGAAAATTGCCATATAATTGCTAGAGCGTCTTCTGTGTGATTGAAACACGTTCCAGAATTTAATCCAGGATCAATCCCAGTATGGAGTCCACGTGTAAAAATCTAACATAGTCAGGGAATGTCAGTTGAAGGAATAGGCTTTTAATAACTAGATTGAAAAACTGTATTTTGGATTGTGAAAAGGGTCTCCACGTCTAGCCTGTTTCTGTTGAGCCTGAGGCATTAGCTGAATGATAAATGATCAGAAAAGAGATTTGGCAGACGATCAGTGTTGCTCACTTGCACATTGTAAAATGTGAAAATATTTCCAATTCCTCATTAACAAGTTTCTCCATTGTTTTTTCACTTTCAATTTTACCAATGTGTCTGCTAGATTTGTGGAGTGTTAAACAAGAGAATTTAGCCTCAGCATTCGGTTTTCTGAGATTGTACATGTTGACATAAAGGTCTCTCAGAAGATTGTACTTATGTATGTGGTTGCACCAATTGCGTATAAATAACACGCTGTTGCATTATCGCCTAATACGTACGCCAAATTGCGATTTTGCTTGCATATGATACGCCAATGTTTGCTTGTACCTGGGTGGAGAGCAGCCATTTTAAAACGTACATGAGAAGGAAAAACTCAAATAATTAAAATAATAATGTTAGGTTTAGGGTTTGGGGACAGGGTAGAGGTTATAATATGCACGGACGCTAACATTATGTTTAGGATTTGGATTAGGGGACAGGGTAATGAGACAAATTGCTATTTAATATGCAAACACGCTAATTGGCGTATCATATGCACCAAAAATAGGCGTATTTATACACGCAAAATCGCAATTTGGCGTCCGTATTATATGATATTGCACATTGTGTGTTATTTATACGCAAGTGTTGCGAATGGGCTGTACAGAGAATCAGAACTGTCCTGCACTTAGTCATGTTTCAATCCTGTTATGAAGTTCTAAACGTAATTTTGGGTGGTTGTTTTGACATCCCTTCTCCTCTTTTTCTCAAAATCTACCCAATTGTTTCCTTGACAGGGGTGTATCTCAGAGCCTAAGCAAAATCTGTTTGCCATTATATTTATGAAGACTGGATGGTCAGGTAGGATGTTATCAAGTTTGTGATTGATTCTTGTAATATTACTGAGTCATAAAGTATCATCCTGACATCTAGTGTCGTTGTAAAGACCTTAAAATAGTTAAAATAGTCTGTGCCCGGTTGCACGAAAACCCTTAAGTTAAGAAAACCTTTTTAATACGTGTAAGGGAACCCTTACTGAGAACCGGGGTTCAAGAAAAAGCTAAGGGTTTACTAAACGACGCCTACAGGCAGTCAATAAGTGTTTACCCGTAACTGCTAAAGTGTTCCCTTAAGTTCTGTTATGTGTTGCCTTAAATTACTTTTCTATCTAAAAAAATTAAGGGACCAATACAACTCCCATAAGTCTCAAGCGTGATGAATTCTATCATGTATTTTGAAGAGGAGGAATTAATGACGCTCATTTTCAAAGATAAATGAGACTGATGATGGGCTGTTACTGAAATAAATACCAGTTTGTTGCATTATAGCGGTTTCAGAGGGTGTTTTTCCTTTATGCGAGTTTATCTAAAACAATAACTTTAGCGTCTTTAGTCTCGTCTTTTTCAGGTTAATATTGTCCACAATTCAAATGTTTTACTAGATGTAATGTTTAATTTGTGGTCTATGTTTTATATCATATCTGTGGCAACTGCTGCTCTATTTCCATGTTTTGACATAAACTATCTTGGAATACTGGTGTTTAAACACTAAGGTAAGGGCGACGGTCAATACCGTAGTTGCAATGCTCTCAAAGAAATTACTTCCCTTAGGGATTTCCCCCTCATGAAAACTCATTTAAGGGTTTTCATGCAACCAGGCACCCAAACAGAAGAAACAGATGATGGGTGCTTACACTTTCAAGTACAGTAAATCCTATGCTAAGGAACAAATAGCGCTCATCTACATGCACCGACATCAGTAGAAGCCTTGTTCTGCTCTCTTAAACCTTTCCCTTCCCAGAGAACAGTTACCATAGCAATACAGCAGGAGTTGCTTCATCTCCTTTACTTGACCTTTGGCTCAACAGAGGGTCTCGACCACCTGATCTTTGATAAGAGACACTTGCATAATTTCCACTGTGGTACAGTCATGTGCTGCATACCTCCTGCCCTTCCACCCGGAGTTCTCAGTTGCATTGCATAGCCTCATGACTTGGGGTGTGATTTGCATTGGCAGAAGTCTGGGGGAGGAATTTATTTGAGGAACGTGCACGTACCACCCACATCTCATCTGTCCGCTCCCCTTGTTCATCTCCTCACACCACTGTGGGTGTAATGAAAATCTCAGTTTGTGCTCATGTATAAGATCCGACATTTTCAATATTTTTTTAAATCAGCATGGTTAGACTACTTTTATTATGCTTTGCTTTAGATTTTCACATTTATCATTAACAGGATTTTCCGTGGTATATAAATAGGATGTATACATAGTTTGGCTGATTTCAAAGATGAATGGATAGATTTTAGCCGACCAACCTGCTAATATATTGCCTTCATATTGCCTTCTTAATCTCAGTGACATATTCGCTCTTTTCTCTTTGTATTTAAATCAATACTGGGCCCAGCACACTTTCATTTGAAAGCACGGGATAATGCACACAATGCTTTATTGGTGCCCCATGTGGTTTGAGACTCGAAGTGGAAGGAAATGAGAAACAATAACATAGTGAACCGCAGTGCCTGAAATGACCATTCTCTCCTGTGCTTTCACCATCATAGATAATAATAGGTTCCTTCAGTAACTCAACGTGAAGAAGCACTCTCGCTCTGCCTACACCACCGCAGCAATGTTTTCTTTCTTTCTTTGCAGTCGTTTTTAATTGCTATACAAAGCTTTTGACCTTTTATATTTCATGAATGACTGTTGATGTACACTGTTCCACAGATGAAAAGTGCAGCCGCGATCCTTGACGTTACAATGAAGTATGCATGGTAGAAATAATTGCGTACAGTCTAATAAACAAAAAATACATTATTAATCGAGCACCCCGTCTTTGCCTTGAGCTCCGAAAATTTACCACATGAAAAAGAAATATCCGTTAGCGGAGGTGAGCATAATGCATTCAATGTTGAATAACAGTTGAGACTCATTCCCGCTCTAGGCATTCCATCTCCTCTAATTTGTGGAACATTTGATCGTACATATTAGCAGTGCCATTAAAGCGTGGCTTTGTTAAACCGATGCAGCATTAGCTCAGGGCACTAGTCAAAAAGTGAAACTTTGATCCAACTCAGAAAGGCAATCTCAAGCTACTGGAAGGCAGCTTTTACATTTACATAACCGGATGCTGGATTCATCAAACGGTCAAAAACCAGTAACGTTTTTAACTTGGGAAAAGAGCCATGCACAAAAGTTGAGAAAGAGATGTTTTCTGATTTGGTTGAAATTCTGACGTTGAGTGAGCAATGTACAAACATTCACTGACAACCACATCAGAATAATATAGTTGAGTTTGAAATCTAATAGCAATGTTTGCAAAAGTCTCTGCTGGCAAAAATTGTAAGAATTTGAGGCACTCATACGAGAACATTTCCTGGTTTTCCTCCAGCATTTTTTTCCTGTTCACCCTTGTAGGTTTCTTCTTCTTGAGTCTGTCATGTCTATCAAAACACGTTTTCAATGTTGTGAAAGTCGAGCATGTTACATCTCAAGAGAGACTTATTAGAGATGAGTGGTCTTTTGTCAACTTACATTGAATATCCAGTGGGAGGCGGGAAACCTTTTCCGTAGTGTTTGCAAAAGGAAGCTCTGAACGCGACGCCCCTTGACAAACACATCACAGAGCTTTTAAATCTTGTATGTTCTTGAAAAGCTCTTGCTAAAGGAATACTAAATCACATAGCTGTGACAGTTCATATGTGTGGCCTATGTTGGTTCCGAGTAGCACTAATCTTGCTAGCACAGACTGCAATAAAAGCCAAAATAATTTTAGGTGGAATGCATTTTATAGGTGGCGTTATGGAATAAATAATCTACACTTCTCTTGGATAAAATTAAATAATTGTTTAAGAATCGCCTGGAACTACAGACGAGGGAGAATTTCCAAAATAACACAAGTCCAAAAGAACACGGGAGTAAACACAGGTAATCCCAATTTCCAAGAACACAGCACGCAAAACAATGTAAAAAGTAGACAAGACAATGGCTAGTCCGAAATCGCATATTCAATGAATAGGTACCCAATTTCAGTAGGGGGTACTCAACGGGGCAAAATACAGTTAGGGAAATAAGTACAGTGTTTGATCCCCTGCTGACTTTGTAAGTTTGCCTGCTTAAAAAGAAATGAAGGGTCTATAATCTTATTTTAACTGATTCGGACAGAATATTAAAAAAAAATCTGGGATTTTTTTTTTTATAAAGGTTATTAATTGATTTGCATTTCAGTCAGTGAAATAAGTATTTGATCCCCGAACAAAACATAACTTTGTGCTTCCGAACAAGGGTTTCTCCACCAAGTACAGAGCTAAAACATTTCTAGTGTGCATCATGATCTAGTTAAGGGAAGGAGGTTCTCGTCCAAGATTTCACAGTACATTTGCCTGTCCCTCAGCCCCTCAATGCGGTGAAGTCATCCTGAGACCGTAGCAGAGATAAAAAGCCCTAAAGCATAATGTATCCAGCACTGTGCTCCTCTTTAGAGATGATGCTTTTGGGGTCATAGTCAACATTTCTCTCCCAACAAACACAGGAGTCCATTTTGGTCTTAAGCAGTGCCAGCACTTTCGCCAAAGCCTTTTCTGAATCACTTTGATGTTTATTTTCAAACTTCAGACGAGACAGACAGGCCTTCTCGGGCAGGAGGACCTTGCGGGTGCTTCAGGATTTCCTGAAGGGGGGAACACAGGAGAAACAGGCAGAGGAAAACACCAGGGGCAGACAGGACCATGACAAAAATGTAATTCTGTGGTTTTCCTAAAGCAAAACCAATGATCACTGGATTATATTGCATTGTTTATACATGAAAGCACACAAAAAGTTATACTTTTTCCTGAGAAAACCTACCCTTTGACACACACTTTGATGTTGATATGGACTTTCTAAGTGGCAGAATGTTTGGTTGCTAGGTAACCACCACATGACAAAGAAATCTTGACAATTGCCCCATTTATAACGTTCCACATCCGTATCTATATATAAATAGGTAAGCGAATGAGTCAGTGATTACTGATGAAGCTCTCACATGCCATTTATGTACCCTGACCTGTTAAAAGAAGGTTTCAGTGGCAGTGAAAGCATCGGTGGCCAAACAGCTGCTGAACAGAACACTTGATGACAGATTCTCATGCAAACCTGACGGCGTGTTCATGTGCTAGTCCTCAATGATGTCCTCACTAATTGTGATCTTTTGCCCATCATTGCTTTTGTCAGTAATAACTATAATGACATTTCACGACAAAATAGAAGTAATTACAGAGAAGCAAAAAAGGTTTGATTTGATCAGACGGGAAAGCCTGGTAAGCATTGCAGAATGGAACGCCTATCATCATTACGGTTTGCAGGTGGTTGGATATTATATACAGTGTATAGACAGAGATGGTGGGGATTTTACCTTACCAGTTACAGCCCAAGTCTGACAAAAAAAAACATCCGAAGACGATACTAGATAATAGATAGACGATAAAAGATTGAACACTTAAATTAGCCGAGTTCATAGCTAGATAAACAAACTGTTATAACCCAGAAATAACAGTACATGTTAACGTTAGCGTTATATGCATTAGTTTAACACAGACATAAGGTACACAAATATTTGTTGAAGTTGAGACAAATATAAATAGTCACACTTACAGGTTGTGATTCGGTGGAGCTAACAGGTCCAAATAAAGTTGGTATTTCCCCCTCTTTCATATAGGGATATGGATAGTTGGATAGTTGTTTAACATATCTTGCAGTGCACGTGGCAAGATTATTGAAGCAATCTTTGGTGAAATGACGCACGCACAGTAAAACCTTAGTGTTGTTTGAAAAATAAATTGTAACCATTGTGTCCTCATAATTTCTTCCTTTGGTAGTTTAATTAAGACGCACTTAGTTTCAGAATGTAAAACACAGGTTATAGACGGCACACGCATCACGAACGAGCGAGAGTGTTTGGGGGAGGAGAGTGAAGTTCCAGTCCCAACATACGTAGGCGAGGACTATTTCTAGTGATGTAGATACGCGGAGTTTAGAGATTCGGACTAAGTCACGTCTCGTTTGTGTGATTCAGAGTCGACTTTTTTACAAGCCAATAACTTTGTTATTCATTCCCCTTTGGACTTACAACTTGGCAGAATATTTTTCCTATGAGAACAATAAGCCCGGTTTCACAGACACAGTTTAGCTTAAGCCTTGACTCTGAAACCTAAGTATGGTTTAAAAAATCATTTAATAGTACATTCTTAATAAATGCACACTGTATATGCTTTGGTATACTGATATACTGTATATAGTGGAAATATACAATCATTAAATAGTTCTGATCTAGATTGTAGATTCAGGTGGTGATGCACTAACAATGATTACCAATTCTACTTTGATGCTACATACAAATTGGGTCACCAGAAAGCATCCACGTATAGGAGCTCTGCATTGACTGACATTTAATTACACTTATCCTAACCATGATAATATTTATCCTGTTGCAAGCATGGTGAGTTACTCATGACTTACAGTGCTGTTTTAGATTTCCTGTTGCTTAAGGATATAGTTCACCCCAAAATAAAAAATCTGTCATCATTTACTCACCTTTGAATTGTTGCAAAACTGTATAAATTTCTTTGTTCTGATGAACACAGAGAAGGACATTTGAACGAATGCTTGTAACCAAACAGTTCTTGGACCCCATTGACTACCTTAGAAGGAAAAATATCTTTATTTATTTTACTGTTGAACACAAAATAAAATATTTTGAAGAATAATGGACAGCAAACAGTTCTGAGGCACTGGTGAATACCATTATCATTTTTTCTGTGGTAGTCAATGGGGTCCAAATACTGTTTGGTTACAAGCATTCGTTCAAATGTCCTTCTCTGTGTTCAATCAAACAAAGAAATGTATACAGGTTTGTAACACCTAGAGCGTGAGTAATTCATGACAGAATTTTCATTTTTGGGTGAACTGTTCCTTTAATCCAAAGTCCAGCCACAATTGTTGAAAGCATTTTCTCATCCCTGGTTCAAGGGTTGGCCCTACAATCAGTCAATTTTGTTACTTCTAGTAGTTTGCTTTGTAAAATCCAACAGTTTTGCATCTTATTACTGCTGAAACATGGGGTTTCAATCAATCAGATTAAACACAAATCACCTTAACAGCGTCTTCAAGAAAAATAAAAAAATTCCCTCACTTTGGAAGTAAATGAAGGCAAATGAAAACCAAGAATACTCGTATTAAAGTGTTAGAGACTTATGTAATGCACTCTGAAACAGAGCTGTGCAAATAAAGTGACACAACATTTCATTAATATTTTTATTAATTTCCACCTGTTTGGTGCTTTTGTTATAGTGAGAAAAAAAATCTTTATGAAAATCCTGGGTCCTCATCACTGAATGTTCAAAGCCCGGAGATAATCAAGAGACAATAACATGAGATGTAGATGATTTCCTTGTTGTCCTCATCAGCACCAATATCAATTCTGCTGCATTGTTTAGTAAATTTATGTAATGTAATCAAAGATGTGATTCATAATTCCTTCTAATTCGCAAAGTATACCATGTCACAACAAAGACTGCAATTAAAAGATGTTAAGAACAATTATAACCTCAATTTTCTGTGTATTTGGACACAGCGATTCGGTAATGCGAAGAATAAATCACAATTCGAATAAACACTAAATCTCCACAAGGCGTTGTAGATTTTCTTGTCTGGTGTGAAATATCAGATAGACATATGCTCTTCTCCAGGACCGTATAGCAAGCCTTGTGAAAAGTAGACCTTTTTTGTCGTTTCCTCCCACATTTATTATTTAATTTTGAGGTCCAAATACTTTTCATCAGATTGCTCTAACACCACTGTTTATGTGAATGCCCCTCTATCCATACAAATGGTCAAATGTAAAATCGGAGGACCACTACGAATCCAGCTGCTCAATACAAGAACTCAGAATAACTCCTTGTCCTTTATTACGGGTACATTTGGTAAGTCTTACCTTCAGGTGTTATTTAATACATTAACAAACAAAAATGTACTAACAGTTAACCTGGGCCGGGTTTCCCGATACAATGGATCTAAGCACTTAAGAGTATTTTCTACGAGCCCAAAAAAGGAACTTGACTGGACTACACGTGCTTTAAGTGCTACTTACGAGTCGCTATCCATTTGTCAAATGCTGAAATGTCACCTTACACAACGGCTCGTTTTTGTAGCACGCAAATGTTTAGGCAAATTATTTTCGACCGATGTACATGTGGTAGGTGAATATTGTTTAATGTTGGTTAACATATTTTTTGTGTGACGTGTAATAGGTTTTCTATATGTAGATAGGACGTATCGTTCTAGGGAAAATAGAAAAGTTTAAATCAGTAGTAAAAAAAATGCTGTGTGTGCTTGTTGAACCACATTTTATTACACTTCTAGGTGGTGTAGATGTGGCAATTTCAAGTTAAGTTGTGTGGCCAGCCATGGAAACCACCTCATCAAGCCGCATCACCTGCACGTCGTCAGACCCCCAGTGTTACCCGACAGGATGAGCCCATGCCCACCGAAGTGGCATCTCCAGCACCGAGAGCCTGGCTAGCAGGGTGTGGTGCCCACCAGAAACTTCCTTCCGGGGCTCCGGAATGAATGGTACTGGTCGACAGGAAACCAATGAAAGCCGTCCTCGATTCTGGCAGCTCGATGACTCTACTCCGCGCCAACGTTCTACCCACAGAGATGGAAAAGACCTCTTGGCTACCCATAACCTGTGTTCACGGTGAGACCCGAGATGTCTGGATTTGCCAAGTCGAGATCGCGGCCAAACCTGGATCATGGCCGATAGAGGTGGGAGTCATCGAGGATTTACCGGTACCGGTTCTACTCGGCAGAGATTGGCCAGGATTTGACCAGCTCCTCACGACGGTGGTACAGCCGGCCCCAGAAAACTTAGTTTTCCCCGACGTCGACGCACGCCGAGACCGAAGCCCGTACTGTTGGCGTCCAAAAATAACCCGGGAGGTGAGTCGGATCCTCTGCCATCTAATCCTTTCGTTGATCTCTTCATCGGTATAACGGAAGGAGGGTCATTTGGGAGAGAGCAGAGGGAGGATGACCGGCTCCAACACTGCTGGAACCAGGTACGAGTGGTAGATGCGGAAATACGGGTCCTGGCTCCCAATCCGATGCTATATTTTATAATCAACAAGGGTCTGTTGTACTGTGTCGCCCAGAGGCGGAGGCGGGAGAAAACTCTATTTTTCCCATGTACATCCGATGGCTAAACACTTGGACACACCGCCCAACGCATTCGCGACCGCTTCCACTGGTTTGGAAATAGAGGTCAAGAGGTTTTGCCAGGGTTGCCTGACGTGTCAAAAGACGTCTCCGTTCCGCCCCCCTCCCAGTCCTCTAATCCCTTTAGGGATGTTCAACCAAACATTGAGAATGTTGCAGCGAGTGGTGACAGACGATGGGCGCGACTGGGACCTGATGCTCCACTATGTACTGTTTGAAGTAAGAGAGGTACTTCAGGCAACCACAGATTTCACCCCGTTTGAACTGTTGTTCGGTCGGCAGCCATGGGGGTTGTTAGACGTGGCCAGGGATGCTTGGGAACAACAACCAGCCCCACACCGGAGCGCCATTGTGGGGACCCTGCACCCTCCTGAAGAAGGTGGGGCCGGTCACATACCGGATCCGTCAGCCGGGACGTAGAAAGCAAGAACAGCTGTACCACATAAATCTCCTCATGAAATGGATTGCCCCAGCCCCCCAGATGGCCGCCTTCGCAGCGACAGAGGCCCCGGTGGTACACATGGGAGAGCAGCTGTCTTCCTTTCAAACGACCGAGCTGAATACCCTGGTCCGTCAGTTTTCCGATGTGTTCCAGGAACGGCCCGGGCAGACTCATATCATTCAACATGAGGTGAGAACACCTCCAGGAGTAGTCGTCCGGCAGCGACCCTACCGAGTCCCGGAAGCTCGCCGGCTGGCTATCGAGGAGGAAGTAACAAAAATGAAAGAGCTAAAGGTGATTGAACCATCGCGTAGCCCGTGGTCTAGCCCCATTGTCACGGTTCCAAAGCCCGATGGATCACTCCATTTTTTAATGACTTCCGGCGCCTCAATGAGGTGTCCAGCTTTGATAGCTACCCCATGCCCCGGGTGGATGAACCAATGGACCGATTAGGTAAGGCGCGCATTATATCCACATTGGACCTTACTAAGGGCTACTGGCAGGTGCCTCTGTCACCAGAGTCCTGGGAAAAGACTGGGTTTTAGATTGTTAATGATAATGTTTATTAGATTGTTAATGATAATCTTAAATCTACCATTTACCTTATTAAGCTTATTTTTTTTTTTTCATTTTTATTTAGCCTTGTTGTGCAAGCACTGTTGTGCTTGTGCAGAGGCAGCAGCTTTTGCCAGAGGGGAACTGGAATCCCCCGGTCGGGCCTTGGTTCCCCTGAGGTTTTTTTTCTCGATTAGAGTTTTGGGTTCATCGCCACCGTTTGCATATTGTTTTGCACTATCTGCCTGGCCGGGGGGGCTGCTTTAGAATTCAGAAATTAGAAATAATTAATATATAAGAATTTATAGTCCGTTTAATATTTGACCTGTGGTTTTCTCTCTCCTTTATCTCAAATGTGTCCTTTCACTGTCCTTTTGTGCGAGTGTGTTTGTGTGTGTGTGTGTGTGTGTGTGAGTGTGTTTGTGTGTGTGCGTCTATGTCAATGTGTGTAAGTATGTATGCATATTGTGTGTGTGGAGCATTTGTATGTCTGTCTTTTGTTGTTTTCTACCTTTTTCTTGTTTTTACAGGTATATGCCTTTAGTTGTTTTACTTGTAATCTATTGTGTCTCATGTACAGCTGCTTTGTAACAATGAAAATTGTAAAAAGCGCTATATAAATAAAGTTGAGTTGAGTTCAAGTTCAAGTTCAAGTTCAAGTTGAGCTTTATTGTCATTCCACTACATGTGTGGACATATAGCGGGACGAGATGTCGTGCCTCACAGGACCAACGGTGCTACATACATACAGATATACAACACGAAGTAAAACAGTATAAACCTATACACAACTAACCTACTGTCAGCATTGACTATACATATGCTATATATAAAAGTGGTTACCTATACATAAACTAAAAAAAAAAATAAGTACAAACTGTACAACTGTGCAAATGACTTCAAGTACTTTACATGTGCAAAAAGAGAGACATTGAAGCAGCTGGCTGGGGAACAGTGTAAGGTGATTTGTGGTGCATGAGCCAGTAAACATACATACATTTCAGTCATATATTACAATCAGTCTTTTGTGGGATTATGGACACACAATGGTGTGTGAAAGTGTCTAGTGCATGCAGAGGAGAGTGTGTTGCTACAGGTGGCCCGGCAAGCCCGCTCACCTGAATTCAAAGAAATAAAAGTTAACAGTTTTTTCCTGAGTTGTGGTAAGGTGTATGTGGGGGGGGGGGTTGTTAGGGGTTTCAGAGAGGGGCGGTGTGATGCGAGTTCAGGGCTCTCACAGCCTGGGGGAAAAAGCTGTTGAGCAGTCTGGCGGAGCGGGCTCTGATACTCCGGTACCGTCTACCTGAGGGTAGGAGCTGGAAGAGACTGTGGGAGGGGTGGGTGGGGTCCTCCACAATACTTTTTGCTTTGCTGGAGCATCGTGTGAGGAAAATATCCAGGATGGAGGGGAGAGGGGCACCAATGATTTTTGCAGCGGTGTTCACTGTCCGCTGGAGGGTCTTGCGGTTCGCTGCACAACAGTTTCCGTACCAGACAGTGATGCAGCTGGTCAGCACGCTCTCAATGGTACCCCTGTAGAAGGTGGTGAGGATGGGTGGAGGGAGGCTTGCTTTTTTCAGCCGGCGGAGAAAGTGTGTAGGCGCTGTTGTGCCTTCTTGGAGACAGACTTTGTGTTGGTAGTCCAGGTGAGGTCCTCTGTGATGTGCACCCCCAGGAATTTGAGTTGAGTTGAGTTTAGTACTCCGTCAGGTCACTGGCAATACACCGTTTTACCGTTTGGACTACATGGGGCACCTGCCACGTTCCAAAGAATGATGGATATTTTGCTGCGACCCCTTTAAGAATACGCTGCGGCTTATATTGATGACCTGGTCATCCATTCAGGGGGTTGGGAGGAGCACTTGTTGAGGCTCCGAAGGTCTTGCTGGACCTTAGACGGGCGGGGCTGACCGCGAACCCAAGGAAGTGTCACCTGGGTCTAGCCGAGGCGCAGTATCTGGGTTTTCGAGTTGGAGGCGGTATGATCCAACCCCAGCCCAAGAAGGTAGAGGCCGTCCAGAAGGCATCAAGACCCACGACGAAGACACAGGTACGTGCCTTCCTTGGTTTAGCTGGCCACTACCGATGCTTCATCGCTGCTTTCTCCACTTTAGCCAGTCAGCCGGAGAAAGTTCAGTGGACCACAGAAGCAGAAAGTTTGTTCCAGACCCTGATGCAGGCGCTGTCATCCTCACCAGATCTGCATGCACCTGACTTCGGCTGCCCCTTCACCTTGCAGACGGACGCTTCCGACACTGGGATAGGAGCCGTCCTTTCGCAAACCAGGGATGGTGAGGAGCACCCAGTGGTCTATATAAGCAGGAAGCTTACCCCCGCAGAGACCAGAAATGCTACCGTGGAGAAGGAGGCCCTCGCTATTAAGTGGGCAGTCCTGGAGCTGAGGTACCACCTGCTAGGCCGAAGGTTTACGCTCGTCACCGACCATGCGCCATTGGTATGGATGTCCAAAGCCAAAAACACGAACACTCCAGTGACCAGGTGGTTCCTTGCGCTCCAGGACTTCCACTTTGAAGTCCAACATCGAGCGGGGGCCTCACACGGAAAAGCGGATGGGCTATCCAGGATGTGGTCAGGTTTGGTTTTAAGGTCAGGGACATTCCCCCCCCAAAATCCTTGGGACCCCCACAGGACAAGAAGTGGTACCAGGTTGACGCTTAGGGGGGGGTGTGGCGAGCAGACCAAGGGCCAATCAACGTCGCCATGGAAACCACCTAATCAAGCCGCATCACCTGCACGTTGTAAGCACCTGGACCGCATCAAGGGCATGCTTTATAAGCAGAGGAGAAAGAGGAAGCAGAAGGACTTGTTCTCCTGAGAATGCTAACTGTGTTTCTTTATTACCACAGAATCCAGTGGCTGACGAGAAGCAGACACCTTTTCACACGGAACACTATTCACACAGTACTTTCGAGGAGCACCCAACGGACGGAGATTGGAGGAGCTAATTCCCCGCTTGTTTTTCCAGCTTCACCTTTTGCACGATTGTCACGTACAATAAATCTCCCTCCGGGGCTTGTAAACTTGCAGTACTGTGTCTGTTGTGCTTTCTGCTCGCCACAGTTTTTATAAGGGCCTATGTGTTATCTAGCTTTCTTGCTCTAAACTAAATATTTATTGTACACATACTTACCAGCACTTTATTAATAATAAGCACAAAGTTTTCAATTAGAGAACCATAAAATGAAGTGTGTAATATATAAGGTTTGTAACTGCCTGAAAACCTTTTATCACATGATTCCTCTAAATAATTAGAAGATAGTTTACAATAGTCTCAAAGAATAAATCATGGATGCACTAAAGATCAGCAGGAGAAAGACAAAGACACCGACAACCACGAAGTAAGCATTTTGACCATTTCTCTTTTAAACACAACATTTTACTTTGCATTAAATGTGGTCTAACTTTAATACCGCAATCCAGCAACAAACATGCATCCTTGTTAGAACCTACATCTAGCCCATACTATATATATTTTATTCTTTACTTTATTAATTTATGTTCAGTCATTGAATTTTTATTGTACTGTATTTTTTATTAATGCAGCCCTGGGTAGTTTTAAGACATGACTCCACTATTACCTAAGGTTAGCCCTTTCATGGCCGCAGCCAGGGTTTTAAAATTAGTGATCTGTGGTGTGGTGTCAATAATTATACCTAATATTAACAATAAATGCTATAAATCAATCAACTTTTATAAATATAATGAATAATAAAGTTAACAAATGATAAACTTATACCTATGAACAGGGCTTGATACTGTGGCTAGTGGTTTTCCGAAAAGACTAAATGCCCCTACTCTACCCTTTCGAACGGAATGGGAGACGAGCACTCTAACAAGTAGGCTAAGCATCCGTCGCTAGAATGACCCTTGAAGTCGGGGACTCAGGACTTGCACAGCTCTCTCTTGCTGGTCGCTGTTGAATTTTCACTGTCAACAATTTTGTTTTTGGGAAATTATTTCATGTGACTAAAGTTGACAAAGACATGCTGTGAGATCATGCATCGAAAAACATAACGTAAATGTTCCCGTACGTAAAAAATTATAAAAAAACGTTTAAGATATGTGACGTGAAAATGTAGAAGAGGTGGATTCAAACTTGGTTGATAGGGTCAAAACTAAAATTACTTGTCAGACTTCATCCTCACTGCGCAACTGAAGCTGCTTGAGGAAATGATGTTGTTTTTGCATTAACATTTGTTGTGCTTCCGACATCCATTTAATCCTAATTATTGGCAGTTGGTATTTAAAAGGACACATTTTCATTACAAAAATTCCCCCAAAAACTGCCTTAAATTCTTACCCTCTGACAGTGAGGGATGGGTCGTTTGAACTTACTTTTAGCAATCATATGGCAATCTGTCATCTCCACGCAGACTTTTAAAGACAGGCAAAATATGTCTCTACTGAAAACTCTGGTTAGATTTAAAAGGACCGGTAGATGATATGAAGATGCTTTATGCCTTAGAGTAACACAGTTTGATAGTTCAAGCTGTCAGGTCCAGTCCAGGGATTCGTCAAGTTGAAGACATCTTTGTTTTATCTCTATAATACATTCCTTTCAACTAGTTTAAAGTTCCTCTGTAGAAAACGTGCGGTGTTTCAATTTTAAATACCTCCTTTGATCTTTTCTTTGCAGATTGTTCCAAGCCCACTGTTACCAAAGGCTCCTCAGCCATGAACATGCCTCAGTCGTTTGGCACTGCGATGGGCTTCTCTCTGTCGGAAACTCTTCCTGCCGCCGGCCTGCCTAGCTTGCCCCAGAACAATTCAGATCAAGGGACTTTACTGAATTCTGAAGACAGCATCACTTATTTAGCACCAACAGCTGATACAAATAAATGTTGGCCTATCAGACCAACACTGCGGAACGAGCTGGATACCTTTTCAGTTCATTTCTACATCTTCTTTGGACCCAACATCTCCATCCCTCCAGACAGGGCAGCCATATTTGCCATCAACCTCATGCCGGTGTTGGATAGCGGAGGTGTTCTGAACATGGAGCTTAAACTCAATGTGGTAAGTTTAAATGGCTTAAAATGTAAAAAGTTGTGCATTTTTGTAACGTTACTTTCTGGTGACAACTGTAAATTCTCATTTAATTTAAATACACGTTATCTCCTTAGTTTTTGTACTAACTTATTGAAAACATATTGCATGAAGCTATTTTTATTTCTATTTGTGTCATTTTGTTTAGGTGAAAACTTTTAAAGGGCATTACTGTAACACTTTCTTTTTTAGATGTGCCTAATTTATGTTAGAAAGGATTAGCTTGTTTCAGTCACTGTGATTCTTGTTGTAAATCTGTAATCCCTCTAAATCTGTCAGAGTATTACTAGCCAAATCTCCATCAGAAAGTAGCTAAATTCTTTATAGATTTACTGGAAAACGCAGGTAAATGAGAAAACAGCAAACTTTCATTTTTTATAATGTTGACCGGGAAAGTTACGGTTATCACTAATGACATGCAGAAAAAATTGTAGTCAGTAACGTAATCCCTTAGGTTACACATTTCTTGTAATGTAATCTGACTACTTTTTGATTGTATTTAGATTACATTTGTTTACAAGTGCCTGTTTTATCTTTACCTGCTGTATCTGTGTCCACAACACTTTCTTGTTACATTTTAAAACATGAAAATGATATTAGATTATATTAAATTATATGAAGTACTACACATTAGTCAAATGCCTTTATACCGAATGACTGCAATACAACAGCACATGTAATGACACTGAAAATTGTTAAAGAATAGAAAAAGGCCTTGAAGTGTAGATATAAAGTGTAGATACCAAATCAATGTAAATGGGTGTAATTTTCATGCAGTGATGGTTAAAACAAAAGGTATTCAGATGGCACTCTGACAATAAGATTTTAATATAAAAAATAATATTTTGTCTACATCATTTAGATTCATAAATACCTGCATATATTATAGCCACATTATTAACGGTTTGCTAAATCATGTGTTAATGTTCACAACATACTCGATTACAAATGACAGGTACACACAGTCACAAAAGAACAAAACCAAAGTTGTGAAATATTAAATGTATCACTCGCCTGTTCGTGTGATTATTTGATATAAATCCAATTTAAACAATGGAGAACATATGAATATTTTTTACATGTATTACCTTTGTGAAAAAGAAGTTTGTAAATGGATGATATATTGTGAATGCTGGGAATGGACAATTCAGAAGCACAAATCTATTTGGATTTCAGTTTCGCAATGAATGTTGTGATTTGCACTAATCGCGCAAATCATAGTATTATTGTTGCTAGGTTGTGAAGATTAACACTGTTCTTGAACAATACATAGCGAACATAAATGCTTCTAAACAAAAACATGTCAGACTCGCCATCGTGGGTGGTTGTCTTAACAGTTAAAGTGGTAGTCTTACCAAAAAAAATGAAAGGTAATCTGTAATGTAATCTATGTAATGTAATCTGTAAAAAAAATGTAACTGTACTCTTGTACTCTGTACAAGTATTTTAAAATGTAACATGATTCAATTACAAGTACTTGATTTTTGGAATCTGATTACGTAGTCAAGATTACAAGTAATCAATAACTACCCAGCTCTCTAAATTTTGCAGATGCTTTTATCAAAACTATTTACATTGCATACATCTTATTACTCTATGGGGTCAGACCTGTGACTTTGGTGTCGCTAGTACTATACCAGCTGAGCTATGATAAAGCCACCCAACCATTTCTAAGGTGATTTTGTTACCAAAAGATATATTTAGATTACAAAAGATATATTGCTAATGATAATGTTATATTACTAATATTTAAAAGATTCAAGAATAGAACTTTGGATCACTTCAGCTTGTGGGAGGCAGCAGCTCATTGCACCTTAGTCTGATTAATATGCAATGTTAGAAAGCGCTTGCCAACACCCAATTGACGTAGAGGTGCGAACTAAACAGGATCTCGCAAATGTCACCATGTCCTTGTTTGTCTTTGGTTCTTGAGGACAAACGTACTGTAACTGCGACTTGATATAAGGATTTTAAGAATATTTAATCATTAAGATGTCACTTAAAACTCATTGAAAGTTTCCGTATTAAATCAAGAAAGGAACATTGACCTATTAATTAGTTTATGTCAAACCTTAAAGTCTGGTGAAGGCCGCAACTCTCAGAACAGCCTTTATACATCTCTCTCGCTTTTATTGCTGCATTTAATAGATGTTTGCTAGAGTGACATTGAGCAGAAAAGGAGAGACTTCTGTGGCTGAGGTTACTAAAAAAAAAAGCCACATGTGAGGCTTTTAGTAGCTAAAAGATTTTGCAGAGTGAATGAGAGTTATGACAGCATCGCTGAGGAGGAAGTGTTGCTAACATGTTTCATTGACAGCTTAAATGTCTAGGACTGCACTGATGTAAAGCGTCATCACATAATGGCCTTTTTATCCATTATTCCAGATTTGGTGAGATGTTTAATCTTTTCAACAGTAGAATGAGTCTTTTATTGAGATGAACTTCTTAAAAGATGTATAAAAATGTCAAGGTAAGCATGAGCGTGGGAGAACAGATATAAGTTAGGGATGTTTACAGTCCTTACTTTCTGATCAAATCTGACCGTTTGCACAATATAATTTACAGTTGGTCCCATAAGGTTCAAAACCCCTTCAAAACCAGCAAACAGACCAGCTTGGCCAGGCAAGGTCATTCTAAAGGTCTGTTGTTGATTGGTGAAGTCTGGTTGTTAAACTTCCCCAAAAGCAATGGACTGTTCATTGACTGTCTCTGGTGAGCTATATCAGGTCATTTGTCCTCGGTTATGGAGGCGAAGATTCTATTTCTCCATCATGCACTTTGGTGAGTAGCTGATGATTGGTGGTATTTTTGTCCTTTACTGGCTGAACTGGGCAATAACAAAAAGGTTCTTTTACAGGTACAGACGGGCCCCTTGAGTGTGCGCCACAGTCATAAAGTAAATTATTTCCAATTTTTAGCCATATGCTGCCATCAGGGAAATATCTTGATAGGATGGACAGATGATGGATGTCTGCACTATTGACATAGCTCAGTTTTATAAGCACACGGCTTAATAGGAGCCATTCCTGTTTCCACCAGCAGGCACACGTCATCTTGTAGACTGAAGTGCTAATAGTCAGAAAACTGGTAAGACCAGACAACAACTGTCTTTAAAAACAGCTTGTGTGATTACATTGATGCATTTGGCAAATCCGAAGCAACTTAAAATTTATTATAGGTCTACATTTTATCAGTACTAGAGTTGGAGAATCAACCCTTTGGCTTTGGCATTTGTTTCAGAAAGCAGGAACACCTGAAGTTCAAATTACCCAGAAATATCCACGATGCTGACAGGAAAACAAACAAATAATTGTGCTCATGTTTGCATACTGTATGCTAGAAAGTCTTGTAAGCCCTTGATATTACTTTCCTGACCACACATGAAATGATTATCCTTGTTTGCTGAAATGTAATGAATGTTTTTCAGAAACTGTGTTACACTGTAAAAAGTAAAGGTTTTTTGAGGAACCATTTTGTCTTCTTCACATTGCCACATTGGCAGAACCCTCATGGGAAATTCAAAGCACCGTTTAACGAAGGGCTGTTCTCTGAGGAACCCTCAAGGCTTTTGAGGCACCCTTTTATTAAAATGGTCTGGAACCCAGATGTGTAGTCCAGGCTATGAGCGGGTATACGGCATATACCCACTTATTTTTCAGTCAGCATTGCGTATACCCACTTCTAAATCCCCCCTGTTGCTCAACATGCAGTAGTATCGGCGAGCCAAATTGCCCATTTTTTCCCTAGGATGGTGAAGCCATGACCCACGCTACTCTGCCTCTAATTGGCTAGTAATCCCTGCATTTACTGATAAAATTGGTTAACTTTAGGCATGACGACAAATTAGCCAATCGGAGGCAGAGAAGGGCGGGTCATGCTGAGGTAAATATTTCTACAAGTTTACTTGAAATGATTTGTCTATTTGTGATGAACCGGTAAGATGAAGCGAGCGATCCAAACAAATTTTCATTTGAAAATGTTAAACGTGCTCAGGAATCAACATCAGCCAGCAGCTCAGCTAATGTTAGCAATGCTACACGCTATCTGTTGCAAATCAGCTGTTCAAAGACAAAAAAGAAACTACTGATTTGCCAAGTAAGAGATTATTTCACTCAAAATGCAAAGTTATCTCTCACTAGTCTGTGGGCCAGTATTGGTTTAGTCATTTCACAATCCTTCCTGCCTGAGATAAAGCAGCAGAAATTAAGTGACAATGATCAAATACTACTGACGGATTTTTGGGTAAACTAAATAGAGTAGTCTTACATGTCACTGTTTCTAAAATAGGGCGTTTTTCTGGGCAAAAATGGAGAGTATACCCACTTCTCCAGGGACCACTACACCACTGCTGGAACCACCTTGGGTGCTAGGATGCACCATTTCTCAGTTTATTCTATTTTATTCTATTTGGCTACCACCTTGCTAGGATGCACCATTTCTCAGTTTATTCTATTTTATTCTATTTATTCTATTCACAATATTTTAATAAGCAGAAATACTAAAACCAAAAAACAAGCAAACAGTTTATTGATAAACAACAATTGACACAATAAATATTCACTGAATTGTCAATATTGTACATCACATTTCTAAATTCATGAAATCACATGTAGAGTTAATATGGTTATGGTGATATTGTTATAAATAAAAAAAATTCATCTTAAAACATACCAAAATATACAATGCAATCTGAAACATTTTCACTGGACATTGACAATATTTACATAGGACATTAAGCTTAGTGTAAGAGCATTGCGTTAACAACACAAGGTTGTGGGTTCGATCCCAGGGGATACAAATGCCTATGTAAAATGTATAGGATAATACAATGTAAGTCGCTTCGGATAAAAGCGTCGGTCAATTGCATAAATGTAAATGTAAATGTAAGACAGCTGAAGATAACTTCAGCTCTGCTTCTGAAAATCCAGAAAATGGAATCTCTCATAGCATGGCCCGTGGTATTTTCATTATATTATAAACAGGCTCAAAATGCTTTCAGAAAGAGGAATTCTATTTCAATTAAAGCAAAGTGACAATTGCTCAGAGGGTCAGAGAAATCTGTAACAGCACAAATGACATTCTGGATCATCTCATTTCAAAAATCCATATGATAGCACTGATGCACTGAGATAATGATTACTGAATGTGCCTGGAAGGCAATGTTTGGAGACATTGCAATTTGTCTGCTGGCAGTATGACAAGACACCAGGCAAAAGGTTAAACATATTCTTATTGTCATTCATACATGACTTTCTTCTTTTTTCAGACTTTAATTTAAGTCGAAGCAAAGTCGGATTTTGCACGTTTCCACATTATTTTTAAATGGTATAAATAGCATCATGATACAGTAAATAGGCAGCATGGCAGCATGGTGGTGTTTATAAATCTTTGATGAATAAATAAACATTTTCCTAGATTTAAATATGCTTTTATTTAAAAAAAGACATTTAAATGACTTTTTTATCAACGCATTTTTTTGATGAAGCATACAGTAGAATGCAACTGTAAAGATCTTGCTTCAACTTTCTCAAAATTTCTGGACTTGTGAACTGTTTGATTCAACTGCTTTGGCAGGCTTTTTGTGAAAAACGTACAACAGCATTTGTGCGCTGTGCCCTCAGGTCATGAGTTTGTCCTCAACATGCACAACTGAGAGAAAACCAAGAAAGGTGCGAGATGAGCCAGGGCGTCATGCTAATGAGCTGCAGAAAAGGCCATGAGACATAAAGAGTTCATGTGTTTATGTGTGCAAAGAATCTATCTTTTGTGAAGGTGAGTCTGTGTCCATGGGGGTGTGTGTGTCGAGTAGTCCCACCTCCAAGGGTGCTCTGAGTGCCTTTCATGGACAGTTTGAGGTCAAGTCTGATTCAGGCGTGCCCTCAGTTCTTAAGTGATTTCTGCAGCAACCAAGTTCTTCATTTTCCCTGGATAATTACGTCCTTCAAGTATGAAGGCAGCGAGCTGATGCACTCAGTACTGCAACTCTCAGAAGACAGTCTGCTGGACAAAATGCGATGTCAGCGGGCACAATTCATTCCCTATGAATTCCCCCAAAGTCTTTTTTATCTGATTTACCTCATTTGTCCACCCATTTGTCTGTAATTGTTCTTCTATCTTTTGTTCTTCAAATGATTGACCTCTCCTTGCATCCTATTAGATTCAATCAATCATTTTGAGTGTTCCTAATCACTATGACAGCCTTCTCAACATCTGCACATTAAGCACAATGTGCCATCAATTTGATTAATGTCCAAGAAGTTAATTATATTTATCTTTTTGATTTACAGTTGTTATAAATTAAAAGCATAATGCAAAACAAAACTAATTAATTTTCTCCTGTTATTGACAATATTTGTTTGCAATGACAGTTTATTAGCAAGTCACCAGGTGCTACCCTGTCTATTAAATGCCAATACTGCGGTATATGTAGCTTTCACATTTGACAACCTTCTTGTGATCACTCAAGTTCGGAGTGTGGAATAAAACTTTTGTGGGCCGTTATTTTTGATAGCGGCTTGAATGACAGCCAAGAGCTGCCCTGAGTGAACCTAGCTGGTCATCCATCATTGTTAAAAATTTACATTTCAGATTGGGGTTTGGTAAGAGGCCAGCTCAACACAGGTGCTTGGCACAGCATTGACATTAAAACACTCCGCGTTGACTATTGAGCACAAGAGAAGCCAAGAAATTTCAGCTGGTGTTGTAATGATAACTGAAAATACCAGTTTGAAGCTTTTGTTTCAGAAGATGGTGGTGTAGATTAAGATGATATGTTACGGACGTTCTTAAATTACAGAGAGTAGTCCTTTTGCTTTATTGTCTGTTTCACAGAGCTGTCAGGCTTCATGAGGAGAGAGAAAATGTCAGAGATTTCCAATGATGATGACAAGTGGAAACTAAAGCCTGACAAAGCCAAGACTCCTTAGAAGATTTTGTACAGTATAGCTTGATATTTTAAACTTAAATTGATTTGGGCGTAACAGGGGCACATTGTCACACTTTTTACATCAGTGAATATTTCATGGTAGAATTACATTTGAAAGTCAACTTAGAAATAGACACATAATGCAGCCTACTTCAAGTCCTGAGTAATATATTAATAATATGCTATAATAATATAAATCCCTTATAGCACATACATCTGGGAGATGTCTATTTGACGTCTGCATTTTCATCTAAAAGATGGATTTTTTTATTGTTCGCTCATCTGCATCTGCAATACGTCTCAGAGACCTTTATGATTTTACATTTATGATTTAAAATGTATGTAAAACTGCCTTTTCTACCATATATCTCAAATTAATCTTGAAGCGGCCATTTCCCGCGATCAGATTTTTTAACCTTTAGTTAGTGTGTAATGTTGCGTTTAGAGCATAAATAATACTTGCAAAATTATAAAGCTCAAAGTTCAGTGCCAAGCGAGATATTGTCTTTAACAGAATTCGCTTTTCAAGGACTACACAGAGAGGCTGGAATCGAACTACATCCCTCTAGTTCCCGGGTACATGATGTCACTATTCAGAGTGTTTTTAATAACCTCTGCCAAAAAGGAATATGCCAAAAAAGGGAGAAATGGAAGAGCCACTGGAGCAGTGTTTGGTTATCAGATTGTAAACATTTGACTGAGCTGCGCAATTACCTTCACTTTCATTACAGACCTACAGCTGGTAATAAGAATTCAGCTACACACATTCTAAGATGACCAACAGTCAAATAACAGCTTCCATGACTTTAACATCGGCTGTGAAAGCTGTTCTTTGTAATACACTGTGTGTGTGTGTGCTTACCGCTTAAACACTTCTATGAAATGACATTTGAAGTCCTGATTGCAAATGTATCCTGGTCAATTTGTTTTATTATCCAACTCGGGCCAAAACTAACGCTTCTGTTATTAGTGTTAATTAATATAACCGGTCTGATCCCAAGTCTGGTGTCATTTCCCTCGCCATAGTAGGGAAAAAAATGGGATCTCTAACAAAGATTGACATTTGCACATGCACTTGCAGATCTCAATTACACTTTGATCTATCTGCATGTTTTTAACGAAAAAAGTGAAGTTGACGCCATTGTTACTGTTAATGGCTAAAAGCCAAAATTTATGAATAAATGTGCACTGAGAGGGGCATCGACCAATCACAACAGCCTGAGAAGCGTAAACTCGCTGATATGGTAAGGGTGGGACATACCTTTCTTTGAGATTAGAAACATGAACATCCGTCGTTAAACATCAAAAAAACATAACCAGAGCAAAAACAGCAAAAGATATAAAGGTTATTTCTAAGGGCATTCATCACGAAATATGGAGATGCAATGTTGCAATGGCACACTTACCTTTGCATATGAACACAACCTTGAATATTTCTTGTTAACACATAGCAAATGGATTCACATTTATTCCTTGTAAATTTTTCAGGCACTGCAGCACTGTTAGAGATCCACATTAGAGAGTGGAGCTTACGTTTCTAGAGGCCAGAGGCCATCTTCGGCTTCATTGGGATCTGTTATGTGCTTTCGCATTACGACACGAGACAAGTCATTTAATTATTAACCATCGTTAGGCCGTCCAACTGCTTACTGTCTCATAGAAAGTAATGAACATCTCTGATTAGCCAACCGAACATGGCAGTCTGCTTCAAAGTGCCTATTTACTCCTCTCTCTCCACAATTTGCATTTGAGGGAAAGAGTTCGCTAATTTGCCTTGTCCTGGATTCGCTTATTCATCAAGCCTCTCTGTATTATTTATGAATCGTGTGAAAGCCGAACATCTTCATTTTCAGACGTCTGTAGATAGGGGATTTGCGTCTCAAGATGATTGGCCTTTTAACACATCTATAAAGAAGCACTTTTCCTTTGATATTCCCAAGAAATTATCACAACTTGAATGGTTATATCACAGGCTTCTCCCTAGCCCTCCAAACCCTCTTTTGACCTGCTTTTGCTCGCCCGCTGTCTACGGTTCAAAGTAACTTTTAATTGGCTTCGATGTCCACTTATCTTTATTGAGATTGAAACTTATTTTCTCTGTTTTTCTTACAGTCTTCAGTGAGAGGGGAGAATATTACAATCTTTGGCTGCTTGAATCATGGAATGCCGCTGTCTCTTCATGACAACTCATCAGTCAGATGTGAATCTGGTAGGAGAATCTTACATTTCATTTAGCCAACGCTCTAGAAATATTGGCTTGTTTTAACCCATTGTTGGTTCAAACATGGACAAACCCATCCGTTGGATTATATTGACATGTTTTTCTATGTATAATCCCAACAGTTGGGTGTAGGGCTGGGTGGTGTGACGTAGAATGCCGTTACGGCAGAATATAATGACAACCGTGAGAGATTTTTCTATTCTGTGTATTCCCTGGAATGTAATTAAGTAGGCGTGGTTAATTCGGCGCTCTGAAAATTGCAAGTTATGATGAAAAAAACGTGTGAATTAATCCATCCATAACAAATTAACAAACCAAATATTATTTTAACCTTCTTTCCAGTCCGAAGAATTCTAGCTCACCCACAGTGCTCATGCAGGTTGCAGGGATCACATACATATAAAAAAGCTCATTTTCACATATTTCAGAATTTCCGATCGCTTTGTAAGGCTGTTATAAGTTTTAATAAAGTTGAATTTTAGGCGAGACAGGGCAAAACTTGCGGTGAAATGCTCGATGGATGCAAGTCACATTAGCGCTTTGACGTGACGCTCCGCTAACCCTTGTTTTGGGAGACGCGCGTGGAGTCACCAGAGACTCACAGCGCAAGACCAGTGTGAGAATAAACAAAACTAAAGACAGAGACTTGCAAAAGCAATGAAGACCTACAGTACAGAACCTACCTTACTGTTAAACATGTTGTCCATCTTCCGACTGTAAATATATAATATAGCCAGGAGAAAAATATAAATAAATAACAAATCTATTATCAAAACTTAATTTTATATCTTATGTACATTTTCATAACATTTTAAGGCGAGCATTGAAACAAACTTTAATAAATATTGGTCATTCCGCCCACCCCTAGTTGGGTGTGTCTACATCTGACCCAACCATTGGTTGAAACAACCCATCATTTTGAGAGTGTAAAAATCTTTTGCATTTTCATGTGTAATAACACTCTAGTCTGAACCAAGACAAAACACCTACGTTCCATTCACTCTCCCTAAAATGCTTTAAATGGAAATTACTTCCTCAGTTTGGCAAGCTGTAATCTGATTGTCTGGTTTTGCATATTGTCTGGGTTTGCACAATGTCTGGTTTTTGTTAAATATCAAGACAATTTCAAGTATTTTATACTTTTTAGATTCAACTTTATTGTCATTACACATATACAAGTACAGTGTAACGAAATGTAGTAATCCATACTTCTATGTTTATAAGAGTGTAGTTTACAAGAGAGTAGCTCTGACAAAAACTCATTTTGTTTGGAATTTGATTGACTTTGAAAGTATGTAAGGATAGACTATTGTAGACCTTTTGATAGATTCTGAGCAAGATAACTATTTCCATAACTGTATGAAATCAATACTTATTACTTTGAATGGTCACACATTTTCAACTATTATAATCTACTAAAGAAAAACTCTTTCCTAAATGTTATGTACAACCATAACTATAGTGTTTGATCACACAGTGTCTTGTTTTTGTGTCTTGAATAGGCTGTATTATGGACCAGGTGTTCAGTCAAAGGTTTGGATGTAAAAATCTGAAGGGAAAAGCAAAGTTTACATTTATTTCCAGTTGTCTTTTAAATTGCTTTGGGCTGATGCCCTTTGCTGTAATGTTCATAACTGTGAATTTATTACATTGCATGAAGTTCCCTCAGGCTTTGGTCCAAAACTATGCTACTGAAAGCAAAAAGGAAATTAAATGAATTTCATTCATTGAATTCTGACAGCGCTCTACGGGTGAGCAAGGTTGCGGCACGGGCCTGGGTCGGGCGATGTCCACGGCAGTGGTCCAGGAGAGACACCCCCTGTTGTACCTTGTGCAGAAGAGTGTCACCGAGAAAGTCCGCTCTCTTGATGCACCCGTCTCACAGGTTGGGTTGTTCGTAACACCGTCGAGGACTGCCCTCAGCAGTTTTTGACGGTGAAGAAGCAGACAGTGGCAATTAGCCACATTTTACCGCGCCGCGACTCGGCCGCCTAGTGACCTCCGAGATCGCGTGACGTCTGCTTCCCAGCAGCCCAGGACCCCTTCAACATGGGCTCCGGCCCCCACAGGCAGCACCCCGGAAGCGGAGGTCGAGGGGGAAACCTCCACCCTGTCAGCAACCTTCTCCGAGAAGGGACACTGGCGGGAAGACCCCAGGGAGAACAACATCAGGCCCGACCTTCACAGCCACGGCTCTGATCCGTCGGTACGGGACGGTTCCTGCCTCGTCACCAAAGCCTCGTCAGGGCCTGGCCCCCACTTAATCACTGAGTTTTTCCGTTCTCCCCAGGTGTACTTGCAGCCGATCGCAGACTCCTCTGGACTGTGCCCGGCAACCCGACCTCACGCCCTGGCGAGGCGTAGGGTCGTACACACACGACAGCTGCCACCACTCTCAAACCGACAGTGCGTGCAGCTGTCCCGCCAGACAGGCAAAAAGGCGGAGCAAACCCTCCCTCCGGGGACCCCCCGCGACATATGGTTAGCTCCGCCAGCCGACGAACGAAGCAGACCTTCCACTTGGTCCCCATGTCACAGTCCCTGGGAGCTCGAGAGCTGCCCGCACTGTCTCGGTGGCTGATGAGGTCGGTCCGTCTTGGTTACTCGATCCAGTTCGCCAGAGACTCTCCCAAGTTTCGGGGCATCCTCTCTCCCTCTGTCAGAGGCAGGGACGCCTCCGTACTTCGGGTAAATGTCACCACCCTTCTGGCGAAACAGGTATCGAGTTCGTCCCTCAAAACCAAGATGTTCAGTGGGTTACAGCCCGCACTTCATCGTTACCAAGAAAGACGGCAGGTCGCGCCCCATAGGTCTGCGTACCCTGAACAAAGCACCTTCACAAGCTGCCGATCAGGATGCTCACGCAGAGGCGCAATCTATCAGGTGGCAATCGACCTGTTCTTCCTTTCGGTCTGTCCCTGTCCCCACGGTCTTCACAAAGATTAAGTTTGGAAGGTGTGCGGGTATTAAACTATCTCGATGACTGGCTTATCTTGGCACACTCGCGAGATTTGTTGTGTACACAAAGGGACCTGGTGCTCCGGCACCTAGATCGTTTGGGATAACAGGTCAACCAAGAGAAGAGCAAGCTCTCCCCAGTGCAGAGCATCCTCTTTCTCGGTATGGAACTAAATTCTGTCACTATGGCGGTGCGACTGTCATAGTGACAGTGCGACTGTCATAGTGACAGTGCGACTGTCATAGCGCAGCACGTGCCCAGTCGGTGTTGAAATGCCTGGAACAGTTCAGGCAGCCAGCTGTCCCCCCGAAACAATTTCAGAGGCTCCTGGGACACATGGCACGCCCTTCTGCCGACGCACCCTAACCCCTTGGTCTTCTATTACTTTTCTCCGATCGGGGGACCCCCTCAGGCAGGTTACGAGGCACGTCGTGGTGACGACGGACGCCTCCCTGCAGGGGTATGGTGCTGTGTGTAACGGGCACGCAGTAACGGGCCGTTGGACGAACCCCCGCCTGCGCTGGCATATCAATTGCCAAGAGTTGTGGGCTGTGCTACTTGCACTGAGGAGGCTGCGGCTTCTCGTGCGGGACAAGCACGTGCTGGTCCAAGGACAGCACTACAGCTGTGGTGTACATTAATCGTCAGGGTGGTTTACACTCACGGCGGCTAACACGACTTGCTCGACGCCTCCTCCTGTGGAGTCAACAGGTGCTCCGCTCCCTGCGGGCAACACACATTCCGGGCAAACTGAACCAGACAGCCAACGCGCTTTCTCATCAGTATATGCCTCGCGGAAAGTGGCGACTCCACCCCCGCCGTCCAGCTCATTTGGATGCTGTTCGGACAAGCCCAGGTAAACCTATTCGCCTCCTGCAACACCACCATTACCGCTTTGTACTCCGTGTCCGAGGCCCCCCTCGGCACGGATGCCCTTGCACACAGCTGACCGCGGGACAGGCGGAAACACACCTTCCCCCCCAGGAGCCTCCTTGCACAGACACTGTGCAAAGTCAGGGAAGAGGAGCACCAAGTGTTATTGGTTACACCGCACTGGTCTAACCGCACTTGGCTTCATAGTTGATGCTCTGGACAGCGACTCCCCCTGACCCATTCCCCTGACAGAGGATCTGCTCTCTCAGGGGGAGGACACGTTCTGGCATCCCAGATCAGACCTCTGGAACCTCCATGTCTGGTCTCTAGACGGTACGAGAAGATAATGAGATGGCCACTCCCCCTCTATGACCATCAACCATCAACCAGGCTAGGGCCCCATCTACTAGGTGGTTATACGCCTCTAGATGGCGCCTCTTCTCGTCCTGGTGTCTCTCTCAACGAGAAGACCCACTGAGGTGCTCGATGAGGATCATGTTGTCCTTCCTAAGAGACTGGAGACTAACATCTCCCCTCCACAGTGAATGTGTATGTAGTCGCTATCGTCACTCATCACGACTCAGTTGATGGAAAGGTTCTAGGGCAACACGACCTGGCCACCAGGTTCCTAAGGGTGCGCGAGAGGGCGGAATCCGCCTCATCTCCGCTCCATACCCTCTTGGGACCCTAACGTGGGTCCTGGGGGGGCCTCTCTGGGCACAGAAGTTGCATGCAGGGTTTTCTCTGGAACACTCACAGTAATAATTGTAAATTATCATTCCCAAACCATCCAACCACTGGTTATAATGTCAAGTGCTTTGCTCATCCCCTGCCACCTTGTCCTTTTTCAGATTCGGTTTCAGGATTTCAACTCTCCATTAACACCACAGCAAATATCACAAAGCTGAGGATACCGTACCCACAGACCGGCACGTGGTATCTCAGTCTGCGTTCATTGTGTGCCACGGAACATGGGTGAGTAGATTTACATAATGGAAAGTGGTTAAGAGTGCAACATAAATATTAACTTAGTTTAAAAAAGTGCATATTTTGCCCATCGCCTCAGTTTATCTTTATTGTCCGCTGTAGGTTTGAGATGTGCATTAATGTTACAGCCGAGGTTTACCTTCGTTCTTACCTGACCCCCTGCATCAACGACTGTGGCACGTATGGCCAGTGCAAACTCTTGCGTACCAACAACTACCTGTATGCTGCATGTGAGTGTAAAGCAGGTGAGCAATCCATAAATTACCATATGAAAAAAATGTGGTTAGTCATTTAACACTGCTGCCTAAACCTTCGAAACATGAATAAACATATTATCTGTGAATTCCCTGCGCTGGATTTAAGTGGCAGATTGATTCAGTGATAATTCACATGCCGGTTTTTAAAAGACCTATAACTGTCTCTTCTGGAAATAGTTCAGACTGAATCCAGAGGATATTATTTCAGTTTGGAAATCAGGGACATGGCAAATTTTCTTATGTGATTTTGTTTTTCAAAACTTTGATGTGCTGTAATATTATACTTATATATGTTGTTTAACTTTCATCTGCATTACAAATTATTTATTCTAGGCTTGTTCTGAATTGATATTGGTTGAATTAAGGTTATTGAATGTGCATTGACTCAACTCAACTTCATTTATATAGCGCTTTATACAATTTTACAATGACTATAAGCAAATCAACTGAAGTCATATGCAAAAAAAGAAAAAGTTGAAAACACAGAAGACAGACATACCCATATACAATCGCTCCACACACAATATGCACACATATTTACATACATCGACATAGACACACACACGGGCGGACACACAGACGTGCCCAAACACACACACACACAGACAGATACGCACGCACTCACAGAGAAAGCACACATTTAAGATATTGGAGAGAGAAACACAGGTCAAATATTAAACAGACTATACATTTCTATATGCAATATTTATTATGTAAAACTTCTGAATTCTAAATTCTGACCTAGAATATGTTTTGCTTTCTCATTGGCTGATTTTGGGTGATTATGAATTAAAACGTTTTTCAAATTATATGAATAAGGAAAAACTGAATTAACTAGAATCATAATCTTATAATCTGTCATTTGGATGCAGAAATTGAGTCACAAAGCATTATTCCTCTCATTAACTGTATTGCTCAGAGGTTGCTCTTTCATTGTTCAGGAGAATTGAGATCTCAGTTGTATTTCATTTACATATCAATGTAGTCTCCTAGAATTGTTTACAAGATATAAAAAAGGAACAAATGAGATACTGTTAAAATACATTAATATTATGGAGGTGTAAAATTTATGTTTTCTAAATGGAAAGATAATGGAAATCTTAGCTTTGTCAAGTCTCTTGGATCTCTTTTCCCTCCATACTTCTCCTAGAAAAGAACCTGATGTCACACAAATGTCTCGATTAACATTTCAGAAGAGATCTCAATAGTATCACAAACTGAGCTTAGATTTTCCAAGTATGCCGTTAAAAGGCAATATTATTGATGATTTTAATATGAGCTTAGAATGAATTTCTTATCAAATTAACCCAAATCCGGATTTCATATTATTCTTATGCAACGTAAAAAATCTACTTAAAAACTTAAGCTAAAAAGCTTTAAAAAATAGGCTGCCTTACATTTGTAAGGTAAATCAAATTAGCTTTCTGAGTCATTTGAACTTAAATTATATTGAACTGACTTGAATATCGAGTTTAAAAGACTTCATCAGCCTGTGTGCTCGAAATGTTATGCGCCATGCAATAGTCTTTTAAATAATACATTATTTTTGATATATTTTTGGAGCTCTGGTGTGCCGACTTTTGTAACTACTTCGACTGACTCTCTTGGTCGAGCACCCATTTGAGATTGATGTGCGTGTTTTTGTCCTCTCTGTCATTTTATAATTTACAACTAGATTTTAAAGTAAATTCTACACAATTAAAAAAACAGTTCAGTTGACTCATAAAGCTAATTTGATTTAACTTAAAAATTAAAGGCAGCTAAAATCTGTGATTTCCTTACCTTGTGTGCAACCGCACATTTTTATTATAGTCTTATGTTACAGAATGGTTTAAATCCATTTCATTTTTCTATTCACTGTTCGTTCACGCCACCAGCCACAAAGCGAGGCGATGTCATTCATTTCAATGGAGAGCCGTTGACTTCCGGCAACATGAGCGACAGTGACCATTGGCGACAGGAAGTAGCCGTGTCTAACGATTTACCTTTATAAATATTACTAGAGCAACCAAAGCTAGGAACGCCTTCTAGCAACCTCGTAGCAAGAGACTAGCACCAGTGTCGCTGGCGATGTGAACGCACACTAACCATTAACCTTGTTAAGTAGATAAAAGAACAGAAAATCATGTAATTTTTTTACTGGATGATTGAAGTCTATTCCTGCACCCCCAAGGTGTTATTAACTTTGTGCTTAATATGATGTTAATCAGACTAATATTTCATAATTCCATTATTATCTTTCTCCTGTACTGTCAGATGCCAATCAGACCTAATGGGCTTGTTAAATGATTCAATTACACATGTGTCAATCACGTCTCCTTATAACTATAAGATCGCAAATCAAGTGGTTTTTAATTACAGGACATACAACGATCCTTCAAAATATGCTAATCACAACCTTTCAATTAGAGCCGCATTATGAGGCTCTGGTGCCTTGTTCCCTCTCTCCCCTTCGATTCTTTCCCATAGTTTCTTTTGTCATTAGCATAGACAAATGTACCCTTTTGATTAATATTTTCCAGCAAACAGCCGATAGCCATGATACTGCAAGCATAACTAGCATTTCTTTGTTCTCACGTGTTTGGTTTCCAACACTCATTTGAACTTCAGTCACTTTGAGGATATCTTAGGACCTCTCATGATATTTGTTTTAGGGCGTTGACTAATAAAGGCTTCATAGAGATTTGTGAAATGTTTTCTGGCATTTTCTATGAGAGGTCAAAGGTGCAGCATTCTATTTCCTTCATGGTGTTTATATAACAGTAGGCATTCCGGATCCAATCTATATTTATGAAGCTGTTTACAAGTACTGACAGATGAGGAACATAATGTGTGTGTGAAGAGAGGGCAAGATAGCACATGTGTGTTTTTGTGTGATGTCTTTTTCAGAGCGTGTAGCTTTGCGTTTGCTCAGCTCAATTAGTTTTCTTTGAGGATCTAGACCGTTGTACATTTTACATACAGCTGAATTGGGCCATTACAAATAGGTTACTAAACACTCCACTCGTCTTCCATAAATTTTTGTCCCGCCCCAATCTTACAAGATTGGTTGAACCTGTGTTTCTGTGGAGGGTTGGTTTGGATTCTTAAGCAAATTAAGAAGTGTTGTGTGTTTATATTTTTAAGGGATCAATCAACAAATGGCTTATGTACAATAGCTGACTCAGAATATTGAAGGGATACATTTCACTGATTTTACTGAATGATTACATTTTAGTATGCTCCTTACACAAAGGAGATGGAACATAGCACACAATTAAAGAAGAGGTTTAAAGGAATAGTTCACACAGAAATTAAAATTCTGCCATGAAAGACTCAACCTCAAGTTGTTCCAAACCTCTGTACATTTCTTTGTTCTGTTAAACACAAACAAAGCTCTTAAGAAAAAATGTTAGCAACTTAGAGGCCATCCAAACGTAGTCGCTTAGCTTTTACACGTAAAGGTTTTGTATCGTATCTGGGTTTTGTCCACAAGGATCCGGCGTTTTGGGAGCCTGAAATCTGAAAATGTCACACTTGCATTTTTGTGTTTACAGCCGATCCATATATTTTCTAAAACTATGATGTCATCACCTCAGCTCGCAATGTTTATGTGCATGCTCCAAGTCTTCTCTGTTTTTATTGTATCTCTGTGTGGAAGAATTACAGCGCCACATACAGATTTGGCGTGTATTGTAACAAAAGTCGGTTTCGTGTGTATGCAAATAGACGAGGCCATGAAAAGGAAAAAGAAGATCAGATAGGGGAAGCTCTGGCTTCATGTGGATGTGGCCTGATATTTCTGAGGCACCACTTACTACCGTAGGAAAAATTCAAAAGGTAAAATAACTGCCCTAACACTATTATTCAAAATACAGTATCTCATTGTGTGTCAGAGCAAAACATATAAAAAAAGATATACTATGATAGCCAATGATGTCCCAGAAATATCAGTTGCTAACATTCTTCCAAATATCTATCTTTGTGTTTAACAGAACGAAACATTTTTACAGGTTTGGAACAACTTGAGGGTTAGTAAATGATGACAGATTTTTCATTTTGGGTGAACTATCCCTTTATTATAATTCATAATTCACTATAATTCAACTTTAGAATCCTTCAGGTATAAAGTTATTTGTTGCTAAAGGGTAGACTTTGGGGTGAAAGTTAATTGTTCAGTCTCAGCCTGTAGTTTCTTGAGTATGTTTGCAGAATTATGTTATAGTTTTGTAACTAATGTGCACTCCTTTAGGTTGGGACGGCTGGGGTTGCACAGACAACACTGAGGCATATTCGTACGGATTCCAGCTGCTCTCAACTCTTCTCCTGTGTCTCAGCAATTTGATGTTCGTCCCACCTGTGACCATCGCCATCCGCAGTCAATACCTGCTAGAGGCATCTGTCTATATTTTCACCATGTTCTTCTCCACTGTGAGTTTTATGCTTAGGATTGAAATGCTCATAAATCAATATCATATGCCCTAAATGAGGCCAACGCAAAACATTTTAGTTACTACTGTAGCTGCCTAGCAGGTAATATTGTTCAAAAATAGAACACCAGAGAATCATAGACTATCTGTTGTAATATAGTGTGTATCCAACCCAATATTTTGATAATGACAAAATTAGCTTAAAGTGTAATTTTTGTGTTTCTTCTGACCTTGTTTTTTTTGTTTTTATCCTTAACCTCTAAACAGTTTTATCATGCCTGTGACCAGCCAGGCATTGTGGTCTTCTGCATCATGGAGTATGATGTGCTTCAGTTCTGTGATTTCCTTGGCTCACTTATGTCTGTATGGGTCACTGTCATTGCCATGGCCAGACTAAAATCCATCATCAAACAGGTAAAAATCAATCCGTTGCAAAAAACAATTACATTCAGAGCTCATGCGTATCCATTAATATTATTGTCCCTCCCTATCTGCTACAAAAGTGTATTCAGGTGTAATACTCAAGTCTTCTTCAATGCAAAATGATATACTGATAGAATTAGACTGTTTACTTACTCTGCTAGAAAATGTGCAAACGTGATGGCAATAGATTTCAGTTCCAGCACCGACGCAGTTTTCATTTTCCTGTCCACACGTTGTTTAAATAGCAAATGCATTTGCGCTAGTTTGTCTGCACATGTTGGTCAAAAAAAGAGGTGTTTTCAGGCACATTGTGGCGCGTTGCTATTTGGAGGAACTGAAAATAGACTGCGCCATAGACAAAGTAAAACCTGGTCTAAAGTAAGTGGCGCAATATTTTTGTGTTATTTAAAAAGTGCGTTATTAAAAGTAGATTGTTAAAATAGAACACTAAATTAAGAATTACTAACCAAAAGCAATCCATTTACTTTTGGAACCACTCTATATTTGAACCACTGATGGAACCATCTGATGCCTCAAATAACATATTAAAGCCCTTGGTCCCTAAAATACAGGATATTTCTTGTGTCATCGATTTCTATGAATACCTTTTTTTGTGATTCATAGAGGCCAGTAGTTGATCATGGACTTTATTGCCAGAACAGAGCTTTCCAAGATGTGCAAGAGAGCACATTTTTTGTCCACCCCCGTAAACAGCTTACATAGAGTGTAAAAATATAAGTGTCAGCAGTCTGTCATGTCTATCTATAATGATGGTGTCATCTCGGTATGGAGCAAAGTAAATATAGGTAGCTTCAGGTGCGTGTGTGTGCGCTTTCTTTTTATTCGTCAGATGATCACAGAAGAAGAGAAAGAGGATTTAACAATCAAAGTGAGAGAGAAAAAAATGTGAAGAAGGGTTTGTTATCTGGAAACAAAAAAGTTAGATGACCTTTGTATGAGAGGTATCTAACAAAGAACGTGCAAACTATCTATACTCCAGGGAGCATGTTTCTATTTATGTAGTAGGTGATTGTGTGAGTGCGAGTGTGTGTGCACGCCTGTGAATGTTTTTTGCTGAATTCTGCAGTTTGCAGACACTAATCAAATCAACCATGTCACAACAGTTCTAAACTTGAAGAGAGAGAGAGAGAGAGAGAGAGAGAGAGAGAGAGAGAGAGAGAGAGAGAGAGAGAGAGAGAGAGAGAGAGAGAGAGTGAGAGAGAGAGAGAGAGAGAGAGAGAGAGAGTGAGAGAGAGAGAGAGAGTGAGAGTGAGAGAGAGAGAGAGAGAGAGAGTGAGAGAGAGAGAGTGAGAGAGAGAGAGAGAGAGAGAGAGTGAGAGAGAGAGAGAGAGAGAGAGAGAGAGAGTGAGAGAGAGAGAGAGAGAGAGAGAGGGAGAGCAAGAAGGGCATTTTTAGCAGCACATTGCTTTGCTTCCTGTCTCCCTGCAAGATGCCCCTAATTGGGCAGGGATTCACTATCGCCCCTGGGCATGTCTTATATTTTCCCTTTTCTGCCCTTTTTTTTGCCAGGTGCTATACTTGCTGGGAGCAATGGCTCTGTCCATGGCCTTGCAGCTGGACCGTCACGGCCTGTGGAATCTGCTGGGTCCCAGCCTTTTCGCTCTGGGCATCATGGCCATCGCCTGGGTAAGCAACAACTGAACGTATTACTCACATGCATAGAGGTCACGTCTTCCAGACAGCACTGTAACACAGCTTATTAAATGTTTTATTCATCAATAACACATGCCAGAAAGCAAGTCAGTTAATATACTAGACATGGATCGGGCAATCACAGAGCATAAAAAATTAACAGATGATGGAGCTGGAGTTATGAGATAGGGATGTTGTTGTTTGTTACGGATGATTATGTTAGCATAGTTTCATTTATTTATTTGATTTTGAATGCTATAACACATTTCCCAGCTTTGTAAGTAGATAACAAAGACATGTATGCTTGAATACAACAACTGGTATCTTGTAATAGAGATGTTTGCAGATCTTAAATTCTGCAAATACCAAATTCATATTTATGTTTAAAGAAACCAAAAAAATTATATTCTTTAAAAATGTATTTTAGGATCCATTCAAAAATGAATTTGTTTGGCAGATTTGTTATATACATTTTATGCGTCTTTGAATTGTTTGTGTTTCACATTGATGTTGGGTGACTTTTGTTCTAATTTAACAGACACTGGACTGCATTTTCTCACAGATAAGCTGATTAAAGGGAAAACTAAGACAATATTAAATGAATAAATTATTTTAAATATGACCACTAGTAATGTTAGTTCTCATTTGACTATTGATTCTGAACAATTTACAATTTGGTTTGACTAAATATTATTCTGTCAGCTCTCTTGCATTCATGTAAATATCACTTGGACATTCATGCTTGTGGGAAACGCACTTTATAAGTAAACTAATTTACGAAAAAAGTTACATTTATCACTGTAATTATGTTTATTTTTTATACAGAATGTACCTGAGGGGTTTTGAAACATTTTTGTTGTTCTCAGATGCATCAAATTGGAATGAAACACGTTCCTGGTGTCTAAAAATAATCTCTATATTGTATTCAGTCTGGAAGACGGTTTTCGCCATTTAAATGTCGACATTAGTTTTCTAAATGACAACATACTCACATACAGTACTCGCCACAGGACTGCTGAGTGACAACATATACTGCAGACCCGGCTCCACAGGGGGGCAGGGTGGGCTTTGCCAACCTTATCAGAGGTAAGGTCCACACAGAGCAGTTGAGAGAGAGGATCCGTGAACCGCGACTTTCTCTCCCGCGACCCTGCGTCAGAGTCCTTGACGGGTCCTGTCTTATAAACCCGCACCCGCAGTAATTAATAGAACACCGAACCCGACAGCAGCACTAATTTAATTCCGTTCCCAACCCTAACTGTTCGACAAAAATGTTGCGATCCGAACCGCACCTCCATTACATCTTCATGATGTAGACAAAACCTTTTCTTATGCAACAAGAAACAAAATATTAGGAACTCCTGGTTAATTCATTTTTAAACATGTAATAACTCAATATGGCAGAGTTTCGGGAGAGACAACCAAGGGTGAATCCACTAAAATATTGTTAGCTAAGCTGCTATCAAGACTAAATAAAGTGTAATGCAAAACAGGGACCAGGAGCACGATGAGCTGAAACGTTTAATATAAATTGTGATAATATATCTAGTCCTCACTTTAGCTGGCTGCTGTTCATCAGTTGTACCCAGGGGTGGACTGGCCATCTGGCGTATCTTGAGTTTTCCTGGTGGCCTGCTAACGTTTGGGGCCGGAACGGATGCTTTGGCCGCTCAGACAGACGTATTATATATGCACGCGACACGAAGGCAAAAGACACGTATGCATGCCGGCCTCCCCGGTCGACAGATTTAGCCATACATAGCCCACACCTGTTCGAAAGACCCAACCATGCTCTGCCCCCGACCATACACCCTTTCCCCCGTCGACAGAAAAATTGTCTTGGCTTCTGGATCCACGTTCCACCAGTGCGTATTATTCCCCGACCCGCACCCGCACCCCAAATGACACATGAATAATTATAACACCCGCTACATCAAATATTAGCGTTTCACATTAGATGGTTTTTAAAAGCATTCCGCTAAACAATGCTTCATGAGAGGAATTTCTTGTTTCACTTTTAGCACATGGAAAAGCAATAACAAATGGTCTGACACAGATCCGAGCAGAAAGTTAATGCTGTGAATATTTTATGTGAATAGTTCTTTTTTATATTTACATCAAATCAAAATTTACTACAATTTAAAATAAATGTAAAAAATGTGTAGGCTAAATATATATACATAAGAATGTAAAAATTATTCAAAAAGCTAAGTTATTTTGTAAATAGTTCGAGTAAATATTTTGGGACAAAAAAATATACATTTAGTTACAATGCCCCCACAAACCCCACCCCTGCCCACCACGAAAATCCCTTAGCCCACCTTTCATGTCATATCTGGAGCCGGGCCTGATATTCTGTAGCACTTCAATATGGATAATTTATAAAGGCATTTCGAGTTAGCTCGCACAGCGCACAACCTTTCATTCTGAGCACGCAGGGAAAGGGAGCATTAGCACAGAGTGTCATGGCATTAAACGTTTCTCGACTGTCAGTAGTGGAAATGCCCTCACTGTTCCATTACCAGACAGCTTTTACTTTATGCTAATATCTCTCGTGACCACATTGCTTTTCCTGAAGTGAGAAGATAAAATATAATGGGTGTTGGACAAGCAAGTCTTTTGCGAGAGCCTTTGGCAAGTGAACATTAAACGAAACAACCGTGTCCTCCCTTGCGGGGGTTACATTTGCAGAAAGGAGTCAACAGTGAATTTCTACTGGGGGAGACAAAATTGAAGAACTTTGTTTCTTTACCTCAAAAGAAAAGCAGTCGAGCCGCAATAATAAATTGTGGGGGAATAGAGTGAGAGAAGAGCAGGAATAATCATCTGGCACTTTGTTGTTTGCTCATTTATTAAGATAATGTTTAACCTAAACCATGTAATTTCGCCTCAAACAGCTTTGACATCAGCAGTCATTACCGTGTCAAGTCAATTTATAGCTTGATTTAGCTGATGTTACATTCATAACAACCAGACTGTGTAATTGTAACGGTGGGATGTAATTAATGAAAGACTATACAAAGTTGTGTAATACAAATTACTATGAAAATTGGAGAAACAAGTCAAAATAACAAAAAAAGATAATCTGTATTTTTTCAGATGTTCATATTCACTTTAAAGCAATACAACAGTAATATTTCTACATGTATTTAGGAAAAGTTCCAATTCTTTTATGCGATTACCAGTCTTTCACATTGCTGCTGGATGACTTTGTCACTTCTGAGGTTTGATTTTATTGAAATTATACAGAAACGGGACTGGACAGGCCACAATATTTCTAAAATGCTGATTAAATAAGAATGTTCTCTTAATTACTTTACTGTAAAAACTATTACTTTAATAAAACCACCTGTCAGCATGTCTATCACACAGCAAGCAAAACGCATATTTTCATTAACTTAAATTTAAATGTAATTAAAGGTGCAGTTTGTATAAATTTTGCAGTAAAGTATCCAAAAACCACTAGGCTGGTGTTCTATAGTTTGTTCAGCTGAGTACTTACAATATCTCAAATGTTTGTAAATCATTTGTAAATCGTGGGAAAATTGACATTCTAAACAGTGTCACGGGGCTGTGCAGTCGCCAGTCAATGGCGTCATATCTGCGTTCCCCATTGTTTCATGATATAGAAACCGCATGACAACAGTGTCGTTGACAAATGCGGGAGTAGAGTCTAGCAAGCCACCAGCTTTTTCGAGAAGTCCCTTATTTATGGAACACAATTATTCGCAACATTTCAAAAACTTTACCTCATCCGCTTACATGATTTCTTGTTTCAGTCTGATTGATGGGCATAAGCAACGGAGTTGAAGACAACAGATCCCTTCGTCCGTTTTTATCACTAACAGTTATGACAAATAGTGTAGATGTTGTATTGTCCTTTTTTACGCAAATGGGTAGCATCTGGGACGCAGAATCTGTTGTTCTGTTGTTCGTTTATCGGCATACTTCCTTTGTTTAGAATGAAAAAAGTTGTTGGAATATTAAAACACACACGCTTGCTAGCCATTTCAATTAAGACTCAGCCAAGTACGTTTTTTTTATTTAACCATGCCATGTTATCTACCTAATTTCTAACGCTACACTTTTAAATATTGGAAAATGTAAGTTTTCCTAGCATTACCTAACCTTAGGTAAATATAGTGCTGGGAGAGATCGCCAATTTCTTTTAACATTCTAAGCAGGTGAACTTCCTACAGACTTCCGAAATACACAATAAGGAAGCATCGTGTTTAAATAAGTTTCACTCTTTAACCTTGGCTTTAGGTTTCCCAAGCAACTTTTCATTGTGTAAGTTAACGTTAGGCCTCATTAACAGATAATATTGCTTTCCTACATAACATTGTTTACATGAGTCGGAAATTAACAGAGGCTTTGGAAAAAAAATTACAACAAGGTGAACAAAACTGCTCCAAATTCAAGATAAAAGAGAAACAATATGAAAATGATCGAATATGGATGGAGTGATTCTGCTGTGCAACAGCTTTGAGCATTATTTCCCGTTTGAATAACTGATTTTTATGTTCCTTACACAATCAAAACATCAATAAAATACTCCATAAACTCTTCTCAGCTTGAAAAGAGTGCAGTATTTTTCTCAGGGGATTTGCGCTTATGATCCTATGATCAGATCTATGCTATCATGTCTCTGAACCGGAGGACACTCACGTGCAACCGCTCGTGTGACCCTTATGCAAAATTAAGACTTTTATTTAATTTACATTTAAATTATATACCATCTTACTTTATATAATAGTTTGGTTTTGCGCTAAACACCAGCTGCACTACATACACTTTTTACGTTTATCTTGTCAGTTTCTGAACAGAATAGCTTTTGTACACACAGGGCTGTACATTTACCTTTTTTATAGCCCTGGTTATAATCAGGCTTAAAGTTTTGTAGCACAGGCCAAATAGATGTCGCACAAGTATAAAAAGCGCAGTTCATTACATTAATTGGCAGGTAAATGACAAAGGACATTAATGTTACATACAGATGGATAAATTAGTGCTATATCATTTTATTTTTCCCCAAATACGTTTTTTTCCTTTTCAATTCTTTTCAGTTCTGTATTTTCAATGTTTTGCTGTAAAATAGTAAATACATTTGTCCATAAAAAACTGTAGTATACTATAGTATTTACAATATAATAATTATTTAATTATAGTGAAATTGGGTGCTACAGTATTTTTAACCTTAATATAGTAAGCATTAAAGTATACAATTTACAATATAAAAAATATTTCATTCTAGTGAAGTTGGGTACTGCAGTATTCTAAACCTTACATTAAAGTATACTATAGTGTGTTTTAGGGCTGGGAATCGTTTGGTCCCTCACGATCGATTCAGAATCGATTCTTGACGTACTAATTAGCATACAGAAAACATCATTACGTCGCATTTGCGCTAACAGTGTTGGCAGAACTTGACACTTTCGCTTCTTGTCTTTGAACTGTTACGTATTGTATTTTACTACAACCGAGTTCCCAATTAAGCCATTCTCATTTGCATTTTCTGTTGTCAGACATAAAAACAAGTGTATAATGGTAAATAAAAGCGATTCATTAGTGCCACTCAATGCACAGAGTAGATGCAGAGAAAGACCATCCTGTCATTTAGTTATACTGAAGTTTAGTACGGGCTGAATGGTTTTCTTTTTCTCTTCTGCTCGTGTATGCTCCTCTGTATCTCTGCGTGAGTTGAGCATTGCGTTGTGTGCGAACAGCACAATTTTCCATGGTTTTAGTTTTGTATTTATAGTATAAATCATAGCAACCACAAATTTACTATTGTCTTATTACAGGAACATTAGTTAAATGATCTAATATGATGTTTCTGTTAAAACTATGGTAATAGAAGCAGTACAATCCCCTGAAAACTCACATATTAGACTTACATTAAAGCACATATGTTATTTATACATATTGGATAAAGAGTCTGCATTGTTCATGTACACACGTGCCTGCTTGGCTCTTATCCTCCTCATTCGTTTCAGGATGCGTTTTTAGGCGTGCAGTTGCAAAGAAAGCTGTGCACACCACTACGTGAACTTAGGGATGCATCCAGCATAAAGCAGCCTTCATGCGTGCAGTGTGAAACTGGAGTAAGCCTGACTGTAAACGTATCCTTCAAATCGGATTCAATCGAATTGAATCAGTCCAATAAGACTACACATTACTCTGATTTTTGTGCACAAAATGTGACATTGAATAACTGGTAAAAAACACGTCTATCATCTTCATGACACGTAATGGCTCTGTGTAATTAAAACCTGCCAACTGACATCATTTCAATACTCAAGAATCTGGCCCACGTAGACTCAGTACAAAGCATCCCGCTGTGTGATTCTAACATCCCTTTTTTCACTGATGAAAAAACAATCTCTCAAGCTTGAAACATGCCACATCCACTCAGTATCCACTCATTTCAGGACTTCTATTTTCCTTGTGTTGTGTTATTTCAAGTTCTGCGTGTAGAATGTACGTAGATGAGCTGAAATTAGATCAGTCATGCAGAGTAGAGTAGATGAATAGAGGTGTAGAGCTCCACAGCGATTGAGAGACAAAGCAATGTTGAGTGAGAGAGAGACAAATATTCAGGGGTATGGGGTCTGGTCTCTCACATTTACAGAGAACGTCTGACGTTTGAGTTTCATCACTTTTTTTTTTAAACATTTGGCAGACGCTTTATTATCCTATACTTTATACATAGGTATTCGCAATCCCCTAGGATCAAACCCACAACCTTGTGTTGTTAACGCAATGCTCTTACCACTGAGCTACAGGAATCACTTATAAAATAACAACCGCAATATGAGTTTGAACACTTGACCTGTGTCCCGAATGACATACTATGTACAATGACCTATGTACTATGCACTCAACCGTATAGTATATGAATTTTAGAAGGGTAGTGTCCCAACTGGAATACTAAACGATTTTATACTAACCGGAAGTATCGGTTTTCCAGACGAGCGCAAACGACGTCAATCGCACGGCACAATGCGTGTGAATAAAAATCAACTTGTACATTGTACAATTAATGTAGTTTTCACATGTTTTGCACATGTTTTGCCCAGCCTTACTTACTGCAGGACAGTTTAGGCGAAAGTAAGTACGCGAAACTGCAACCATTGAGTACGTGAAGTGTCCACAGTTCCACACTTCATATTTTCGGTGGAAAAAAGTGCATCATTCAGGGACTTGAAGTGTGCTTCATTTTTGAGAATTTTCAATGTGAACAAACTACTCACACATACTACAGAATGAGGTAGAATAGTGCTTACTAAGTACGTGATTTGGGACACAGGGTTCATTACATTCAATTGCTTCTGGCAGAGCAGTGATTCCCAAGAAAACAACCAACTCAAGCAGGTTCCAGAAGTAACTTCAAAAGATATAGATTTTTCTTTGTTACCCTACCCTTATAAAATGAAATTATGACTTAAAAAATTCTGTCAATAAATTACTTCTTATGAAACCATTTATAAGATTCCTGTGGAAGTCTATTATCACCCACAGTATCAATTATTTTTGTTTTAAGTCTGACTTTAAAAATATATAAATGATTATTTTAAGTCTTTTAAATTTTCCACATACCGTGAATATTTGTATCTCCTCTTTGCTGCGCCTCTCTGAAACGCCAGACTGGCAGTCAACCACTGCGTAATGATTGGTCGAATACTGCAAGCGTGTGACGGAAATGTAACGCCTCTTACCATATTTTAAAAATACGGTTCGAAAGCAATTGTACTGGCATGTACGCCCACCTTTCTTGCGTATTCATTTGGTTGATCTTAGTCAACTCATACCACGAACTGACGTAGATTTGTGGGGGTGTGGTTCCACGAGGCGTTTCAGGCAGGTCTGGGTGAGCATTCGCGTTTAAACAGAATGCACCTTTTGATCCGACACTTTAATTTTTGCAATTTTATGTGTCTAATACATGCATGGGCAACTTATAACACACCAAAGACACAAAAAAACACGGATTCTTGTCATATGACCCCTTTAAAAAGCAGTGGTTTCCTCTGTGGTGATCTTGCTTGGCCCTGTTCCGTACCCAGTGATCTATGAGTCGCATATTTTATTGTTATGAGCTTTAACTCCTCTGTATATATCCCATAAGATATTGCAGGAATAGCATCTGCAGTGCATTATAAAATATATTGCGCATATAGCATATGGCAGTGGTAAATTCCTCGCTTAAATTTTTGTATTTCTCTCAAAATAATGCTGCAAAAACATGTTACTAGATGTGAGGCCTGACCTATTGTGTTCCTGCATGCCAAGTGTCCAAGCGTCATTGATTCATGCATCATCTAATCAATTTCTGAAGTTATATTTGGCTTTGGCGAGGAATGCTTTGAAATATATTAGTGTCCCTCAGAGGAGGTTAAATAAGGGATTTCTTTTCAGGAGCGGTCAGTACTATTCGAGGATGTGGACAAGATGAGTGTTGGACATAAAGCCTTCTCGTCAAACAGTAGCCTTAGAAAGTAAACTATATATTTGAGTCAGCTTCAATGAATAAAACACATTTAGGGAATACCCGATCAAGAGTTACAATATGTGTTGTGAGGAGGACTTTGCACACAGATGTCTACATAAGTGGATTGAGGAAAGGTTGACAGAAAAAACGTTTCCTTGTCACAAAAGTTTATTTAAGATACAAATGTCAGGTAGCCTTAAATTAGGTTATCTAACTTTGTATTAATCCACGTTAAATTAAATGTTTTATTTGCATTTTTACTTGCAATTGATGCCTGCCTTGTGTTAAATCTGAACCCCACTTTTACCTTGACACAATCAATAAATGGGCGTACGTGTAAACAACAGCTGGCCGAAGTGATTCTCTGCTGATGTGTCATCAGTGCAATCTATAAAAATGTCCTCGTACATTGAAAGAAAAATTTTATAGTTTTGTATAATCAAACATGTGTGTACAGCAATTGCCAAGGCTGCTTGGACAGAAAAAAAGTTAAAAAAAGGAAGATTCAGTATGTACTCCTTGAATTGTTTGAAAAACTATTATGGTTTGAGGGGTTAGTAAGACATTTTCAGACAAGAATAAAGTTTCACAAACTTACTGTATGTGCTGAAATTTCCCTGAAAGCTGCACTAAAGCTGGACCACAATTAGTAATCTGGGGGAATATAGGATTGGAATAGTCTCTGAGGACCCAGAGTGTTCTCTATGCAGCAGTGATGTGACTGAGTCATCAGAATCCACAAGTTTGTTTGATTGACTGCTGAACGTTTTCCAGTTGGACCGGAGCAGCAATGTAGAATCAAGGCTTCTGAAGTGTCTCTGAAATATAAATAGACATTTCAATTCCATGCTTTCAATACTGTGCTGTAATGGGATATTAAAAATCTGCACTGAGTGTAATGCATACAAGTAAAATTATAAGCTGGGGAAAGGAACTAGTCTACAGCAGTTGTATAGTTGACTAGTCCCACTTTACAATTACAATGTCATGACAGATGGAGAAAAGGTGAGAATTAAATTATATGTGCGCTGTCAGTTAAAGAATGATAAAGAATGAGGCTATAGTCAGATTAAAATTTTCAACTTTAAAACAAGATGTTCACCCAAAAATTATGCCATCATTTACTCATTCTCTTGACATTTTAAACCTTTTTTCTTCTCCAAAACACAAAATGTAACCAAAACACAAGGTGCCCATTGACTTATATTATTTGAACACAAAACCAATGCAAATCAATGGGAACCAACCTTCTTCAAGATATATTTTCTTGTGTTCTACAAAAGAAAGTCATACTGGTTTGATATAACAAAAGGGTGAGTCAATTATGACAGAATTTTAATTTTTGTGGTGGAACCATCACTGTAAAGATATGATGTATTTTACACATAAATACAGGTAGTATTTCCCCTTAGACTAGATCTGAATACATCTCTGTGTGGTCTGCTCTGCTGATAGATTTAAAACAGTATAATGAGATTCATTCCAGCATGAGCGATGTAAAGCTTGTGTGTGCTGAGTGTGCAAGGACAGCTTTAGAGTGTTCATAAATATCAGGATCTCTAGAGGGTGCAGAATTGAATTTCTATGAAGTCTGTAAATTGTATGTCCAACATTATAAGTGTGTGCATTTGGATCCAAGCCCCAACAGTGGCTTACGATCATCAGAGTGTCTCTACGGGTCTGTGCTTTCCATTTATCAATGCTTCTTTCTCCTTGTGCCTGTGTTGTTTTGCCTACTCGTGCCTAAACGTGCCTTCTGCTTTGTGTCCTTCAGACTGTGCGCACCATCCGTCGGCGCCGCTGTTACCCACCAACCTGGAAGCGCTGGGTGTTTTTCCTGTTTCCTGGCACCACCATCGCCACATCGGCCGTGGCCCTGTATGCCTTCGTGGAGACGGAAGAGAACTACTTCTACATCCACAGCATCTGGCACATGCTGATCGCAGGAAGCGTCGGCTTCCTTCTGCCTCCCCGTGCCAAACCCGACGTGAAAGTCACTCCCCTGAAACGACGGCGAGGCTGCGGATACCAGCTCTGTGTCAATGAGCACGAGGAGATGGGATTGGTGGACCCAGCTATTATTACCATTAACAGCATATGCACCAGCTGATGATGTTCAGAGTTTAGCGAAGTTGACTTTTTTGCCTTTCATCTCCTTTGGAATATACAAACACGGAAAACAAAGCCAGAGAACTTACTGATGCACTGTATATAACTTTCGACTGAAACACACATACACCTAAATGTACAAGTTTTTGATCATTGTTATTTGGATTACTATTATTGTTAATTTTGTTTGCATTGTAAGTATCTTGGAATGGTTCGTGTCAGTACAGCGATGCACTGTTATTAGTGCAATATTTAAAAGTCAATGCTGAATTCGCTGCTGCTACTTGACAGTGACTGTAAAATTGAAAAACGTGTCATGTAATTTATTCATTGTTTTCTGGCACTGAAATGACCAAATGTTTTATTGTGTTTATAGGATGCAAAGGAAGAATTGTTTTTTCATGGCTATATCAAGGGCATTGCTTTTTTAGTTTTCCTTTCTTTCTAAACATCTTTTGCACTGAGACACAAAAATGTGATACTGTACATTTTTTTTTAAATATAGGTATAGTTATGATCAAGTCACAATGTGTACATGTAAATGTATAGTATAGTTGTTCTAAGTGGAATGTCTGATTGTACTTTGGATTGCATTGTATTGCCTTTGCAGCATAGCTGATTGTCGATTTATAGAGGGTTTAGGAACGTGTCCATTGCCAAGACCAGGTTTTATCAAGAAACCACAGATAACAACCTCATATTTCCTGTTGTATTTACCTAGTAAGGATCAGGTCAGAGGGATACATTTTAAATCAAAGCAAATGATAAAGCAAATAAACGTTTTATTTTTTCGGTATTAAATCTGGTTCTTTAATTCCTCTTACTAGAGAATAGTGTTGTAGTCGAGACCACCAGAACCGAGACTTTGTGGGGCCAAGACCGAGACCAAGGCAGGCCGAGACCAAATCGAGACCAAGACCAGCACTCTCAAAATTCATTCAAAGGATCCACTAAAAAGTCATAAAATAATAATAGAAGTAACTTGGGTGATTTATTGTGCAGAAATGTATTCGAAGGCTGTTATATGTTCCATATTGTATCACCCACCTACTGTAACATATTGAAATTTTTGTGCAGGTAAAAATTCCAACAACTAAACATGAAAAAAAGTAAATTTAGGTCTGTGACCTTCAAAAAAAGCATTCAATGACATAATTAGATGAATTGCTTTTTTATCTAATCAATAGCAGAAAAGCTGTGTGTTGCTCAGAAATGCAGAAAAAAAACAGATTTGTTCTAGATTTGTTTGGGACTAGACAAAATAGAACAACATTTATGTTACTTATAATCTCAAGGTTAATTGAATAATTATACAAAATCAACATCACATCTGATGATATAAAATAGAAAACAAGATCTCAGACTTTTTTGCAATCACATCTCAGATATTCTGGGACTTTGTGTGTATTCATTTTGTTGACAGATTTCTTTAAGACAATCTCTCATTCTAATCTTACCAGAAAGAGTATGAAAAAAGTAACAGAAGAATCAAATAAGGTGAATTTTAAAGCCAGTTTTACATCCAATCACATGAATGATAAATCAGACATAAATCAGACAATGCACCAGCAATTTACTGTAATTCACACAGTTGTGGTCTTGACAGGTTTAGAAATAAAATCTCGAGACCACCAAGTGTGAGAATCCGAGACAAGACTAAGACCATCAAAAAATTGTCTTGCAAAATTTTACTTTTAGTAATATCACAAAAAGAAATGCTTTTATTAACTTAATAAAATCTTTTAAAATTATTAAAGTAATTTTTTAATTCGGACAAATGAAAAAATTGATTGAAATCCAACAGATTTCTCTTGAATGTTAATTTCCACAAAATGTACACATATTATGTAGTTTTATTTAATATTACAAATTTACTTAAAAAAATTACTTACATTTACACAATTTAAACTGTCTATTTTTCTTCCACAGCTTTAAAATTTACTCAATTACTTTTGTGTAAAGTGTTTCACTTAAAATCACTGTAAAATTTTACTATTGTAAAAATGTTATTAGTGTGTGGAATATTCATTGCTGACCATCTTGAATGTACCACCACTGGTGTCTGGCTCCTGCAGGCAATATGAAATAGATACAATCATTCTACTATTGCGAGGTAAGCTTCTGAAAGGAGCTCATATTTATGCCTGCCTGCCTCGTAATCTTTTATTAAACAGAAACAAAGCAATAATCCGTTTTAATAAATGATATGGCCTGAATTAGGAATATTTAGCATATATTTATTTACAAATGACTTAATAATAATAGTAATTATTCATCTGCTGCACATTAATGGGACACTAATGGGACACATACTACACGAAGACATTTCATCTATAGCAAAACACATCCACCCACATCCACAAACAAATCCAGCCATCCTCAAACCTGACATTCTGAAAGAAATCTACTCTCTGTCACGTGTTAAAGAAATCTTAAGCTTTTTTCCAGTCTAAATGGGAATGGATGAAAGATGTCACGCTGAGATGGGAGAAACCGTGAGATGGGGTTTCATTTTTCAGCGCATCTTTGTAAATGAAGAGTAGAGGTGAGGCCTTAGAAACCTTTACTGAGGTAAAGGTATCTAAGCTAACTAAAGCTGTTGAAATTACTCTTTTAAAGTAACAAAATGTTCTTTAACTGTGTCACAATTCACAGTGTAATTAAAATGTGATATTAAAATCATCTGCAGCAACTGTTTTGATATAATTAAAATCTGTAGCAACCAAGCCAACATCATTCAAAGCAATAGAACAGAGTTGCACATGTTACTACAATCAAGACATGCATAGTGCAATGAAGACACGCATGCAATAGTTTGTGGCCCCGGAGAGCCCAAAAGTGACAGCAATAATAAAACACTCGGCTCTCAACTGACAAACAACAACTCTGACACAAGTTTAGTGGTGGAACAGGAAACGTTCCATAATATACTGTTATACAATCAATTCTACCCATAGTTGTTTTACATACAAACAATATTTTGTTTTGTCATTTTTTTATTTTGATACTTTTGCATTGAAAATTCAGTGCATTCAATAGTGAAATCTTTAAAAAAAAAACGTGACAAATATTTTATGCATTCATCATCTTGCATTAAAGTGTTACAGTATTTTTATAGGGAAACTTGAAAATAATTATTCTACATCATTATTGTCACCTAAATGAAAGAACATTCAATTTTAATTAAAGACAATGCAAAAGATAATGATTATTTAAAATAGGTTTCCCCAAAACCGTTTTTTGGTGCAAAAAGATTGTATTGCCTCAAACTGATCTGGTTTAGTCAATATTGTTGTATCAGACTGCTCAGGATGCTTAAATAAACACCAAAAACAAAACAATGTTTTGCTTAAACAAAACCATGATTCTTTCCTGAGGAAAAAAGCTAAAAATGATTATAGTCGTCTCTGTTTAAACAGGACAGACATATTTGAAAATTCAAACTTTTACACATCTGCTTTAAACAACTATGAGAGATTCTAAAAAAAATAATGAGGTATCTATTTTGCTCAATAATTCCTTCCTGCATGAACAACCATATTAACAAATACAGGAGAACTAAAACAATGCTGACAATGCAGGCCAATCAGGTCAAGGAAGATGGACCATCACATGTTTTACAATCAAAAATCTTCTTCAAAAGCACAAAAGTATTCACAATGGACAAAATATACATCATGTACAATGTTTGCAAAGATTAAAAATTACAACTAAAATAGACAGCTTAAAGATGTATGCAACAAACATGTAGAAGCATACACATACACTTAAACATTTAAAATGAATCTAAACTAGATCAAAAACTTTCTGTATTTGTATATTTTATTAAAATTATATTCAAGCCACACTCCTGGTTTATTTCACAGTGGGTTCAGATTGTGACACGAGGAACAGTGGCAGTCCATTGCTTATCATATCGATTCATCTTATATGCTTTTTGTGCACGTTATAGTCTTTTACAGGATCAAACAGAAAAAGATCAATAAAAAATAGTCACTGTAAAGAATAAAAAACTATATAAAAGGGCATTTAAAGAAATACATTAAAAATTTTCGTACACTCAAAAATAAAGGTGCTACACAATGCCACAGAACAACCATTTTCGACTGTAGGGTTCCAACTTTTAACATTCAAAGAACTCTTATATATAAGAAGGTCCTTTATAGTGCAAAATGGTTCATATGATCATAAAAAGTTACTGAACCAAAATTGTTCTTATATGTGACCCTGGGCAACAAAACCAGTCTTCAAAATTGAGATTTTTGAATCATCTGACAACTGAATAAATAAGCTTTCTATTGATGTATGGTTTATTAGGACTAACTCTGGAATCTGAGGGTGCAAAAAAATCATAATACTGAAAGAGTTGCGATAATAGATCATTTTGACTAATTCAATGTATTTTTGGCGATTACTAATGTTACAAATGTTCACGTGCTACTATAGACTGGTTTTGTGGTCAAGGGTCACATATGGAATCGCTGTGAAGAATCTGTTACTGCCCCCTTATTTTACTTCACTCAGGGAGAGAGAATTTGAAGTTTAAAATGGCAGAAAAATGAATACACATTCGGACGTTGTCCACAAGGCTGCGAGCAGGGTTTTTAAGTGCCATTTCAATATATTATAGTATGTGAAGAAATAAGCCAGTAATTGGATATTAGATCATATTTCTCCATTGGCAATACGAATGTGTTTAACACCCAGTGCGGAGGTGTTTTTCCCTCAGTCTATGCCATCAGCATGGACCTCATTGGTAGGTGCACCGTAGACTCCTACATGTCCTGCTTTCAGCTGCAGTAGCATAGACAAAAAGCGTCCCGAACATTCGCCCACCTCCTGTAGCTGTCCATTTCCCTCTGAAAGCACAAAGCTATTTGTGACAACAGACATGCAGCCAGACAGAAAGTTGGGCTCTCTCTGCTCTATATAGAGAAGAGGGCTGTTCACAGTTTCCAGAGCAGACAAGTCAAAGTCAAGCAGGTTCCTTATCATAACCACAGACTGAAAGAGAGCAGAAAGACCTCCAGTCACAGCAACCAACTGCATCTCATGTTCCTCTTCTTCATGCCCAACATCACTGTGACCATCATCTTCATCATCTTCCTCATCTATCTTCACAACTAGAGGAAAACTAAAATAAGGTAGCTGAGTGATGTCTGAGGTAAAATCACTGAGAAGTACTCCACTTTGTGGTAAGTATTGCCCAGATCCCCACGTGCTGTTGAGCGAGGTAGAGATGACTATAAAATTGTTGTGACTATCAAGGATCCCTATGTGACTGCATGACGTGTTTAATGCCAATAGCTCTCTTAGGTTAGAATGATTCTGACTCGCGTTGAAGAATTCGTTTGCCAAATTTAAGAGAGCATTGTAAGAGGCAGTGTCATTAAGTTCTCCATTGTTCTGAAAAGAGAGGTTTCGCTCCCTGACTGCATCTAATATCCTGGATACCATTACGCCTGTGAGCTGGGAGGGGACTGACAAAATGGTGTATTTCTCCTGTTTCATAATAAGGGGTTCATTGATTTCTGCAGTCCCAGCCCGAGCAGCAGCAAGAAAAGCAGGTCTCTCGGCTTCAGAAATGTCTTGAGCCAATTTTACGGCCAGCATTTCTGAGAAATGGGAGACATTTTGCCCGACGCTCAGCAAAAGTTCCGATAGCTTCCCATTGGCGACATCCGCACCCTCTGATTTCACGCGGCCATCTGCGTGGCAAAACACATCACACAATTTTGACTGGAGTATTTTGTCTTTGTGGGTTTCCAAAGCCCTGGAGAGGATTCCATCGATACTGAAATTTTTTGCAAGTTTTGCAGCGCCTTCGAAAAGCGCACTCCATTCTAAATGTCCGTAGTTAGAATGTAATAATCTAAGGCCCTGCAACAGCGAGGGAGCTGCATAAGCAGGCAATTTCTGAGAAATATCATGTATTGCTTTAAATGATTTCAGAGTGTGGTTGTACAAAATAGCTGAAAACGCTCCACCTTAAAGAAAAGAAGAAAAATAATCATTCAGCAACCTTGATAAAATGTTTATAACATTTTGCCCTTTCAGAAAACCTCGTGAGAGGCACATCCATGAAGGTTTCAAAATTTGACAATATGCACTTTAAAACGAATTGCAAAAATATTTATAAAGAAGTTTTTCTTTCCAGAGACTAATTTTCTTTGTGATATGTTGTGATAGAACTTCATATTCATCTATTTTAACTATAAGAGTTTATGCTACATGTTAATACGTTGTACTATCGTGAAAGGATAGTTGACCCAAAAATAAAATTCTGTCATTATTTACTCACCCTCAAGTTGTTCCAACACTGTATGTATGTCTTTATTTTGTTGAACACAAAAGAAGATATTTTGATGAATGTGGGAAACCATTACTACTATGGAAGTCAATAGTGCCCCAGAACTGTTTCCCTACAAACATTCTTCGCATATCTTTTGTGTTACATTTACATTTAGTCATTTAGCAGACGCTTTCATCCAAAGCGACTTACAAGGTAAACAATGGAATGTAAATATAAATGTTCTGTTAAGGAGAACAATGGAATTTAGGCAGGTTTAGAAGAACTTGAGGGTGGATATATGATGCAGAATTTTCATTTTTGGGTGAACTATGCCTAAAATAGGATTTTCTTTAATTGAAAGATATGTATTCAACCCAGGAAATTACACCAGTGCTTAAAAAGGACAAAAAAACTGATGAATTGTGGTTGTCAAATAGCAGTGGACTTATCATTGCTAATCAAGACTGCACCAATAAAATATTCGATTCCTAGAAAAGTACAAAAATGAAATAATACTTTACTGACCTAATCCTGCAGTGTGTGGGTGGACAATTCCGAGGCAAAGTAAAGCGGCAATTGCAGCATCTACCACATTTCCTCTCGCCTCCAGAAGCTCTTTACCCATCCTAGAGCAGATTTCTGTAAAATCACCACAACACACACCATCAAGATATTAATAAATTTATAGTTCCTAAAATATAAATATGTATTCTTCCTCTGAAATAATACTATAATATTAATAAATATATTTATATATATAAATATATAATATTTGAATTACGATTATATCATTATACTGTTACATCTACAGTCTAAAGCTGCGGTCACACTTGAATTTTCCCTCCATTGACTTCCATTCATACGCATGCGAATGTGACAGACTGGAAACCCAAGTCCGTGCGGAAATATTTTGCATTTTGCTGCGTAGCAAAGTTCAAGTTTGGAGAAGTCTGACCTGCGAATTTTGGTCACGTGAGTGAGACCAACAGAAGGTCAAAATGTCAAAGCGTGACCTCTCGGTCAAACAATTCCAAATTGGAGGAATCGCTCATTGTAGCAGTGTTTTGTACAACACAACTTTAAAAGATCACAAAAACAAATAAAAAGAGAAAAGCCTTGGTTTGCAGTGGCAATGGAAATAGGAGCGGATGGTAAAGTTTAAACAGTGATACGTGTAATTTCATGTGATTGTGCGTGTCATATCCTGTTCCCGCCCATATCCGCAGAACCGTCCGAACGAATTTCGCATGCACAAATTCAAGTGTGACCGCCTCTTAACGGGGTCTTGCCTGAGTCTGTAATGACAGCGGCATGGTGGTACAGAGGTTCACTGTGCTCATGGGTGTGACTGTGGTGGTTATGATGATCATCTCCCTCTTTGTGATTATGGTCACTGTCGTCATCATCAATATCTTGGTTATAGTGGTGATCATGTTCATTTTCCTCAGACCAATACCCATTCCACTCAAACACCATAAATCCACAAACTATTCCTAGAAGAATCAGGGCCACCGTGACACTGATATACGTGTCCCTTAGTCTTCTCCCTCTTTGCTGGTTGAAGGGCCTGTATAATATAATGAGATAAACAAACGCAAACATTTGAAAACTCGAATTTGGCAGAGACATTTTCTGTCAAACCTAAAGTCAATGTTTATGCTGATGATTTTACAATGCAAAGTAGCCTACCCTTGTCCTACCGGTTTAAAATACACAGAGTGAGTTTACTGCGTAAATACCGCACCAGGTTATTCTACCCGTATAAAATACACCTGTAGGATTCATACCGCGCAAAATACCCTATCAAATGTCCTACCAGTATAAATAAATATGTAGAATGATTTAACGTAGACTGTCGTAACAGATGATTTTACTGCGCTAAAGAATGACGTAACATTGATGTGCGCATGCCTTGTAGGATGACATTTCAGTGCGGCTTCTTTCATCTGTATCGTTGCGTCCGTATAACGCGTCAGCGCACCTGCTGCACAACATTTAAGCACTCACACGGGAAGCAGCAACAATATAGTGTAGCGATAAGAAACAGGCATATTTTGTTGCTAAATCGAGTGTCACTTGCGCAACAGGCGTCAAACAAAGACTTTCATTTTTAACTTACGCCTGAAAATGTATAGTAATTTCGTCATCATCCTCTTCTGCAAAGTCGCTCTCGTTTACATCTTGTGCGTCGCTTGGAAGTACTTTATATTTCACAGTGCTTTGCACCATTTTCCTTCTGCCCACTTCGGCTGTAATGTCACAACATTGATTCGAGTGAACTTCAATCTCCTACTTCCTGTATTTCCTGACAGTCAAGCCAGGTACAAGCACCTCCCTAAAACAATAGAAAGCTTGCACGTGTCAAAGTGCATTTAACGTTTAGTTTTTTCAAAAAAGAATTAGTAATTAATAATAATAATATAGGTTTGAATATTCCAATAATCATCCATGGTTTCTATTTGTTATAAGCTATTTATTTTTTTATAAAGCGCTTGTACACTGTAGTAAAACACGGCCAATGTTTTTTAAGGTTATATGCTAATAAAAACTAGGCTACTTTTTAAAGGCATGCACTTCAAATGGTCTTAGATGTCTGTGAAGTCCTTATGTGTCCACACAGGCTACGGGTGAAGCTGTGGGGCGGCTCTGTGCTGATTTCCAATATTTCAGTGACCTGAAAGCGAGCTAAGAGCATAAGCCTCAATATTTCTTTCAAAGTAGCCTGGGACTCCAGATCTCCTGCTTCAAGGGAATCACGGCGTACAGCATCCCACCTTATTTACCTTTTGACATTTACTAGGATATTTTCACACATGCAGAATGTAATTGAATGTAAAATTCCTGCAGAGATCCTGTAAGAAATGCCGTCACACAGAGATGTTCAAAACAAGGATAGAGATATCTTCGCAAAATATCTTGGCAATACTGACCAGCTTAAATGTCGCTCATGTGGCTATGACTTTTTTTTGTACCTTGTGTTTTCTTTGTATCACTTGCCCCCCTTTATTCCGGATGCGAGTCTACGGTGGTATTCAAATTCACCTCTATACATTCATAAATGTCAGTGCAATAAAGAAGTTTCCAACGAGTAAAATCCTTTTGATCAGTTTTAAGTGTGTTTTGACTAGGCTTTGGGGCTAGGTGATTTGTAAGATGTTCCGGAGAGGTTTTTCTGTTTTCCTTTTTGTTTTGCCTGGTGCTCTTTTTGAAAAACATGCCATCATTATCCCTGTGGATGGGGGTTCAGAAGAACTGCATCTTTATACATCAGCCTGTTTATAATGAGAAACAGAAATTAGGTTCTCAGGAGGTACACACCAGAGGCAAAGATACTGTCAATAAATTCAACCAAACTTTCTGAGTTTAGTTTAAAAGAAATGAAAGCAACATTCTGATTCGGCGCTGATATATCTTTGTTATTGTGCTATATTATTTTGGTAGAGTATAGACCACTTCAGAAGATTTAAACAACGCTGGTAATATGCTATAATAAGATACAGACAAAATGGATATGTATGATGAAGTGAAAACAATAAGCTCCCTACCTCTATGTGCATTTTATTGTGCATAAACTGCTTCTTTGGCCCGTTTATTTTCTTGCACTTCCTTTGAGTTCACTAGCTTAAACACAGTTTACGTACATATTTTTATACTTGCATAATAATAAATATGGTTAGAACTCTATTGGTATTTAGGGAGTGGCTTTGGTGTGCATTCAGCACAACAATTCAGTTTTACAGTCTGTTAATCTACAAAGCAACAAGAGCACCTCCATTATAATCAACAAAACTCAGAGGTGATGTGTTTATTATAATGAAATTCTCCAAGACTTGTCACTACCGGTTCAGCTTCCTGTTTAAAGTATGTGTATTACTTCCTTTACAAAAGTTCAAGTTTTTTTGTTGGGGCAGAAGGAACCATGTTTATTTTGGGACACAATATAATATAATCAAAAGTGAAAAATTGAATTAAAAAGACTTTTACACACCATAAACTAATATATAACTTGTCTATAAATTGTAAAGCTACAGCTTAACTTGATAGCCTTTGATGATTATGCATTTCATTGTATGGAAAAGGTGTAGTTTTGATATTATAAAAAACCTTGTTCCTAAAACAACAATTTTTTGTTCCTTGAACAAAAAATGCATTAACAAAAAATCGTATTTTGTTTAAATTGCTGTAGTGTTCTGGTGAATAATTTCTACACAGCCTTATTTAGTTGCTCATTTAAGAAGCAATCAAAATGAATCATTCACAATGTGCCATGCTGGCATGATAACTATCGAAACTAAATTGGGGGGAATTAATCTAGTCAGAAAATACTCATTCTCATTGATGAGCATATCAAAATTCCCTTAGAACCCCAGATAACATTGATAAATGACAAATCTGGCACTCCTTTAAATTGTGACCCATTCAAGTGGTGCCACAAATACAGTATAGTGGGCAATATTGAGTGGGGGGTAGGAATACTGTATGTTGTATTTACCCCTTTTTTTGGACAGCTGTACACAGTTTTAACGTTTTTTAAGTGTTTATATGTAGTCCATCTCTCTTTTGCAGAATAAACCTTACTCTGAAATAGACTTGATTTTAAAAGTCACTGAGAAAATGTCAAACCCTCCTGGAATACCAAAATAACACTGAGCCATTCATGATGGATATTTATTTATTATTTCACAAGGTACATTACGTTTAGTTCCTGTGTCATACTGTGTCACATATAATGGTAACCACGTTCTTCATCGTGAAAAACACGAAAGTTTTACCCCAACTAAGTTAAGCCAAAGCACAGTGGGGCTATTCCCTGAAAATGTCAACCTTACCACGAAAAAATGTACCAGCGGTTTTCACAATGGTAACAGCACAGATTTTAACATTTGGTGGTTCAAATACCCATGTGAGATCTCTCTTTAAATTTGTAAAGCAGTTGTTTTACTTTTAGTGCATGAGTTTTTTTATAGAAATCCTACAAAGTTTATCATCTCCCAAAAAACGCTTCCTTTTTTGTCACCTCCATAACGCATGTTTATCTCCCTTGTTTTCAATTTTTTTTTTTTCATAGACTGACATTTTTTGATGTTTAATATCAGCTTCAGTAAAATATAAACAGATGGTTCAATATAATCGTAACAAGTTCATTCTCAGAGCATTTTTATGTCACGTCCATAACGCAAAATGTCATGTCCATAACGCTGAAATTGCCCAGTATAGTCTGTGTTCAAAAAATATATTTTGTTGTGATCCGCACCTCTACCACCATACGCATCAATGTCCCCTTAATAAAAATGGATGTGGTTAGAAAATATGTACACAGGCTTTGTCCAATGTCATTACCTCTGGAATCAGTAAGGGCTAGATGCATTGTTAGGGTGAGGATGGTTAGAAACAGGATCATTTTACTATTCTTGTCAAATAAATCTTCAGGGCTTGTTATAACACAATAGTGGGATGAGTAAATATTCTGAAAGTGCCACAAGATCAAGCATTCTGAAAATAGAATTGTTCATGGAATGTTGCCAATACAGTTCTGTCTTTAGGCTGCGTTTACATTTGTCATTTACATGAAACTTTTTGTCCACATACAATTTAAAAAGACAAGTGTAAATGCATTTCTGATCGTAATGTTGTCCTGATCCAGAGGTAGTCGAGGCCGCATTGTGATCGAATCTCAGTGTAATGTAAACGGAATCCAGCCAGTTTATCTACATTTACCGGTCCAACTTCACAGAAAATGCAAGTTTTACTCGCACACAGCTGTGTTTTTAAACGCATCAATCATTTGTTTATTTTCATGTCCCAGACACAAATAGCAACACTATACCAGCTTGTTTCTAACATACGTGTGTGTATTTACTGTATACAGTGTAATCAACTCTGTTTCTATTTGAGCTGTCCCGAGGGCTGCTGCCGCTTGTGTCTCGTACCGGCCCCGGGAGACAGAAGCTGCGGCCCCTCAGCGCGAAACAGAGCTCTGAATATACCGAAATTTTATGATTTGGCCTTATACAACACATGTTGTTGTATAAACCACCTTCTCATTCTTTCCTTGTATAATGGTTGATCAGGAACTCGTGATCTCATGTGCCAGATATCCACCATTGGTAAGTTATATTTTACTGGTGAATCTCAGTTGTCAGTGAAGCCGACAACTGTGTTATCTTGGTTCTGATGCTGCAAAGCTCATGCCATACTGGAAGTCTATGTTGTAAAACGAGTATATTTCCATGTAGTGGTGTTAAAGAGTGATGTACATGGAAATCATAAGGAGTTCAGCAGTCAAATACGGCCACACATAGCTCACCAACTTCTGGTATTAACAACAGAGAGTTAGTTTAACATTGCCTGAGTTAACTTACACCACCAGTTTACTTAGTATCCCCATCATTATGCAAGAGCATTAGAAAAATGTATAGTAATTTCCTCATCGTCCTCTTCCGCAAAGTCGCTCTCGTTTACATCTTGTGCGTCGCTTGGAAGTACTTTATATTTGACAGTGTAATGCTACTCTACAGGTAGCCACAATTATTATGAGATTGGCAGAAACTGCGTGCGTTATGTCAGCTTTAGAGTCTGTGTTTTAGAAAGAGACATTTTCTTCCAGGAAATATAAGAATTTTCTGGTTGTGCTCTCTCGTTTGTTTAATTCCATGCGTTTAAAGCGTTTAAAGCAGGAGCAGTCTGTGTGGAACAGGTGACTCCAATGAATATTAGATATGTACAATATTCTGTCTGCTTTTTAAAACAGCTTCTCTCAAAGGATGGGCCAATGGCTTATGCTAATTCACCTGCGGATGTGAGTAATTTATTCTTGGGAAGTCGCGGAAGCTTCAAACACTGCAATGAACCTTCATAAGAAACACTTCTGAATCATAAGGAAAAACGTTGTGTTGAGAGGATTATATCTGTGATGTGAAGTCCTTATGGTAATTGTGCAGCCGGGTTGTAGGATTTAAAATTGATTGTTTAGCTCTGGTAATGGTACTACAGTCTTTAATGATTATTCAGGAGGAAAATCTGGTAGTTTCATCATGCAAGGTAACTTTAAAATATGAATTCTAGGACACGCTAGAGCCATAATCCCTACAAAAGCATACACATTTAAGGAAGTTTATTTACTGTATCACAGAAGAAACAGACGCTACGGTTTCAAGAGCATCTCAACTAAATTGAACATTTCCAGGGAACATCCTTCAATGTTTGTTTTTAGTATCCGAATATTATTCGTACGACTCTCCTAAACGTCCTTGATCATCTACAAAGAAGTACTGACTCCTAAGAATATGCACCAATCAATTAGTTCTCTTAACTTTTGTGTTATGCAAAAGAAGAGAGAGCTGTCTGTCTTTGTGAGATGTCGGTGGAAACCATTCATGATCTAAACTCATAAAGAGCTCACAGGCCGACTTGAGATCGTCCACCAACATTTGTTTGACTAGTTTGTAAGAAAACAAAAAGAGTAAAAAAAAGGTGTTTGTTATAAAATTTCTTTCATATCTCACTTTGAACGTTAATTTCATTCTCTTTTGAAAATGGGTGATACTCAATAAGTATAAATATCCCTGACACGCTGTCAGTCAGCATGTCATCCTGTCACACTTATAAACTAACTCAATTAACCAGATGAAAGGGAGAAGCTGGAAGTCTGGTCAGGTCTGAAGGAGTGTGACATTTATTTCATGTACCGATACTCATTAAGAAATGCTAACAGTGCTTTCCGTGGGGGTCAACATCCACAATGTTCAACAAAATCATTATGCATTCTTCACACACACATACTGTAGGCAACAGTCTATTCATTACTCTCCTGAACTTAACACCTTCTCAGAGGGAACAGATAGAGTAATAAAGAATTCATGCAAGAAAGAGTCACAGAAGCCTCTGGCAATCCCCAGACCCGTTGCTCCTGACATTAAAACTTTTCGTTGAATAATGAGTTTCATCATTCTGGTAAATCCCAGCGTTTCAAGCTAGCACTGCGGTGTGTAGTGTTCCATCATGCAATCATTTCTCAAAAGTATGCATGCATCTTATATTTGCTGTTGCCAAATTTGGTTAGGATGAACTGCCTGATAAATGTGCCATGGCTTATCTAGAGAGCATTTCTTTAGTTTTTATAATATCAACAATTATGCCCATTTAAGGTCTGTTGAACGTTCTATATGTTTACTCTCAATGCTCTATATTATAATTTTTTTGTCATGTTTTTTCAGTAACTGGTGATACTGTACTGTATATACTCCCAATAATACACCCAAACTTTGAATGACATACTACAATAGAATATCAAAACAGTTCACATTTATTTTAAGAAAGCTTAAGTAATATTTATAATAGTACAATACAATTCAATTCCTTGGGCTATTTCTGAGTTTGTGCTTTCTCTCCAGGGAACATCACAATCAGCAGAGGCTGATGGGATATGCGGCCTTGAAGCAACCAAAGTATTCCCAACACCTGCCAACCCTCCATTACACACACGACCCGCGCCATCCTTTCATTCCTCACTACATGGTCTTACAGAAGCCTGAATTCCCACTGCAACCATTTTGTATTTGTCAGCAGAAACTGTTGCCCTCTGTTTAGATCCATCTGTACATGCTCAGCCTTTTAATATATTACCCAAGGACCGGGAGTATACTGTGCACTTTAGATGCAAATGAACAAATTACATTGACAGGATGGAATTGCGTGGAGCTGGCAACCTTGTGTCTCACCTTGTGGTAAGAGCAGAGACTGTATCTGTCATCACAGCAAGACAGATCAATCCATATCTCTCAGCATGTGTAGTTGCAGTAACGGGACTGATGAACTCATGACCTTCCTTTAAGCATATAGAGGAGGATCAAATAAATGAATGGGCGGACATCTCATTAGGGCTGTCTAGGCATACAGAGTAAATAAATGTTATATCTATAGTAAAATGTCACTTGAATTTTAATCATCGGAAGTATTGTGCTAAAATACAACTCAATATCCCAGTACACCATTCCAATCTTGTTATTGTGAGTTTCAGCATCAAAGGCTGCCTTTATCTAAGTCAACAACACATTTGCCTTTTAGAAAATGTTTTAATTATTCTTGCTGTAGATATTTGACAAACAATACAACTACAGAAGCGTGTGTGCGTTGACAGCAGATTTCCACAAAAGCATTATATATTGGCCTCAGTTTGTTTGTGCATTTCTCAAAATATAAATTCATATTTATGAGAAAATATAATCTACAAAGCTACAAATTGTGACTGAATAGAATGGTTTTATTGCAAGAGTTAGTGTTGAAATTCAGTTAAGCTGACACATTGAAAAGCTAGAAAGGAAGGCATTTCAGTTTGTATTTGAACATTGTGTGGTCCAAAAGACACTACACTTTTATGAGATTGAAAATATGATTTAATAGGTTTAAGGATTAAACATTTCTTTTTAAAGAAACTTGAGATTGAGATATAAATGTTTGTACGCTCTTTCTAGGTCCCAAATCAGCACATTTGTGTTACATTAACCGCATGATTTATTTTAAGGAATACGTTCTTAAATTATAACATGAACTTTTACAACATAAGGCTAATAATTTGAAAGAAAAAGATATCAGAACATTGCCTGTAAGAAGTAATATATATATTACTTTTAAACTATGTACTGCTTTTTGCAACATTTTGTTTGTAATCTTTAGCATTATAATGAAAAACTTACAACACACATAAATGCTTTCATAAAGTTTAAGACGCCTGCTGCTGTCAGAGGACAGAAAGAAAAAGAGCTACAAAGACAGGACTATATTTTCTGCCAATGTAATTGATTCACATCTTTGAACAACGAGTACATTTATTATTCTGCAACGCCTCCATTCCACGCACATCTACCATCCACTGCTGAAGGCAATGATTTCATGGCTTGACTTTACTGATGGTCTCCAGTTATAACAAGATGGTCTCTTCTTTTCACCCTTTATGACTTTAACACTGCCAAACGCTGTGGGCAGAAACTGAACTGAAAATAACAAGCTAGTCATTCCATGCTTGCTTTAACTTATTCAGTCCAGTGATATAATGTCAGTTTGAGGTGTCAAAATGCATTCGCCAAGACAGTTTGTAAGCTCACTCTGTATACATGCTATTTTAGTATTTAAAATCCAGAGCTGGGATTTTAATCAACCTTGAAGACACAAACCAAAAGAAACGCACGGCTCATTTTTATTTGATCAAAACATCAGAAACAAATTAGTGAGGGTAATTATAAGAAATACTCGTAAGGTAAAGAAGGAGCAATTAGTAATATCTGAGCATTTTGTGTTAAATTCTTAGGATCAATGTGAGGCAATTAAATAATTGAATCCTAAGCGATGCACTGTATTTTTTTACTCATCTGATTTTGATTTTATGAAAGAACACCACTCTAATAAAAGAACTAAGCTAACAGAAGCTGAATCATGCATGGAATTGTGTTATTAAAGTCATTGTAGTTATGGTTTTTTTCTAACTTGTTAAAATATTAGCAAAATTGGTCCTAATTAAATAGTAATATCTCAGTTCCTCAAAAACAGTTCAAACAAGCAACAGCAGTTTCAATACAGCATATCTTATATTCAGTATACAGTTCCAGAAAAAAATAGATTACCCCAAATATGCATTGAATTAACATTTCTATATGTATTGTGAACATTCTTTTTCAGTATCTATTGAATTCCAACTAAAGCAAATGTCAGGAGTGACATAAAGTCACCAAAAAGGATTGTGAAAGATTGATAGAATGCAAAGACACATTAAAGCTGGGTTTAAAAATCAGGTGTATTCCGTTAAAAAATTCTTATCTCAAAAATATGAGATTGTTTTCTTTGCAGTATATGATGTCTAGCTTATTTTCTGCAAATACAATATTTTGTTGGAATTTGGGAGAAAAGTTGCAAGAAGGTCACAGAATGAATCAAAAATTACGTATTTAACACAACCATAAATAGTAAATAAAGATGATTTTTTTTCCAGAGCTTTATGTATTTTATAGTATAGTGGGGCCTATTGTATGTCAGTCTATAATGGATCCAATAACTGCTCGCTTTTGTACCCTTTACTTTTAGTCGCATTTTATTGCATTTGCACTTCTTATCAGGCTGCTTTGATAAGCAGAGTCAAGAAAATGTTGTTGGTTCAGGTGTGCGGTTCAGATTTCCATTATGGTTTCTTGACAGCTTGACAGCAAAGATTAATAATAGAGCCAAAGTTGTGACAGGTCTTAATTAGTGAGACCTCACAATATCCGGAAATGGGCAGACTGGCAGGCAAACACAAGATTCATTTTGTTAGGAAGTAAACAGAGGTAGTTCTGCTAAAGGAACCTTGTGTGACTTTGGATAAAAACTCATGTGATGTTAAAAGTCACATACATTCTCACTTCAGCCTCCTCATTGCTCTATCCGGTGGCAATAATAATACAAGATTATCCACACCTCAAGTCCACTTGTAACAAAGGAGAATATGAACACCTTTATATGGCCTCATACCAAAGTGGTCATTTTGTGCTCTGGCCACTGTTTCCCTGCCAACATTATTTGTTTTTGAAAGTGTTTTGTCTTGTAAAGAGAGCAAAAGTTCACTTAGAACAACAATCAATCCATAATTCAAAAGCTATTCAGGTATATTGCCGTGATATTGATTACTATGGTGGCCTTCATTCTTCAGAGCAAGGTTTGTTGTTTTAAACCTGAATTCTACTAATTGGCTGTCTTGTATTGTAGGTCGATTTGTATCAACTCTTAATGGCTGCCATCAATATGTCAGACTTTTGGCTTACACCTTTAAACACAATTTGCTTATGCTTAACTCTCTGACATTCTGACATTGGGTCTATATTCCTAAAAATTTGTTGCGGGCTAGACCGACCTGTTCTGATTTAACGAGAGATGTATACCTTGAATAGTGGCAGATTTGCCAATTTGCAGTATATCAATTGTTTTTAATTACCTGTGTTAAAAAAGTGTTTAAATATGCTTTTCAGATCTGTTCACTTTTCTGAGTGAAAGACTAAGTTGTTGACATAGAAAATTGCGTTAAAGCTGGCGTAACACAAGGGGTGCCAATCTCGTATTAATCTTGATTACCTATAGAGTAATATTACATACTTCGTATCTTCAAAGAGTATTTAGTTTGATGACATTTCTAAAAGATAAATACAGCTGTACGATTGTTTCCAAAATCATACGGCAGGTGTGGGGGGAGGGGTAGGCTGAACCAAAGCACGTGCGCACCCATTGTCAACAAAACGCAGACATCAGTTTCACTCACGCATGTGGTTCATGTCCGGCATCTTTTAGCGCTGGGACGGCTCCATACATAAATTTCAAACGATCTACGAATCCAGCGTTGTATCCACCATTTATATAACATTCATCAGCCAAATGCAGTGAACAAATAAACACCTTAACTTCGCGAACGTATGCTCTCTCTCCTGCATACAAGTCACAGTGACGTCTGCGCATGCTCCTTCTCCTGCTCTCCTGTGGCCCTGCCGTATGCTTTTCCGGGAGAATCGTCAAATAAGGGACTAAGAAAAGTTGTTGCGAAACAGTTTCATATGTTCGACAAAAAACTTTCCGAAACCTGTACTATTGCTGGGGGAGAGTATCGAGCACAGAAAGGCTACGTAATACGTTCAACTCGTTTTTTGACAAGTTGACCATGTTAAGCATGAGAAGACAGCACGTTTAACAATGTAAAGAAGTCAGAATGCATGACACATGATTGCAGGGCCACTTTTAAAATAAAATACTTTAAAATCTAGACTAAAGATGAATAATCCTAGCCATTAGCTGTCCAAACCAAACTGGTTTGGACAGCTAATCCAAACTGGAATGCACAAACAAAAGTCTTGACAGATAGGATCAAAACAGAATCGTTTGTCTTTCTCAACATAATGCTTCATTAAGATCTTTATACACACGAGAAAACAGTCATACACACAGCACATTTTAATATTACTCAGTACTTATTTTTGTAGTGACGCTGTAAAGCCTAATGCACAGTGATTTCAAGTTTGTTGAAAGAGTTTGTTTGGTCAGTATGAAACCCCTGTTGAATTTTGTTGGCTCAATGTCAATGAGAATTTAGAATGTTGTTGTTTGTTGGCATTTATTGGAGTTCCTTGATTATTGTTGTGTCAGTGGGAATTAGCCTTAAAAATTATCTATTTTATTAATTTAATTGAAATTTCAATTTGTATCATGTTCTTAGAACACTTTTTGCAACTTTGCTCACCGTGTATTGTGTTTTGCCAGAGTAACTACAGTTATAGTTCATCAGATTCGATTTGAAACAAATACAACTTGCTTTTTTGTGTTCCATTGCAATACAAAACCTTAGGCATCCAGTTAGTTCAGCTTTGGAAAAGGATAATTTACAACCGGACACAACAAGGACACAGTTTTAAGGTTTAATGTTCGCAAGCGGCGCCTTCAGAATTTTAAAAGGTGCGTGCGTTTCATTTACTTTTAGCAAGCCTTTGTAAAGGAGCATTATATCACAGCATAGGTTATAAATGTCAACCTGTTGATTTTGTTGTGACTGTGTGTGGTAATATTCTTTCAATTGTGTTATTCTTGTTCACTTGTACAGAAAATAGCATCCTGGACGATCGTGTGCCCTTCCACTGGGAGCCACTTGCCCACCCTGTTAGTCGCGGTCTGGCGCCGACTCTGCATCCATATACTATTTGGGATCGCTGTGCACGCACCTGGTTCTCATATCTTAAACATAGAAGATTAAAAAAAGTTTGTTTGAAAGTTTTATTACAACTCTCAAACATACAGTAAGTATCATTATTTTTCACTTGGCTGACAGTGCTGATGGCTGCAGAATGATGTCGTTTATGTGTGAGAAATGTCCCCCCTAACTCAAAGAAGTGAATTGGATTTTGTTAATTGATTTTCTGGCTGGTCCAGTTGTCTACATTAAATTAGGTGATGAGTGAGACACTTTTTTACTATGGCAGGAGTTACTAATACTAAAGGACTAAATTACTAATACTTAATCCAAAACATTAATGCAAGAATATTTTCTCCAAATAATCCTTTACACCTAGAGAACATGCTGTGAATGGCGATGGCCATATACATATTAGGGTTGCGAAATGATTAATTGCGATTAATCACATCCAGAATACAGTGTTTCCATAATATATGTCTTCTGTGCATATCAATTTTGTACAAATACATGTATAAATATTTAGGAAATATTTAAATGCGTTTATTTATATTTACCAATAATTAAAATTATATATTGATGTTATATATTTTTCTTTAACATATGTATGCATGTGTATTTGTTCATAAATACAAAATTAATGCACCGTACACAGACATATATTATGGAAACACAAACTCTTATTCTGCATGTGATTAATCATGATTAATAATTTGACAGCTCAATACATATACTGTATTATGTTTAATGAATATTATCATTCTCTTTATTAAATGTGTGTAAACAAGCAATGGTCACAAGTCCACCTTGTTATTTTTGATTTCAATTAGATGCACTTTGAAAAACAATCAGTTTTGTAATGAACGAACAGACAGTAAGATTATATATGATGAGTTCCCCCAGACTGCTGTCACGAGCACTGTGATGTCCTGCAAAATAAAACTATAAAACACTCATATTAGTTCCTCAGGTGTTCTGCCACCCACATTGATTTCATGTGAGCAAGGCATATATCCAAAGGTTATTTTGTTAGCTTACTGTTGGATGGAGACTGTTAGGCATGACTGAATCGCATTAAATGAGAAAACAATAATGAATCCTGCACAGGTTGTGTTTCAGCTCAGTAAATGAGGACTAAAGGGAGGCAAGCTGACAGGCCAATGGATTTGGCACAAGCTCCTCTGTCAAGTGTCAAGCTTGTTGGCTGCTCTCTTTATGGCCTGTGTCTTTCACAGATGAATGATGGAGAGTCTTTACTAACAGCTTTTCAGACCATGCTCGAAGGTAACATGCAACTACTCGAATAAACCATAGCAAAACTTTGCAGTGTCTTGCCTAATTTGAACCAGAAACACCGCAGGGCTTTCATTAAAACCTTACAGAAATGTAACACTTTTTCTTTTCTTCCTGGTTGTTTTTGAGTATTACAATTTTAGTCAGCACTGCATTTACTTCAAAGTCAAAACAGTATTTAGATTTTCCTGGTTGTCGTGACCGTAAATATTTCCAAACATTTTAGACACAGTTATTTGCTGTTGTAAATCGTTTTAGTTGGCATGCATGAAATTTATCCACGAATATTCCCGGTAATATGATGGATACACATTTCCCATTATACGAACCTAATGCATTACAATTCTGAGCCGCTGTATGTGAGGGAATGCTTCATCAGCGAAACATCAGTTCAAGTTTAACCCAATATGACTCCAATTCCTATACGGCAAGGGCGCCTTTCATCATCAATACATATTCACCTCTCTCCAGGAAAGTGGTGAAAGGCTTTGCATTCTCTTATATACATTTTGCTCCGTCGTAGCAATCTAAAGCAATTTAAGTGAGAAAGGATACCAGAACTCTAATTGCAAAGAGAAAATTTGCTCTCTTTGGCTTTGAAAGATTAACCATTAGAGGAATTTGAGGAAACAGGAAGTGGCTAGCAGAGAAGAAATGCCACGGGGTGCCATGGATCACTTTCCTTCTAATAGGCCGGCATCGTTAAGAGCTTTTCTATCCTTCTGAACGTGACTCAAAACATAATTGACCTGTAGGGCACTTAATGAGCATCACATATCACAAGCCTCTGAAATTGTAGCATCTTATCAATGAGCCGAGCAGTCTGGTGGAAAGAAATGACCACTCAACAGATCCCTGTTTTGTTGAAGGTCGTGTTCCACAAACCAAACAAGCCCTTCTCATTAGATGTATTGATATTACCTGAGAAACAAGACATTAGGAGAAATATGTTTATTTACAGAGTGCCTTTTATTTCTTAAGCACTTTAATAGCATTGATAATGGAACAGTATTAAAAGGCATGTATTATTAGAACAAGAAAAGCAAAAGCAAACCTATTTTTCAATAAATGTCATTTTAAACTCAGATCTGCGTCTGAAAGAAATAATCCCAGTCGCATGACGGCACGGCTTATAAAAGGAACACAGAGGTATTAATGGGGAGCTCTGACCTTTCTACCTGCAGATATGTCAGTATCCGTACACCTGTGTAAACTGTGCGTTTGTATTGAATGAGTGTCCAGTATGGGAGACAGAGATGACATTTGAGCTTTAATTAGCAAAGCTGTGATAAATGAGCACGGCAGGAGAGTAAATAAATATCTCTGACATGCATTGTTGCAGGTGTTGCAGCACACAACTCTACTCGGTAATGTGATGTCAAGATGCTGCCTAAAAAGACATACAGTATCCATTTGCAGTCAAACGTACGGGAGTCTTATATTTTAATGTTAGAGGCAGAATCTGAGCCAGTTCACACGTAACTGTGCTTGTTTATTGTTTTATACTGTTATATGAGGTCTACTTATGACGTTTGCATGTTTTTTACAAACAAAAACATCAAAATCAATGAGTAATAAGCTATTTTCTACCCAGCTCTTTTTTCTGAGACCAGCTCTTCAAATGCTTGTTTTTAAAGACACTTGGAAGTAAACGCCAACCGATTTGATTGGATAGCAGTTTGCGTAGTTGGAGCCTTCTGTGAATTTGGTTCGAGACATAAAGTTATGTTACACTTAACACAATTCATAGTTTTCGCCGGGCATTAGTATTATCTGGAGACCTCCTGTGATTTATAAATGACCTCCCCACATCAGTATTGCATGTGTCAATTTCGCACTGGATTAATTTACACAAATTTACTGATTTATTTCCCAGATGTGATGGCAAGGCTTTTCATATAATTTGTAAAGCCTATACTTGCATTGCGTGTAATAATACATGACCGCAGCATTTGAGACCAGTGATCCTGGACCGGTCAAAAGATCACCTCGATCGCGGGTCTCAAATGTTACCTTTACACTTAGTCATTTAGCAGATGCTTTTATCCAAAGCGACATACAAAGAGTTTAGGGAGCAATAAGCGATATGTCATACAGGAGCAATAATACAATAGGTGCCAAAACAAAGCCAGACCACTAACTTTTAAAAGAAAGAGAGGGTTATTGGGTTTTATCTGTCAAGTATTCACAGAAAAGATGGGTTTTAAGTTTTTTGAATGTTGTGAGAGATGTGGTTGACCAGACCGAGTTAGGAAGAATGTTCAACCAGGATAGAGTTGTGAATGAGAATGAGCGGGAAAGCGATTTACTGCCTGTGACGGGGTAAGAGACAAGATACACACAAGTCGCAGTGTAAGCAGCCCCAGTGGGGAATTTTTTAAACAACTTAAAATATAATGTCCAAAAGGTGACACTCCGGGTGCTCGTGGGTTAAGATCTGCCGTTCTGTGCTCGTGTAAGTGGGTCTTCGTCCGTATTTCCCTCGCTGTCCTTCCTTTCTCTCCTCTGGGGTAGAATAGGCACAGCGGTTGGTGTCTTTCCGAACCAGGACCTCGAGTGCTGGGAGCATGCGGCTTTTATGCCCGGGTCGTTTCCCAGGTGCCGCTCATCCCAGATCGGCTCCTCTTCACACTGCCCTTATGGGAAGGCAATACAAGACGCCGCTGGTTTGCTGAACGCAGGGATCTTGATGGGGTGTAGGAGTGTATGAGGGTGTGAAAGTATGCCGGTGCAGATCCAGTGATAGTCCTGTAGGCAAGCATTAGTGACTTGAATCTGATACGGGCTTCCACTGGTAGTGGAAAGTTATGAGAGTTTCCATGATAAATAAACAAAGGGAGACTCAGTAACTTATGGATATGACCCAGCACCTGAAATAATACCAAAAAACTTTAAAGCAGCCTCCATTATTCGCAAACGGTGTATTAAACCTTGAAAAATAATATATGAGCCCGCCAAAACACAGAGATGGCGATTCGCACGGGCTTAAGATCACAGACAACCTCTGCAATTAATACAAATGAGGTCCCCACGTAATACTAATCTCATGCGAAAAGTGCTCAGGGCACATCAAGCGATCTCTAACAAAGCAATAGTGACGCATAGTACAAAAATGTTTTACTCACATAAGATTGCTACGCCATTCCTTTCGGACCCAATATTGAAGACAGCACTGCTTTGCACTGCACAGTGGGAGGGCTAGAGCGGTAGTCTCTGATATTTTTCCATAGACTGTATAAAATATGGACGTATTGTCCGTGACGTCACCTGAAAGTTTTGAAGAGTAAAAACGAAGCCTAAAGTAGGTGGAGCTGGCCGTCGCCATCTTAGCAGCGCGTCACTCCCGGATAATCGAAGATGGGCAAAGAGGCGGGATGCAGTCGGAGCTGAGGCGTCTGGTTGCTGAAACCACTTGTTACTCAAGTGGCCACGCACCTAATTTGAAGAATTTTAAGGCTTAATATAATCTGAACGGATGAGTTATAAAAATATTCACCCCCCTCACAGATGTCATGCAGGGCAAAATTACCTGTATAGACCAAAATAATTTTTTGTAACAGGATTTGCAGATTTAGTCACTTCCGTGTTGGTTTCACGAGAGAGACCCTTTAGGATCTTTTTAGGATCACCCAGAGCTGGGTGCGTGCCAGAGTTGAGAACCACTGGAAACGTGTGCAGTTTCATTTCAATAAACGAAGCATTTCAAAAACAAGAAAAACATATACTGAAGCCGAATAAATAAAAGAACTAAATAGAAAAACAAAATGCATTAATAAACACTGGTAGCCTACTGGTTTGTTTTCCTCTTCAAGCTGCTTCTAACTGATAACATATATATTTCGATTTTTTTACTGCTTAATTTAGAAACCATGCCAGGAACAAATAATTTATTATCACTGGCTTTTCTGTCACATTACCACAAACACGCAGAAGTACGCGCGAGATCTCTTGCTTTCTCCACACCACGTGGTTCAAGCTTTCGAGTCCGTTCCCACTAAGGGAAATGAGATGCGCTAGGAAGTAGTCCTCAATATAAACAGCATTTTAAAGACCATAAGATGACAAACATTGAAATTTAACTTTTGAACAATGCCCTGTGGTGTGTTGGTGTGGTTACCGTGGTATAAGCCGAATAATTGACTCCTGTCCGTTCAATTATTTGAAAGTTAAGGCACACCCAAGGTGAAATGGCCATGACGCGAAATTAATTAACTTTCGAATAATTGAACGGCCCCTTGTCAATTATTCCTTACGTAACATTTGGTTTCATGAAGATAAGTGTTTTGCTTATGTTATTTGTTTGTGAAAGAGAAGTGAAATTCTATGATACTGTTAACATGTGAGAAAGCTTCTAATCTTTAGTCAAATAAACTTAAGTAGATTTCTTCAGAACAGCTTTATTTATTTCTGTCACAGATTCAATTTATTTGAGTACAGTGAACTCATCGTTCAGTTCAAAGATTTGAGATAATCTAAAGATTTATGATAGAGTGTTGACCCACTCTAGTTATTAAAAGATGGATACACTGTGGTCATAAAGGGATAATCCATTGGTCATGGTCCGCTATAAGACTCAGGTATGCTCCAACACTACCATCCTAAAGGCAGGATGGATTCATGCATTTGTATTGTCTAAACCAAATCTGACTTTAATTTCTGAATGTCTAAGCAGAATTTGGTATTCGTAAGACAGTCATCTATAGGCTAAAATAAGCTATTACACTAATTTAAGCTATTTATAATATTTCCACTATTATTGGCCATATAACAAATACACAAGCTTACACTATAAATACCCATAATTAACTGTCTAAATATTATAAAAGGATCAACCTAAAGAGACATTTTCAACATTGTTTGATTACACAGTCATACAAAGGATTTTAAAAGGTACACTTTTTAGAATAAGCCAACAGTAACATGCAAGTCTACGATGATCCAAACCATTTTAAGATGTTGTCCTGGCATACGCCAACACCATCCACAAATCGATTGTGTATTAATTGTTTACCAATCGATGCACTAGAAACATCATTACAGATTGTTCCATTGGGCAGTTTGTGCCCACGCCTAATAACTCTCAATATTGTATTCCTATTTTCAAACCATCTGACATTTTCTAGTTAAATATCTAGTTTTAGTGACACAGTTTGTTGTTAAGGTGGAGACACATTCGTTGCTTCCAGAGGTAAACATTAACAATCAATAAAGAAGGTCAATGCAGAAAGGAAATTAAGTGTGGTGCAGTACAGAGATAGAAATATTGATTTCATTGCAAAACAGCAATGAGGCGCTTGCAATAATTACGCAGTGTGTCATGAATCTAATAGTGATTGTCTTTTGCTGAGGTTTGGGCAAGGTGATGTAACATCATAAATAGACATTTCATACGGCTAACATGATTCCTGTTATGCTCTGTTTCAGCCTATAGAAAATACTGTAATTGTTGGTGTTATTTTTTAATTCTTATTGGGTGAGGAAGACAGACGTGTAGGTGGGCTCAGCCCCCCCATGTGCCCATGTCTAGAGCCGGCCCTGCTCCGAACCCTGATCAAATTTTACTTCTGGTTAAAATGGTAAAAAAATGCTTTTCGTCTTTTAATTGAAAAACACCAGTAAGCATCCAAACAACAATAACTGATTAAAAACGTCTTGTCCTTAAGGAGAAGAGCAACTTAAAAATTCACATTGCTAAGTAACAGTTTGACAGCAGGGTCTGTGTGATTTAGTAATTGCTTTGAGACAAAGAACTCTCGGCAATTAAAACTTGACCTGAAATCGAATGACTCTCTGAGGACATTTGGGCAGTTGGAGAATGAAAGGCGATTAACTACTACTTAAGTTTAGAGGCATACACAATCTTGATTTTAAGACACACAATTAATGCTGTTCTGGGACTGTACAAAACTATATAGTGTGTTGACATATTAGGGGGTCATTTCTTCATGCCTGAAAATGACCTGAATGTAACTCTACACCCCTACCACATTATGTATATACAGAATTATGATTATGCAAATTAGTTCCTGCCTCCAGTCAATTGCACCAGCTCGGACCATAGATACATTTGCACTAAAGTGGGCTTCTCACCTGCTGAAACAACAAAGCAGTGATCGTTTCAGTCTTTACGGTATCTTTACATATCTATGACTCAAATTGCTGATCCATGTGTTGATGTGTAGTTTATGCCGTCAAAAACCGTGGCGATTTCAAACTGCATTTCCTACGTAAGCTGTCTTTGGTAAACTGAGGTTTTATGGAAAACATATTCACCAATGGTTAAAGTTTGTCTTAAAGCATATTAAAAACTCTTAAAGCTGCCATGACACACGCAGTTTCTGCTGATCTCATACTAATCTTGAGTACCTATGGAGTAGTATTGCATACTTTGTATCTTCGAACAGTATTTAGTTTGATCACATTTATAAAAGATAGGTACAGCTGTGTGATTATAAGAAAATACTACGTCCAGGGGTTGTGCGGGGGGGAACCAAATCACGAGCACACAATACATCATCGCAATACATTCTCCCTGCATAACTATTGATTCACTACAAGTTTGTGTTGTTATCATATGCTTGTATGCGCTTATTGGCAACAAAATACAAACATACGACTTAGTTTCACTTATTGCATGCGGTTAATGTCAGGTAGCTTTTCGTACTTTTAATTCTCCATCTTTCATTTACAGTACATTCACGCATTTGGCACGTGTTTTTATCCAAAGCAATTTACATTGCATTGTATTATACATTTGTTTCTGACTATGTGCAACACCCTGGGATCGAACTCATGGTAGTGACATTGCTAGTGCCATACGCTAACCACTGCACCAAGGCCAGTGCGCATTAGTCGTGGTACAGATACAAAAAAGTGTCACGGAGACACAAGTTCAAGACCTGCTCATGGCACTAGTTGTAACATCACTGAGTGTTTAATGTCGTGATTCTGTACTATAAGACCAGGAAAGACATGACATAATGGGGCGGAATCATAGCAGGATCCCTTGTTTCATGTGGAGAGAGGCTTTTTGGCGCAATTGGCTTGCAATACTCTCTCTCTGGTCTTGTCACTGTTCTTGCCCTCTTGTTTTCTTGATAATGCTCGTTATGATTTCATCCTCCACATCTGCCCTCTTCTCATTTAGTTACCTTTATAATGCCCTTGTGTTTTCTGTCATGTGCTGGTTCATTGTTTGTCATGTGGGTGCAGTTCTTGTTCCCTGGTGTTGTAGTGTAAGTCTAGTTAGTCAAAGTTTATGTAAGTGTTATATTTAGTCTTGTCTAGTCTAGTTTAGAATAAGTGAGTCTTTGTTCCTGTTAGTACCCTTTATGTTATGATGTTTTACCCCCTCGTGGGTTTTTGTTTCCTGTTTTGTATTTATCATTAAATGTCTTGTTCACCCCTTACCCGCTGTCTACGTCTGGGTCCTCTGTCTATGTCTTACTCCGAGTTTCATGACAGTTTAATACGACGCTAACAACAGCGCATTTAACTACCATAACACAAGAGTTAAATTAAAACCTGCATACTTTGAAAGTCATGTCATTTAATAGCTCATGTTTTGCATTGCTAATGCCTGGTTTACAGCTATAAGCCATGCAAATGCAAGTAAATAACAATAATGTGGAAAACATTAACCAGTCTATTTCAAACATGTTCATTTTACCAAACACTGTAAATGCTAATTGTTCACATTACCCAAAATTATAAATAACTTAAGTTATTTAATAACTTTATATAATAACAAAGTGTATATATATATATATAAAATATATAATACAAACTAAAATATATAATAACTACAGTCATTTAGAGTATTTTAATCATAATTGGGTACAGCATTATCAATAACTGTACAGTGGTGTTATGATTAAATTATAAAGTGGTTAATAAATGGTAAAGTGTTGTGCAGTTTTGCAATGTGGCATTCTTTCTTCTCTTATTGTCTGCTCTTTTTTTGCTACAGCCACGTACCTGCCCTCCATTCTTCATAGGGCTCAGTAGCAGTCGCCTCACAGTACCAATTTTTAAAATACTGGTGATGAGACGTTGGTTTTATTTCCTTGTTGCATTTCTTGCACAGGATAACGTCAGTTTTCTGCTCATATTTTCTTACCAATATGCCCTTCTCCTCTCTTGCCAGATTTCTCTTCCTGTAGCACTGTGTGGTGTATGGTACAGAAGGTCGCACAGCTGCAGTCCCAGTGTTTTCCGCCGGAAGTGTTACAATTACCATCATAGGTTGGCATGCAGGTGCAGAAATGAAAATAACTGGGGGGGCTCCAGGTGAGTGGTTGAGTTGTTGGTGGAGCCCTCTATGAAGTAGCGCAGCCGATTGTGGGGGGCCTGGTTGAGGCAGTGCAGGCTGTTGCAATACTGTTTGTGGGTCAAATATTGTTTTGGCCATCCCAGCTGTGTTTGGAGGCAAGCAAAAAATTTGAGGTTCATCATTAATTTCCCACTGCGTAATCTATTCTTTTTGGAGTGCTGCCGGAAGCCTATTTGGTGCTGTCATTTGTGCATCTTGAACAGGAATTCCTTGAGTAAAAATTTTGCTCTCCTGAGATCTGGCATGTCTGCTGTAACTTCAGCAAGATGTTACAGATAAATTATTATTATTATTATTATTATGATAAATACTCAGTACAGAGAAAGTCATACCTTCTGGTGCTCTCCACTCCAGGTGTCACAATTTTCTTGGTGGTTCCGAACTGTCCTTTGGTCAGGGAGGAATTGTGGCATGGAGAGTCAGTCTTTTCTTTATGATAATCCCCAAGTGCCTTCCACAAAGTAATAATGCAGGCAGATTCCTCCCTTTCAAGGTAACACTGTGTTCCCTGATACTAACTAATTATTCAGCAAAGTTCTGTACTGCTCCAAAACCTTCAATGTTGTTAGGTCCTACAGAATCCTTCAGGAATACATTCAAATATAAGATTATCACTTATAATCTAAATCATCGAAAACTAAAACCTTTTGTTTCAATAGGTAACAAGTGTCATGTGGTTGGACACTTAAATCAGCAGAAGCAGATCGCCCTGGACAGGTTTGTGTGTGCCTGATCTGGATTTACAGGAGCCAAATGCATGCAAAACAGGTTTTCCATAAATGAATTGCAGTAAGGCATAACAAAACATTTGTGAAAGTAAGAAACAAAACTTCTATTCAAAAACTCACTGCAAATGGCTGCAGTGTGCGTAGACTGTGTGCATAGTGGACTATTAGCCCTTTTCCGCCAAGTCAGTTTCGCTGCTGGTTGGGAGCAAGAGCCTAGTTCCAAATCGGTTCTTTGTCTTTCCACATCCAAAGCAGCAGCTCCGAACGGGAAAAAGTGGTTCTTATCTAGCACCGAAACGTTGCTGGGTCAGAAGAAAGAACTGCTTGCGTCAGGTGCTGGGGGCGAGATTACCGTGACCAAATAAAATTCAATTCAATTCACGATGGACGCAAAACAAAAGCAACACTGGTTTCATTGTGATTCGCCGTGTTTGGATGCAGATGTACGCACGCAAAGTCATGAATATCACAAGCTACGCAACATCCGCCATTGTTGGTGGTGTTTTAGGATTGGCGCTACTGCGCTTATGTTGCTTGGAAAGATGAGACGTATTCAGTGACGTATGACCTCGCGCCCTTGTGGCTCTCTAACCCGTGGAAAAGCAAACCGGTTCTTAGCAGGTTCACCAGTGGAACCAGCTCTGAACCAGCAATAGCACTAGCTCCAAACCAGCACCCGGTTCATTCTGGTGGAAAGGTGGTATAAGAGGTGGTGCAGTCTGTGTGACAGGCGGAGTCATTAAAGGATTAAAAGAAGATGAGGTAGCTGTAGATGGTGCAGAATGTAACACACCCGGATGCTCTTCCCCATACATGGCAGAAATAGTCTAATTCTCACATAGCCCTCGTCTTTTGAAATACAGACATCCCTCGTCTCCAATTCCCGAATTGCAGTTTTGTAGACCTCAGCAACATTGCCGGTCTGCTGGTAGAGATATTCTTCCCCAATCAGTTCACCTATAATACACAAAAATCCACATGGTATTGGCTAGCAAATCTAAAAGTTAAAATAAAGTTACACTTTCAGAAAATAGACATACCAGTATGTTTACCTGGACCAACAAAGGGCACAATCTTCTTTCAAAGTACGCGTTCTCCCAGCACGTTAACAGCATGGCGAAGTAGGCCACTGTAAGAGTGAGATTCCTGCATGCCCTCATAAGTTGCAGCAGATGCTCTGTCTTTTTTCCAGCTGGCCAATCCATCCAAGAAATAGGCCTGGAAAAGTGTTTCACTGGCTATAGTGCCTGTAATGACAGTGACAAAACACAACCATAATTAAAACTATAATCATTAAATAAAACATTTTTTTATTTCCATCTATCATTTTACCTGGAAAGAACCGGTTGAGATGTAGGTGGAATGATTCCAGTGAGGTGGAACCTCTTGTGCACCTGTAAGTTGGCAAAACATACCCTCCCTTTTTTAATGTTCCAGTCTGCACATACGACTGTAAGCCAGTGGGGTCCTGTATACAGGCCACATGTTTTTATATGAGACTTCCATATCTCAAACATTCGATCCGAATTAATAAGAGGCACACCTAAAGGGTCACAAACCTTTTCACCCTCGAAGGACTGAATAAGCTGGGTAATGAAATCCACAGTTTCAGTTGTTCCAGGCGTTTTTCGTTTGCAGTCAAGGGCTATCTCATTCTTGCTGAGGCGTAGTAGCACATCATCATGTGAAGGCTGCATGAGCTGTTATTCCAACTCTGCAGGCTTTGCCACAATAAGCCTGTCCAGGTCGTTTTGGCATCCAGAGAAAGATAGGGTGGCCAAAGTAGAGTTCTTTCACAGGTACTCCAGTTATGGCAAAAGGGCACTGGGGAGGATACCACCACATCCAGTCCACATTGCTGTAGTCTACTACTGGTTGGTTTTTTAGGCTGACCATTTGAATTAAGCCCTTGATATCCGGATCTGATCAGCAGATGGCAATGTTTTCGTCCAGCCTACCGAAAGGCAAACTCTTTTACCTGTACCAAATAAAAAGAAACATTTACTACATTTTAGATACACAACTTATAATCAAGCCTTTAAATATTCTCAGATGTTAAGGTTGCTTACCGGATACTTGGGATTCAAGAAAGTCTGCTTGTTCTATCAGTTCACGGTCCTCTTGATTCTATGTTCCACATGCTGGTAAAGTTGGCTGAGGTTTTGTAGATCTTGCCACTAAATCTAGGAATACAGACAATATAAATTGAACAGATCTACACAACTATTACTGGCATTTACTATTCAAATATTGTTTAGGTATTGTCACTTAAAATATTTCCATATCTCAAATGTATGATTACTTGGTTGGGCCATGGGAGATGTAAACAGTCTTCAAACAGTTTTATCAAGGATTGTGCATTTGCTATTCAAAAGTGAACGTACAGAAGAGACTAAAGGGGAAGATTGTGTAGAGCTGCAGGGCTCCTTTGAGACAAGAGTATGCTGGGAGCTATTGGAATTCTCAACACGAATGGCTTCACAACCCTCTGGGAAAAGTTCTATGTACACTTGTAGGGCTTCTTTATTAGCTCGGTGGTATCTGTTGTCTTTTACTTCAGAAGTTTCCCTCTTTATACTTGCAACCAGGTATCCAGGTTTGACCTCTGAAGGCTCCAAACTGGATTTCATGCTGGCCTAAAAGGTTTATTTTATTGCCCGGATCGACAGCTCTTCGTGCAGATTCGGAGACACCGGGGACAGGGCTCGAGACCATGGTCTCTTTTTGTTCTCCTCCCTCACTTCTAGAGCAGTTGAAGAAACACACATATTAATATTCCCATCAGATCTCTTCCTAAACCGAGGCTCCATATCTATTAACACAAAAACCAACAACAAAACATACTCAGATACCATGTATTTATAGAAAAAGAAATGTAGAATCAGAGTTGTTGTATTTAAAGCACAGGCAATGTTTATTGTTAATATTTAATGTTCTTTAATTGCTCTTTAAGCCATATAAACCTATGTTAATTGATAACACTTTTTCAGTCCTTTGAAGTCATTTACAGTGGCAAGAAAAAGTATGTGTACCTTTTGGAATTTCATGGTTTTCTGAATGAATTTGTCATAAAATGTGATCTAAGTCAAGGGTATTGACAAATAAAATAACCCAACATGTTTTAATCTTTCATGTCTTAATTGAGAACAACCAAAACAACCTCATAGTGCGTGTGGAAAAAGTATGTGAACCTTTGAGTTACAGTTTTTTTCCATTGCTAACACAATTTTTCAAACTAGCCTGGTTTTATCAAAACACTTAACACAATTCACAAAACCACACACCCAAACTGCAAAATACCTCATATATCCTGCAAAATGAAGCACTGCAACTGAAACTACACATAGCATTATCAAAATTAAACTTTTGCATGAAATGGCACACACTTCATTCATATTACCAGATTTTTGCCGAACCACCTACACGCTGTTGGGCATAATGAAAAGCACCCCCATCTTTAGTATGCTTTGCCATAATACTAAAATATGTATCAGATTGTTCACATGCACAGAAATATTTGCAGATACACACACATGCTGTTGCAACATTTTTATTTTTTTTCCTTCACTACAGTAAACAAGTCAGTGCAACATATGCACAGCAGATATATTTACATGGGACTGAACACAAGAGGCATGCGCACAAAGGGCTGCCGGTCGTATACCTTCCACCGCCATGCCGAAAAGAATTCTTCTATGGGGTTCAGAAATGGTGAGTATGGTGGGAGGTATTGCACGAGAAATGTTGGGTGCTCAGCAAACCATTTTTGGACTGGGGCTGCACGATGAAAGCTCACGTTGTCCCATACTACAACGTACCGGTTTCTTTGATGGTCTGCATCATTCATACGCTCTGGTGGTATGAGAATGTTGTGAAGTCTGTCCAGAAATGTGAGAATATGGGCTGTGTTGTATGGTCCAAGGTTGGCATGACGGTGGAGGACACCATGCATACTGGAGATGGCAGCGCACATTTGATGTTCCCACCACGTTGGCCAGGAACATCTATAATGGCTCTGTTGCCAAAGAGGTTTCTCCCCCTTCTTCCTGTTTTTGCTAGGTTGAACCCAGCCTCATCTATAAAGATGAACTCATGTGGGATTGCATGAGCATCCATTTCCAGTACTCCCTGAAAACAAAGAACAAAAATCAGTCAATATGGTGTTATCCAGTACACTGGGAAACAATGTTGCGTGTAGTGTACTGCAGTCAATATAGTACTTACATCCACATATGCTCGTCTGAACTCTTTGTTTGTTTGAGAGTTTCTCTCAAACGGCACCTTATAAAGTTGTTTCATTCTGATTTGGTTTCGCTTGAGAATGCGTGCCAATGTGGACAGACTAACTCGTTGAATGTTGTTGAATAAGGTGTTGTCTTGGATGATGTGGCTTTGAATTTCTCGTTATCTGATTTCATTATTTTCCAAAACCAAGTTTACAATGGCAGCTTCCTGTACCCCGGTGAACATTTGGCCCCTTCCTCCACCATGGTGTCATCTCTCAGTCCTTTAGAAGAAATAAAATAAAAAAATATATAGGGCTTGGACAATGCAGCCTAAATATTTCCCCCCACAGTAGAGTACATTGTACAGAAAACTTGTACAGTTCATGAATGGCTGATGTCATACACCAAGTAAACAGGTGTCACCCAACTGATACACTATGACATGGGGTATACTACATGTGTACTACATTAAATTTTGGTTACATACCTGTTCTTCAGTCTAAAGGTCCGGATGACAGAGGCGACAGTAAAACGGCTCAAGTTTGGCTGCACACTCTCTCCAGCCTCGCGCATTGTCAGCCCGCCCATGGTTGATGACATGATCTACTAAGGTTGCTCTGATTTCATTTGAAAGTGTTTGTCTTCTTTGGCCATGAACTCCTCTACCTGCTCTACCCCTACCTCTAACTCTTCCTCCCCCTCTTCCTCTCTCTGCAATGTCTTCCATTGTTGTTGTAAAAAAAAGGTTCTCACCTGTGGTCTTTTCATAGTGCTTACATCCTGATCGAAGTGTTAATAATTAACCATTGAGGTGTTTGGCCAGGTGGCACATGTAATTGGCCAATTAGCTCATGTAGTGTCATTTTGAATGGCAGTGTTCTGAAATGGCAAACATGTGACTTTATGTCAGATTGTTGTGTCTTATGCAGAGAACTGTGTTCAGTGCATTTAAAAAGTGCCATTTTGAAATGCAAAATGTGTGTAAAGCAGAAAAGGTGTTTAGACTTTTGGAGACTTGAGAAGAAGTTTTGCTCTCTGTGTGTCAGTTTAAATAATTAGGCTCTGCATGTCATTTTAGTGTGTTAGCAATTGGAAAAAACTGTAATGAAGTCAAAAAAGCTAAATGGAGTCTCGTTAAGTTAATAAGTTTGGAGCCGTGGACTACAGCTACTTTAACTGATAAAAACTCATAAACTTTTGGAGTTTGCTCTGCAAAAGAAGAACATGCTTCTGTGAGCCCTGCCCCGCCAAAAAGAGCTTTCAGAGGATCTACGATCAAGAATTGTTGATTTACACAAAGTTGGCAAGGGTTACAAAGTTATTTTCAAAGAATTTAGAAATTCACCAGTCAACATTTAGGCAAACAATCTACAAATGGAGACACGTTAGGACTGTTGCTACTCTACCAAGAAGTGGGCGCCCAGTCAAAATGACACCAAGAGCACAATGAAGACTCATCAATGAGGTAAAGAAACAACCCCAAATGACCGCCAAAGATTTGAAGGCATCAATGAAACTTGCTCACATCTCTGTTCACGAGTCTACAATACGTAAAACACTGAACAAGCAGGGTATACGCGGCAGAACACCACGAAGGAAGCCACTGCTTACTTGAAAGAACATTGCTGCACTCCTGAAGTTTGCAAAATAGCACATTGACCCTGCTCAGCGGTATAGGCTAAATGTTTTGAGTACTGATGAAACTAAGATTTTCTTATTTGGAATAAAACACACAGCACTACATCTGGCGTAGAAAGGGCACTGCATATCATCATTAAAACATCATCCCAACTGTAAAGTATGGTGGAGGAAACATCATGATTTGGGCCTGCTTTGCTGCATCAGAGACTGGCCAGCTTGGAATCATTGAGGGGAAGATGAATTCCCAAGTATATCAGACAATTCTTCAGGATAATGTGAGAATGTCTGTACGTCAGCTGAAATTGTGTAGAAGGTGGGTGATGCAACAGGACAACGACCCAAAACACCGGAACAAGCCCACAACAGAATGGCTTCAGAAAAACAAAATCCGCCCTTTGGAGTGGACAAGTCCGAGCCCAGACCTCAACCCAATAGAGATGCTATGGATTGACTTACAGAGGGCCATACACATGAGACGTCCAGAGAACATGAGAGAGGGGTGGGTCAGCCAGTTGTTAATTCTAAGGGTTGTCTTACTTTTTCCACTGCCATTTTAAATGTTGAATGAGTGTGAATATAAATTCAATAAAGACATGAAAGATCAGATTTTTTTGTTATTATCTTTAATCACATTATGTTTGTCATTACCCTTGACTTGAAGATGAAGATCAGATCACATTTTATGACAAATTTATTCAGAAAACAATGAAATTCCATAAGGTGTACATGCTTTTTCTTGCCACTTTAAATGCATATTGCCTGCTTTATGCTTTAATCCAGCCCAGGTCACCTAATTCAAATATTTTTAATTAAAACATTAGTAAAAACAAGTAAATAGTAGCATATTTACAATAACAGAATTGCATTTTTATGCTACTACCGTCTCCTCCACTTTCGTTAAATCAATTTTCACAGTACAAAAGACCGTATAATATCTAAACTGTAACACTGTATCAAACGTTCATAAACACCTGCTAAACGAGCAATATTAACTTTGATGTAAATTAACGTTACGTAGTTGAATCCATTTGTATCAAGGTCACGATCTAAACAGTCTAATGTACAGTTCACATTTTCTTAAAAGCGCAAGAAAGAAAAATAATTTACCTCCACAACGACAACGTAACGAAAAACTGGAAGCGTGAAGAAACAGCTGCTGTATCTCATTGGTCAATTTTGTGGTCTAATTGATGGTAGAATTCTGGCAACAACGCGAGTCCTGATTGGACAATGCTAACAAAAATTTGTTAGAGAGATGAGCGCTTTGGGGTGCCACAGGAAAGCTATCAGTTTCAAACAATCTACAAATCCAGCATCATATCAACCGATCATACAACATCCATCACTGAAATACCCTGAACAAACAAATACTCCTCGACTTCTCTCTCTATCGCAAGAGTAGCGAGATGCAGCTGCAGGCTCACAGCGCAGCCAATCTTTTTGCAGCGCAGCCAATCTGGATGTTAGGCCTGCTATTTCTTTTGCCTTGCCGTGGGCGTGCTTTTTCTGGGATAATTGCCTAATAAGGGACTTAGAAAAGTCAAGAAACGGATTTTCATGTTCAAAAATAACTTTCCGGAAACATATACGAATGCTGGGGTAGTGTATGGAGCACAGAATTACTAAGTAATATGTCCAACTTAACTTTTACAAGTTGACAATGTCAAGCATGAGAAGACAGCATGTTTAACATTGTAAATAACTCAGAACGCACGAAATTCAGTTGCATGGACCCTTTAAAATAAATAACAGAGTTTTTTAGTGCTAGATTGTTGTTGATTATTTATGCTGATCTGATATGTCAGACTCTGATCACTGACAAATTATAAAACATCTACTTTGTGTTCCACAGGATAATAACCATATGGGTTATTAATAACCGCATAAGTATTGATGAAACTTCACATTCCTGCAAACCTGACCAGACTCATCTCACTTAATAACCTGCGGTTAATAAACTGAGTTTACTGAAAGTTCTGATGCATGCCATCAAGAGTACATCTGACCATCTTAACACTAAACCAATAGAAAGCCAATACACTATTTAGTCTTCTACTTTGTTTATTTATGTTGCATTGTCTACAGTAGTTCAGGCTTCAAAATGCATGAGCGTAGGTGGACGTGACAAATGTTTTCAAACACAGCTTTAAAAATAAGGAGTTAAAGTTTGACTAGTTAAAAAAGACATGCAAATTTGATAAGGCAAAGACCAAGTATTTCTCAGAGTGCAAATGCAATTTTGTTTGAATCCATGGGGTTTATTTACACTTGCATTGTGGGGGCATGTTTTACAATTTCCTTATCTAAATGAATAGCCCTATGTAAATACACTTCAGTGGGAATGAAGAAAATTAAAATGCCCTGTTTTTACATACAGTGACAACATTGCTGGTGAAAAATGCTGAAAAAATAAATATGGGCTGACACTTTCTACTTGTAGACAAAGTTTGAACTGATGGAAAGCCAGATGAACATCTCACTGAAAAGTCTGTAATAATAAACCGATCAAATGTAATTTAATTTAATAATGACTTATTTTAATATTTTTCCAATAGAACATTTTGTGAAACATAAACAACAGACGCACTGACTTAATAGACCACCATAGTCCTGCAAAATGATGGTCAGTTCTGATCACATGTTCAAGACTGGCTTACTAGTAATGTCCCCTTTAGTTACACAAACACTTCTGCGTCACGTTATACAGTCTACAGTCCACAAGCACTTCAAGTTCAACTTAAACGATTTGGAAGTCATTTTATACTAATTTGCAACCAATAAGTCTTTCCTATGAGATAATAAAGGACAGGTTGTAGCTTTTGAAGGTCGGTCAGAAGTAAATAATCTATGCTTCCCAACAGTCTTGCATTAAACATACGATGAAAATAAAAGCCTGTTGTTTAGGTAGCCTCGAAGGAGCTGTTTGTACATTATTGTCCCATATTGTTCTATAATTAATAGCTGCATTTTGTTATTACAACCACTAGGTGTCACTAGCAAGGACTGCTGTAACTACGCTTCAAGCAATGATCTCTTTATTTCTGTAATTTTGAAAAGAAAGTTATACAACACGACTAGAATTGCAAAAAGAAAAAAGCAAGTTCATACTTTATTATAAATTTAACTATAAGTTATAAAGAAATGCGTCTCTTTGGCCATAAGAGCGATACCGTTGCGTCATCTAACTGCGCCATCAGAACTGTATCGTTCTGTTTGCCGATTGGTTTAGGTTTACGTCAATCACAGCGAGGCACCAATCATTTACAATATCCTCAATTTACAGTTACATTGCATCAGCCTTCTTGTTTCCGGGAAGCGTGCATGTCGGGTCTGAATCAGGAGGCGCTTTACCAAACTGTAAATTGTTGAACATTGAACATTTGTTCGTCCCTGTGATATTTTCGTCTAATTATGTCGGACAAGACCGTGACCGAACAGTTGAAGGCTTTGCAGATGGACGAGAAGAAGGTACTGAATGTGCTTATGGTCATTGTAGTTTGACGAGATGCTAGTGTTCAGTTTAAGCTAACGTAATATGACAATATGTAACATTTTTGAATGACCTGGTCGGTTATTTATAGGTTTTGCATTGCGATCCGCTTTGGTTTCTGTATCACTGACACGTCTGAACTCCACGTTGTGTGTTGACAGTAAAGATTGATTGACAGTTGACTGTAATACATGTCACACCCTGCCTTGTTTCTTTCATTAAGAATGGCAAAGATGGAGGAAAGAAGAAAAGCAAGAATGCTGGTGGAGATGCAGGTGGAAAGACTGAGGTATGTTTTTCTTCTTCTTCTTCTGTGTTGTGTTGCACACATACATGATTTCAAATCAAACCTCAAGTAGGCATACCCGTATATAAGTAATCCTTTTAAGATCAATACATAGAACACATGTATTGATGATGGTATTGTGGATTATATGACATGCTGTCGCCAAGAATATTGGTTGTGTAAAGATGAAATGACTTTACGTGCGTGATTTCAGTTCATATACGTGCTTTTCATCCTCTATAGTTGAGTCCTCCACCACAGTACATTGAGGAGCGTCTGTCCATTTATAACAAGCTCAAGGCTGAACATGACACTTTGCTGTCTGAGAAAGCAGCGAAGGACAGCAAGCCCATCAAGATCACGCTGCCTGATGGAAATGTCATTGATGGGGAGTCCTGGAAGACCACACCATACCAGGTTGCCTGTGGCATCAGGTTAGTTTTTTAACACAACATCATTCTTGAGGTCGCCATGGGGGTTTATAGCAATAGACTTTAAGACACATGAAAAGTGACTATACGTCATTTTGTGTCCTCTCCAAGCGAAATGCATCACAACAAAAGGTGCGACTACCCCGTAGAGTCTCTTTCAAAGGCAGCTAAAATTGTCAAAAAACTTCAAACTCATGGAATAACTGATGAAATGTATGACTGTTTTTCCCCTTAACAGCCAAGGCCTTGCTGATAACACTGTAATTGCCAAAGTGAACAATGGTGTGTGGGATCTGGACAGACCCTTAGAGGAAGACTGCAGTCTGGTGTTTCTTAAATTTGATGATGAAGAAGCACAAGCAGTAAGTTTAGTTGTCAGTCTGTATTTAAGTACCTAATATGGTTGCTTTCACATACATTGACAACCGTGTGAATTGAACTTTTCGGAACTCGCAACCGCATTAATGATAGAAGCCGAGCTGTGTGAATGGGACCGTACTTGACAAATAATTGTCATCATGCCAATGATTTAATTCGATATCGTGATGCTTTGCATCCTCAGTTTTAAATATTACTGCACAAGACTGTCTCCCTTCCACTTTTCGTCTTTCTTGCCAAAGCCCCACATTAGAACTACGCGCCATATGCGTGTGCTTCTTTCACAACACGAGTAGTTGCATTTACAAGCGCAAACTCACCGTATCGGGGCAGAGGGAGAGAGATTTCTAAAATTACAGTCTGAAAGATGTATTTATATGGTTCATGTCAAAATCAGATAAGATAACAAGACAATGCAGCGATTCAGAATCGTTCACATCAGCATCCCGATGCATCATTAAACTGATATTCAACAGGCCTAGTGCAGAATACACCAAATGACAATATTTTATAGGTGTTCATATATGCCAATGCGATTCCTTTCTTATTTAAAGTTAATGTATGCATCCAGGTGTTGTGTTTTGCATTTAGTAAAGCATTGCGGTTAGAATCGCACCATTGCAAAACCAGTACTTTCAGTTGATCAAGATGACATTTTTCCTTATAACGTCAGTCACATCAGTATAATTGCAGGTGTCACATGTGAATAGAAATGGGCTTGCCTTTGGTTGCATGTTCATACAGACAGTATTTCAGTTGTAACAGTAGGATACTGTGTACATTTCATGTAGCCATAGGCATTAGGGCTGGGTATCGATTCTGATGTTCTGATTCTGATTCACAAGTTCTCGATTTGAGTCAAAGATTACAGATCTAATACAAATCCTATAGATCATTCTAAAAAATTCAGCATTATAAACATCAGATTACCAATGTGAAGAGCCACAAACCTGTATATGAAACTTTAAACACATTTGGGTATATTGGAACAGAACAGTGTCATAGCTTGATCAAACAGGATCAGGTTATTTTACTTTTAAGATACAGTATAACAACAAAATGTCATACAATGTGCTGTAAAGAGAGGCTGCAATCATTTGAATCATGTGAAGATGTTAAATTTGACCACACGCCCACATCTGCCATGTTAATTAAGTAATAAAAGAACGGAATGCTTTCTGTTGTGACATCCATCTATTGTCAAATGAAAAGTGACATCTAGTGGAAAGTAGTAGAAATAATGTTCACATTAATGGATTTTCAGTGCTTGTGGAAATATATATATAAGATTTGGGGCTTTTGAGAATCGATATCGAATCGACCGCATTTAAAAAAACGATCAAAGTTTTTTTGCGCAAAGCCCTAATAGGCATATTGTGTCCTTAAGTTGGTTAAAAATAGTATAATATTTAACATACAATAGTGTTATCGTTAGATGACTTCGTTGTACCAAAGATCTCTTTGTCAAGCTATGTAGAAGTCCTGGTTTTATATCAGAATGCTTTTTTTAGGTTTATTGGCACTCCAGTGCGCACATAATGGGAGAGGCAATGGAGAGGGTCTATACTGGCTGCCTTTGTTACGGACCCCCCATCGAGAATGGCTTTTACTATGACATGTACCTTGACAATGAGTAAGTCAAACCTATTCTCTGTTTGTGTGTGTGTTTTTATGCTGGTTTGAATTTTTACTCAATATAACGGCAGTATTATAGATTTGAGGTCCAGGGCTCTCGATTGCAACTATTTTTACCTGCCAGTGTGACCTGGTGCTACTGCCAAACTTATTTTTTTGTACTAATTTTTGCATTTATAATGCGCAGAAACGTTATATTGTGTGAGCGACACATCCAGTAACTCTAATCCGCCTCCTCTGAAGCTAATGCAGGAAACAACATTTGCAACAATGAAACACTTAACTTTAAGCACTTTACTATTGTATAAAGCTCTCATATAATACTGCAAAGCATACAAAGTGTTACACATAACGTTACTAATCTGAGAGTCTTAATGTATAAAAGCCAAGCAATCAATGCAGCTTTCATAAAGAAAAATTCCTAAAAGCCCAGAGTTCGCTTTCACGTCTTCTTACTCTAGAAACAACATATATGGCAATTTTTACAATTTATTTATGTTTATAAGCAAGTTTCCTTGTAAAAGCAGTCTGTTTCATTATAACATAAACAGTTTGGAAACGTATGTGTCACGGTATATTAGATCTGTATATCCGTATACTCGCTCTTAAAGGGTCAGCAGCGTACTGAAGTTTATCATTTTCAGTAAACAACAAAGAACGGGCCCTAAAACATTTACTGATATTAAAGGAATTGTGTACTTGCATGCGCCGTTCACAATAAATGAAAAAAGTAGCATATAATAATTTAGTTATTAAAGATGTGCTTTAAAAATGCTAAAGTGTTAAAAGACTTTATGTATAAACAATAATGATTTAAATTCATTTGTAATTTAATTAATAATGCATTAAACATGTTTGAAGGTATTTTAGTGTTTATTTTTTTTTTCTTACATCACCCCCGAGTCTGTTGCTACCAAATTAAGGGCTGGTGCCACCTACTGTATGGCTTGGTAGAACCAGTGCCACCTCTCTCATGTGTTAGTCTAGAGCCCTGAGGTCTCCAAATTAATGATGCCGAATTAAAGTGTTTTTCACTTGCCGTCTATTGTTCACACGTGTGCCATGCCATTAAAGTCTCATTAATTCATTTGTAGTTAGAATATTATGATAATAAAACATTTGTTCTTTTTGTTCAGTAATACAAGAATTCTTTAATTCCTTTCAACAATTCCTTGACCTTTTGTTTGACCAGAATCTTTCAAATGACTTTAGATAAGTAGGAGAGAACATAATAAATGCTGTAATTTCTTGTTGAAAGTCAATTCATGCAAATGTTATTTAAATGTCTTTTTTTCTGCGCATGGTTCTGTCAGGTTCAGAACAGTTAGTCTTCCAAAAATGCATTGCTTGCGTATGTCAGAGTGAGTCATAGAGGATGATGACTGCATGTAGAGAAAGTTTCTTTGGTTTGAGGCACCTGTAAAATGTTTGCCAAAATGTTGCCACTCTTGTCGTTATTTAAGAGCTCGTTTATAAGAGTTTATTAATATAACCCATGAACCTTTTGACCGTTTCCTTCTGTGGCCTCTTCTGTTTACCCTTTTTGCCTGTCTGCCTTACTCCCTTTTGTCTCCTGGTTCTCAGAGGCGTATCAAGTAATGATCTCCCCTTTCTGGAGAACTTGTGTAAAAAGATCATCAAAGAGAAACAGCCCTTTGAGAGGCTGGAGGTAAAGAAGGAGACGCTTCTGGAGATGTTCAAGGTAGGAGCTTTCTTTTTTAAGAAAAGCATGAGCTTTTGCTGTGAATAGCCCCTAAAGTCACCATGAAATTAAACCTCAAAATAAGTGTTTTACACAGTGATTATTATAAATTATTTATCCGTGCACACCATTTTTTTCCTAAATTAATTTTCACTTATTATCTTTAATCAAAAACATTAAGCTCCTCTTAACAACAACTCTTCACCACATGACGTCAGCAACAATAAAGAGGTAGGACTATACTCGCTGTCCAATGTCCAGGTATTTGTAGCCCTCCCCTCCAGGCCCAACTTGGAACAAACCAATCAAAAAGGGTAGTGCAAAATAAACCCCACCCTACATTTTTTTCTAATTTCAGAAGCCGTTTTCACTTGGATGTCACGATACGGAAAAGAAGTCAATCGCTACTTACTTTTCATGGTGACTTTAACACTATAGTGCTTTGAAGTTCACAGCAATGAAATCTCACTCTTTTTTTGTTTCTAGTACAATAAGTTCAAGTGCAGAATCCTGAATGAGAAAGTTACCACCCCAACAACTACAATTTACAGGTGTGATTTTTGGTTGTAAAAACACGTTCCTTATTAGTGTGTTTTGCTACTTATTTTATACTGTTTTTTTTACTTTAATTTAGTTTACTGCTTCTTAAGAGGTTTTCTTTGCTTCTTCTTTAGATGTGGCCCTTTGATCGATCTGTGCCGAGGTCCTCATGTAAGACACACAGGAAAGATCAAGGCCCTGAAAATCCACAAGGTCCAGAACTCTTACTTCTTTTCAAATGTTTTTATGTTCTCTCAAAAATCACCATCAATCCTCTGATTACATTTATCTTGTAAATGTTTTTTCATCAGCTAGAAACTGCACTCCAGCAGTCATGAAATACAGGAAAATGTTTGCAAATAGTTCTTAAAAGGAGCATGTGGAACACTAGGGATATAACGATTCACTAAGCTCATGAGATTCACTATAGTGATCTCGCAATGCAATTTTTTCCAAGTTTGATTTCTACAAAATGAGAAGACAAAATAGAAAATATTTCTCAAATGCTGCACATTTCTTTGTAAAATAAAACAATATTTTATGTCAATTAAGACGACTAAATCAAAGGGATCTGATTAGGTCGTTTTATTTAAATGGCAATTTTAAAACAAATTCCATATAAAATAAAAAAATGAATAATAAAAAAGTATCTCTAATATAAACAAACTAAGACTTTGTTTGTCCTTTTCCTAACTGGATGCGTTTACATTAAAAAAAAAATTTATCAGCATATCCACGTTTTCTACATTTGCTGTAAACACAGCGGCCCCTGCTGGTCAAAACATTTATAACGATTCATTTAAAATCTCAACATATTATAACCGATTTTCAACCGGCTCACAGTGAACCTTTACATCCCTATTCAACACGTTTAACACTTGAGTTACTCTTAATTTCATATGCTGTGCAAACATAATCCTCTAAAGGCTTTTCCTGACTTCGTACGTAGACTGTAACATAATGTATAGTTTCAGAACTGATGTATTTGATGTCCATTCACAGAATTCCTCCACATACTGGGAAGGTAAAGCTGATATGGAGACCCTACAGAGGATCTATGGCATCTCTTTTCCTGATTCTAAGATGTTGAAAGAGTGGGAGAAATTCCAGGAAGAAGCCAAAAACAGGGATCATCGCAAACTGGGACGAGTATGTGTAGATATATACTGTAGATATAAATATCGATGTATATTCAAAAATCACCTCTCTTTTGAAGTTGGTGGTGATTTTTTTTTTTTAATATAAATCTATAGACTTGTTATGCCCAAGTCATAATGCATGTGAAATATGCAGTAATGTTTTCATAGCACTAATTGGACCTGTGCAGTTATCCATGTGAATTATGTGAATCACATCTTGGAGAAAATTAATCATACTAGTAGTAAAAAGTGCTAACTTAAATCTATAGCAGCCTGTCAGGTTAAGTTGTTTAAGTTTCAAATCCAAATGAACAAACACGCATCCTTATCGGAAGCTAATCAACATAAAGAGAAAGTAGCAGATTACAAATTTTTTCAATGAACAGCTCGAGGACAAAACTGCTCACAATAGAGTACATGGGGACGTGTTGATGTGCTAATGACTCGGGCAACAAGCTGTCCTCTATCCCGTTTGATACACTGTGTAGGGAGTCTCGCTGGGTTGACTGAAGACAGGTCTGATAGGTGGGCCGAAGGGGAGAGAACAGGAATTGAGCTCATAAAGAAGGCAGATGCCTGTCTCCTTAATGTGCCATCTGTTCATGGGCAGGCTGATGGGTGCACCGGGAGCGCTTTGTCACAACAAAAGCAAGAGTGTTAATCAGCCATTTGTCCTAGTTTTCGTCTCCCCTGCACGTTTGCACTTTTTATCTTTGTAGCCAAACGTCTGTCTAACAATGGATTCTATCACCTTTTAATGTTTCATACTTTCTCACTGTTTTTATCCTCAATCCTCTTGTTTTGTCATTCCAGGAGCAAGATTTGTTTTTCTTTCATGAACTGAGCCCAGGTAGCTGTTTCTTCCTCCCTAAAGGTGCCTACATCTATAACACGCTCATCGAGTTTATTAGGGTGAGTTTGCACACTTAGAATTCATAACGCATCGCTGCCACAGAGCAGATATCATACATTTAAAAAAATTACAATACCCAGCGAAACATGGGTGTGATTTGGAGCTGGGGTTGCTTGGGTCTATTAGGATATGCTAAATTGCATTTTATGACTGTCGTGGTTCAGTAGACCATGTAATGGATGGGTCGCTCCTCTTGAAGGACCCTGTTAATGATTGTGGGCCAACCAGTTGAATATTTATTTGGTGTTTTTTACGGCCCGGTTTGTTATTTTTTGTTTACTGTGTTCATTTTACAATGCAGAGTGAATACAGGAAGAGGGGATTTCAGGAAGTGGTCACACCAAACATCTACAACAGCAAACTGTGGGAAACGTCTGGGCACTGGCAACACTACAGCGAGAACATGTTCTCCTTTGAGGTGGAGAAGGAGATCTATGCGCTTAAGCCTATGAACTGCCCTGGACACTGGTAGACGATCCTTTTATGTTTTTTGAGCTTAAAGTGACAGTTGACACAAAAATGTACTCAATGTCTTGATATTTCAAAACTATTTGACTTTCTTTCTTCCGCAGAACACAAAAGAAAATATTTTGAAGAATGGTGTTAACCTAAGAGCCACAACACCCATTCACTTGTTGTTTTTGTGTCAATGCAATAGAAGTGAGTGGGTGCTGGCGCTTTAAGGTTACCAACTTTCTTCAAAATATTTGTCAACAGAATTGTGAATGAACTGAATAATACTTAGTATTTGTTACTTGGCATTGAGAGTAAACTCAACTACTTTTATTGTGATAATCCTTATGTTTGTTTGACAGTCTGATGTTTGACCACCGGCCACGATCTTGGAGGGAACTACCTCTGCGTCTGGCTGACTTTGGAGTTCTGCACCGCAACGAGCTGTCTGGAGCTCTGACCGGCCTGACCAGAGTCAGACGCTTCCAACAGGATGACGCTCACATTTTCTGTTCAATGGACCAGGTACGCACGTCAGTGTGTAATAAAACATGCTGATTTGTAGTCATTGTCATTAACAGTGTTTGGCCCATTAGTTCATGAATCATTATAGATTTTTTGAGGATTATTTTGTGTGACAAATAGTTGAAAATAAATAGCAGGTTAGCTATTCTAAGTTTATCGAAGTCTTAAAGTTTTAAACCGTAATTGATTTGGGACCGTTTATGTGATAGGGCACTCTTAAAATAAGGTACAAAATGTAAAAAAAATACAATTAATTTGGGATGTGTTGTTATGTCCGGTATTGTTTGTGGGATTATTGAAGAAATAACAACCAAAAATGTCCTTTTTTTTTAATAATCCTACAAACAATAGCGGTAATAACAAGAAAACATCGGATTACAGTACAATATTACAATGTTAAGATATTAAAAATGTCAAAAAAATCTGTTTACTCTTATAGGCTTTGTTTTTCATGAAATTATAAATAGTTTTTATCATATAGTGACTATTTTGCATCATAAAGTACATTTTGCACACAGCCTACGGTATAAAAGTAAAATAATACATATTCTTATATAAAAGAATAAGAATGTATTGTAAAGAATACATTATACAGATTACAGCATGCTGTATATCCTGCATACATTATAATTTTTAAACAGATACAGTTTATATAAGGAATATATTGGTCTGTTATTATAATAGATAATTGCAGCTCTAATTTTTGGACATTTTAATGAGGTGTAATGATGCATTATTGTATTCACTGATTAGATTGAGTCTGAGATAAAGGGTTGCCTGGACTTCCTGCGGACAGTGTATAATGTATTTGGCTTCACCTTCAAACTGAACCTCTCCACCAGGCCAGAGAAATTCCTTGGAGAGCCTGAAGTTTGGGACCAGGCTGAGAAGGTATACAATAAGAAACCAATAATGTCTTTTGTATATGGTACATTTTTCAGGAGTGTGTTTTTAGTGCTATTAACAAAAATATGGTATAAGGGTTAATTTCGGGAATGTGTTATTTTCAATGTAGTTCATCTTCTACGCATGATAACTTATGCACTGTAATATCTGGTGTCACTTACATGAGATACCTATTTGTCTTCTTTAGCAACTAGAGAACAGTCTAATTGAGTTTGGTGAGAAGTGGATTCTGAATCCTGGTGATGGTGCATTTTATGGACCAAAGGTACAAACCGACAGATAAAGAAAGAATAATATGAACGTGGATTAAATTACTTTTTTCATTTAAAACGTTTTGCTGTTTTTGTGATACAGATCGATATTCAGATCAAGGATGCCATTGGCCGATATCACCAATGTGCCACCATTCAGCTAGACTTCCAGTTACCCATTCGCTTCAATCTCTCATTCGTAAGGTATACTGTAAAATCTTCTGTTATATTGAAAGAATATTTTATTTAATAAAAGAAAAATTGTTTATTTTACTAAATTTTTGTTCACTACAAAAAAAAATGAAGAGTGTACATTCTGTTTCAATGTATATATTGACCACACTGTACAAGCACCATAAAAGTGTATTTAACTCAAGAACTATATTCTTTTAGAGACATCCAATGTTGTTAACTAAAATTCAAGCTCCTTTATCTCCTCCTCAAAATCAGTCTGGAGGTTACAAAATGAGATGCAACTTTTTTTATAATTTCCACACTACATTTTATTGACTGAAGTCTTTATGAACTGTTGTCATGTGGAAAGAAGGACAGTAAACATTCTTCATTTTTTCCTTTCAAACTGCACTTGACAAATAACTGCCGATGATTTTAAAGCAAGCAGACAGCGCTTGATGTGAATTTTTGTGTACACCGTTGCTTCAGAAACCCTTTCTTTAATGTTCGCTTAAATTTTTGTACTAACTGTATTAAAAAGCTTGTTGTAACCTCATATTGTATATTTCTGTATCCTGTACAACAGTGGCACTCTGTGGTCACATTTGAGTATTTACAACTCTCTTGCATTTCACTTCACACGATTATTATACATTTAAAGGCAAACCTTTTCTCTTTTCAGCCATGATGGTGATGACAAAAAGAGACCTGTGATCATCCATCGAGCGATCCTGGGCTCAGTGGAAAGAATGATTGCCATCCTGACCGAAAACTATGGGGGAAAGTGGTAAACCTAAAGAGGAGGAGACTATCATGAGACTGTTAATTCTCACACCATATGTGCAGATCTCAACTTTGTGTGTAACTGTTTTTGTTGTCTTCAGGCCACTGTGGCTCTCTCCAGGTCAGGTGATGGTTGTTCCTGTTGGACCCACCTGTGATGAGTATGCCCAAAGAGTAAGTCACAATTGAGCTACTTTTCTGGTTCCAGCATCAACTATCAAGTCCTTGTTAGCAAACTAACTACTTGTCGGCTTCAGGTACAGAAAGAGTTTCACAATGAAGGGTTGATGACGGATGTGGATCTGGATCCAGGCTGCACCCTGAACAAGAAAATCAGGAATGCACAGCTAGCCCAGTACAACTTCATTTTAGGTAACTTAAATAATGATTTCTTATACATAATACAATTGCTTTTTACGGTTGTCAAAGTAGGTCACCTCTAGATAATATTTGAAGCTTTATAAACGTATTGCCATGAATTGTACATTAACTTTGTGGCTTATGCTCTGACAGTGGTGGGTGAAAAGGAAAAGACGAGTGAAACTGTAAATGTAAGGACTCGTGACAACAAGGTGCACGGAGAGAGGAGTTTGACAGAATGCATGCAACGGCTCAAAGAGCTGAAGGCCTCAAGAAGCCGAAATGCAGAGGAGGATTTCTGAGAGCCTCAAGCTTCCTGCCAAGTTTTCCTTCATATGCCCGATCACAGGCAGCGGTGTGGTCTTCTGCAGAGGAAATCATCAATGACCTTTCAATAGAATCTGTGTAATTCACTTGCTCTCATTTTAAATCTATGACAATATTTTTAATGAAGCATCTAGTTTTTCTAAACATCTGTAGGATGGGTTAACTGCAAAAAAACATTCATTTGTCAAATTTCCAATGTTCTTCATGATAAGGGCTTTTCTGTCAATATTTGGGGTATTTTGAGTGTGGTTTAAGAGGATTAACACTTGCATCTTGTCTAAAAGAGGTCAAACAAAATAAGAAATAAAACGGTGTCTTTCCACTCTTTGGAAACGTCTTGTGTTGTAACCTGTGTTTAAAGCTAGAATGCCTGGAATCAATCTCTATTATTAAAAGGGGAGAGTGGGGTAAGTTGATCCACCCACTGTATCTTTAAAGACGGAACACTTTTGTTGTCATTTTTCCACACATTTTGGAATCACCCGTTATTTCTGTCAAAATGTGAAGCACATGCGAGAATTTGACAGCATAAATTCACTTTAAAAACTTTTTTTGGCTTTTCGTATGTCAGCTGTAATGGCTGGTACATCAAAGCAAATGTATCCATGTCTTAATATATTTATGATGCATGTTTGTGATTTACCCACATATCAACAAACCATCCAAATTATTTAGGCAAAATAGTTGCCTAAATTTGTAATCTAGCTCATTTTTCCAAAGTGTGAGCCTGTGTCGACACCTAAGTTTCATTGAAAGTATACAGGTTTAAAAATGAGACATTAAAGTCACTAAAGGCCTAACATGTTTGGCATTAAAAAGCACAGTATAATGCCAAGAATCTACAAAAACAGACATTCATTTATTATGAATCATCAAACTCCGTTTAGTCTTTTTGGAAGTTTACAACTTTGGTGTCTCACAAAACAAGTTATTTAAAAAAAATGCAAATTGAAGATATTGAACTGTAACGTTTTATTTGGTTATTTTTTGAAAGTTAGCTTTAAAACTATTAGTATTTGTAAGCGAAAATAATGATTGAATTACTCTTTTAGAAGGAAAATTCTATTCAATGTCAAGACATTTTTATTCAAATTCAGTCGCATGCTCAGTTTATCTCCATATGGTTCAACTTACCCCCTGACTCGGATCAACTTACTGCGTGTTCAAACCGAACGCGACTTCGCGAATGAATCGCGCGTAGTTGGACGCTTGAACATTTTGAGTTTATTCGCGCGACAAATTCGCTTCATAGTGGCTGCTTTTGCTAGGTGGCTCCAGTCTCCTATGTATATATATATTGCTCAAATTGTGTAAAGATCGTCTTTGACAATTTACCAGATTGTCCGACCTCCTCACTCACTTTCTTTCAAGCAAGATCCTTTTTATTTCTGTTTCGATGAAAGATTGGTTAACGCGGCGCGAATTTTCGCCAAAGTTCAAAATTTTTAACTAGCAAGTAGGTCTATCGCGTCTTATAAATTACAGGTAATCCTGTATTTATATGAAATACTTTAATTGCACTTATGCCTAATTTTCTATCATCTTGATGTAAAAGGTTGCTCATCTTACCCCACTCTTCCTTCAAGGCGATATGATGTACGCCCAGTATTTGATTGACACGGTTGTTTGCGAACCTTTATGTAAGATGTTTACTTTCACTTTCGTTGCTGTAAACAGATGATTTACAAGAAATCGCGTGAGCGGAGATCGTGCATTAGTAAACGTAGCGCAGAGCACATCGTTGGTAGTAAACTTATGTTTTATTGACAAATACTTGTCGTTGCACTATTTTGTCTTTTTATATGGAAGCCGGTGTGTTCTGACAGCTGAGCAGCAGACGCGTCTGCAGGATGTTTACTCACAAACTGACTTCAGGTTCTGGACAGACATTATAAACGGAACACTGCGGTTTAAAGCGACGGTTTTTCACGTTTTCCATTGACATCTGAACAAGGTTAGTACTTTGTTTTGTAACGTCATGTCTGATTGTGAATGAATGACAGAACGTATACAATTAACTTTGCATTTCAAAGTAAAAGTGCTGAAGACTTAATAAAACGGTTTTATTAAGATTCAGATTGAGACTGGGTAACTTAGGACAAGACGTTTAATAAATACTCCATTTAAAATGAGAAACGTTATGAAAAAGTAGGATATACACTAGTTTATTTTCACTTTCACTTGTGCATATAGCAGCAGTAGCCTATAAACACTTAATGTTTACATTACTTTACAAATCTGCAATAAATAACTGTAGACATTTGTGTTATTTTTTATTGATTGGTTCACTTTGAACAAGTCTTCAGTTCTTAGTGATCTATGTGACGTCAGCTCTCTTCCTATTTACATAGTTGTCTGTAAGCAAGTGTGATACAGGAATGATGGGTGGAGGCTAAACTATACACAAACGAAATTACCAGACATTCATCATAATACCTGAATATTCTCACTAAGTATTGAGACTTGATTTATCAATTTAATTCTTTCGTTTCAGTTCGTTTTTCTGTTCTGAAATGGAGTTCACAGATGAGGAGAAAATATGGCTGCAAAGCATTTCTGAAGAGGTAAAGATGATTCTGACTTTGATAGTTATTATTACTATTTAAACAGGACTTATTGTAAAAAAAAGTGTACATGCTGTAGCCATTTAGAACTTAGTATCACAAATTACAACATTTTCAACTCCCACTAGTTGTATTGTTTTTAGTTGTGCTGTCAGTTTCTCTGGATAAAAGCATCTTTGAATTGCATTCATATGTAGATTATTCTGTTTCTTCAGATACCTGAAGGAAGTGAACTCACTCCAGAGGAAAAGCAGCTCTGGGAGAAAGCAAAGCCCGACACGGAATTTCAGGGACAGTTGTTCCAGCTCATGGCCTCCATTCGGTTCGGAATCAATGATTCAACGATATCCACCAAAGTGATGAAAAACTCTCTCCAACATAGAATCAGTGTCATATGTGGATAGTCACTAAATACAAGACAACGGTGATTTTTCTTTAAAAATGGCCTTTTTAATTGTTTCCTTTTTGAAGTTTACATGTTGATATTATAAAATGACATGATAATTACTTGTTATTGACAGTTCGACCATTAGTTCAACCCGTCAAATGTCATACTGCTTAAAATATGGAAATTACACTTTTGTGGTCATGTAAAACATTTAATCAGTTTGATACATTGACACTTAAGTGATCACTAGTGCGTTTTTGCATTAATAACGATTCCAGGTTTTGATACAGTACTGTATAAGCACATATCAAAAAACACAAAATTTGTGTTTTATTGAATTTCAGGGTAAATTTGAGCATTCTACTGGTGCAGTTCAACAATACTTTTTGTTTATATCTATATGTGGAAAGAAAAAGTAGTATTTCAAGTAGTACCAAAGTGTAGTTCAAGTTTTTATGCATTGTACAGGTGTTTTTCCTTCATTCACAGAATGCTATTGAAATGAAATGGTGCTCTTTTGTATATCCAAGTATATAAACCGGAAGTAAGCTGGAAATGAGATGACACTTACCGTGCATTCAATATGCTTACAATGATCAAAAGATTTCTACCTCAATCTCCATCTCTTTTTAGTAGAAAACAAATAATTGTGAAAACATCGATTTGACCAAATCGTTCCTTTTACACACATTTAAGTATAATACACTGGACCAATATATTTGCAAGGTGATACAATATTTTAAGATGTGAACTGATCTGAATTGCCCCAAGACAAAAATTTAGAATTTTCTTCTTCTATAGTTTTCTTACTGCTGCCATGCACATTTTTAAAATATGATTGTTTAAGCCTTACTATCTTGGTATTTTAGCATGTATAATTAAAGTGGATTATAATATGTTGTGCATCTAATAATTTTGGAGAACCTTGTTGACAGCAGAACGCAATCGACTGTTGCTGTTACTTTTGTATCCACACGATGGCGTACTGAGACAATATCATAGAAAAACATCTCCAGGGGACTGTATGAGAGGACAGTGATAGCCACGAGACAGATTTAAATCTAATCTACTCTTCAGTTGACCCCTGACCTTAAAATGATGTACCATAGAGATCCGGAGAGCACTGCATGAATCTTCTATCCAAGAATGTCCTCGCCTGAGGTTGATTGTCGCCATATGTTTCATTAGGCACCTGGCCATCAGGGGTTAGAATGGTCCATTGAGCTAAACAAACTGAGTCTCCTTTGCACACAAAACTCAGTGTAGGATGACAATGGGGGCTGTTGGCTTTGGTGTTCTGGATCAAGGCTCTCCAGCACACACGAACAGCGATATGAGCTTAAATCTCTGGGTTCTATTTATGTTGTTGTCATACATGTTTTCATTTGTTGTAAAGTTGAATAAAAATCCACTCCCCCATTTAATTGATGTTACAATACTAAACGTGCCAACAGATTTGTGTTGAAGAATTTCAAACAAATGTGACAAACAAAACATCTTAAAGAATTAGTCCCAAGCCATACCTTTTGACATAAATATAAATAATAGACCAATGGACCAAATCCATGTAAAACATAGCACAATGACAGTGATTTTTAATACTGAGTTTGCATGATGATGCTTCTTGGCATTTACACATTTAACCAATTGTAATCCTTGTATGTGATTTAAATTGTAAACAGATTTTTACATCTGCTAGTTTCACACGAAAGTCAGGCTGAAGTCTAGTGCAAGCCAAGTTCTTCTTCTTGAACAAATATGGACGTAAACAGAATACTATAAATTATGGTGAGCTACTCATGAAGTTAGTTTTTGTCTGGGAGACCAAACTGCCATATTTAATATCATCATGTCAAAAATTACATGGTTCCGCTTATGAGCTGTTTGAAAACATTCTTGCACATCTGGAAAGTTGGATAGTGACTTGAAACAAAGCCTTTCTAAAATCAAACGTATGACCTCTGCACATGACCCAATGTAAATTAAGCAAACCACTTTACAAAGTGAATTTGGCTAAGGAGGTCCATGTCACACTCCGCGCATGTGCAAGCATTTTTCATGCTTTGAAGTACATAATACGGGTCCAGACCTAGAAAGATCGCAGCAAAACCAAATATTTTCACTCATGCACACCACATCATAAATTGGCCATATAGAATTGCTAAAGAATATGCCGAACAAACATCACTGACTTGGAGCTTCTGTGTAGCTTTAATTTGTGTTGCATCTAATTCAAGTTCTGTATTGAAGCTACAGGTTTACTTAAACTCTTAAAGGGATAGATCAACCCAGAATAAAAAGGTTGTCATCATTTATTCTCCCTCGTGTTGTTTAATATGAATCAAGTTGCTGTATATGACTCTTTTTCTGTGAAAGAAAGTGATTTCACGTTCACACAATGGAAGATGATTTGTTGGGCAATTCCAGCATTATGTGTGTGACGTTTTCAGACAAAACCTGAAATATAAATTCTCAGATAATGTATTTATAACCAATATTTTAAAGAATCTAGTTATATTTTACTATAAACAGTCCAGACATCAGAAAAAAATATGTCTATGCACAAGTAATTTATTTTAAAAGAAAGTAAAGTCACGTGTTATGGATGGGACACAGAAGGATGCACGTTTTTGAGAACACAGGATTTCTGTGAATTACGCTAAAATATACAAACCAGAAGCAATAATACCCAACAAATGGAGAAGGGATGACTCTTCAAAGACCATAAAATGGTTATTTTGATTTCCATGTGCTCATTTATGCGGGTAATGGACCGTCACAGATGTGACAGTTTCGTTGTGGATGGGACAATTCTCTTTCCTGACTATGGAAAACCATGCTTTAAAAGCTTGAGAGATTTCACACGGGTTTTTAAAATGATTAATTGTTGGCATCTGACCTTTGGTAAAACTTCATAAGGTTGATATTTACAAATAATGAAGTCATACAGATTTGGCATATGAGTGAACATAATAATAACATTTTGGGGCAAACTATCCCTTTAAGTAACATTAACTAGTGTAATATGTATTGTGAATACTGTGAATTGTTGAAAGCTCATTGTGTCAATGATCCCAGTGGCTCGGGCATTTTGGTACCCTCTTAATGATTGCCATGTGGCTTAAAAAGGTCTGACCAATGACATGATATGAATATATCATCTGTCGAGAAAAGCTTTGAGTCAGATAACACCCCAGGTGCTCAGCAAAACCTTCCACCCCCTCCACACACACACAAACAATATGGCACATAATGACCATCTGGTGGCCAATTAGTGAGTACCCCATGCTAGTGCTAACACCTTTCTCATAATGAATAGAGAAAAGAGACATGTGTTCCCCATAGTGTTGCTGATGTTTTATATTAAGCTGTGGCGAGGGCGCTGTTTTGATTGGTGATTAACCGAGCATTGAGGAACTGTGTGTTTTGTGTTGTGCATTTTCCCACATGTGAAATAATGGGAAGAGGAATGTGTGACGTTTCTGCCGCTGGCACTTGTTGGGTATTTCGAAGCGCTATTCATTTAATAAAACAAATAATCAAAATGTAGTATATTGGAACTTTCCCACAGACGGTGTTCATCTGGAAGTATTCGCCTCTCTTCTAAAATGATAAAGTTAAGGCTGGAACTTCGGAAGTTCTAATGTGCTCATTATCAGACATTAAAGTCATCTTTCATTTAAGGAAGTGATCTGTCAATGCGAAGTGTTTGGGCTTACAACATTTTTGGGGTCCACACTTTTCCGTTTAACAGGAATCCTTGACAGGTAAACCTTTTAAACAGACCTAAATGAGATTACAGGCCGAGCTCTTTTCCCTCCTCACTGGGACCTTTATATCATTGGGTTGCACAGATTGTGGTGAAAGGATTCCAGAAATTACAGTTTTAATGTGTTTGCTGAAGCATATTGCAAAACGTTTTGCCATTAGTCACCGACGGTTGTTTGGTTACAGCTGCTAGTTCTTATAACGGAGCAACAGATCAGCCCCATTTATTTCATCTATTGAATACGGGGCATTTTAATTACATTTTGAATTTCATTTCCAAATTTCTAAAATATCGCATCTCCTTATGTTTTTGTTTTATTTTTTGCCGTAAACCTTCATTATTAGTCATCATTATTAGTATGTATGGGATTTGGAAGTATCTAACAAATAAAAAGTATTAAAAAGTGTTGGTCAGCTTTGACAACACAGTATATAATCATTAAAAAAAGTACAACGTTTTACCAATTCCAGGAAAACTTTGAATTTGGACATCCAATGACTGCAACGAATTGTTAAATGTACATTTTAATATTCCACTGAGTTTGCATGTAATGTAATATGTAATCTAATTATTTTTTAATAAAAATAAATAAAGAACCTAAAAGAAGTATATACAGTATATATCGTAATATATGTACATAGTAAACAACATGTTAATAATATGCTATTTAAAATTATTTATATTTATATTTAGCCTATAATAGCATTATTTAATTTTTTCAGAATTATTGCTTTAGGACAAATTTATTACACATATATTTTTTTCTGAAATTAGAATGAATGAAACGTATTCATGGCTTTGGTATGTTTATTTATTTATTGTTTATTTAATTGTTTATGTGTTCTAGGATATAAATAACTTCCTCTGGCTCTGAACACAGTTATTAGGCTCACTTTACCATCTCTTTTCTTGCTCGCTGTTGTCTTCTGCTCCTCTGGAAGCCTCTCATGCAGAAGAGCTACAGCAGGCCAAACATTCAGAAGAGGACATATTTCAGAAGGCGGGCTCAGAAGACAGAGGAATGCACTTACTATTTTCCTCTCTTTTTTTCCTTCTCTTCTCTGCTTTTTCTCTCTCCCTTGAAGGAAGGTTTACTTTAGCTCCTAAAGAGAAAACCTGGGAGGCTTGGATCCCGATTTGGGTGCCCACAATTCACCAGCGCCCATGAGCCTGATGAAGTTCAAGCTGACAGCTGCATAAATCACAGGCCGCTGGAGCTAATAGGTGGTAGTATTAAAATCCAGCCCCCCTGGTTTAGACCACCCAGGCAGCCTTTACAGGAATAGGAGCATCCAGTCATATCTAACACGACTGAAACTGTACAGCCATCTTCGGCACTTAGCCCCCCACCCGCCTCCTCTCTAGCTGCACCAAGGCAGGGGGGCTCTCTTAGCAACGCAGAAGAGGCCCGTCTGGCATCTGAACTACAATGATTCATATTTGGCACTTTCATAAAGGCTTTTCTGCCTGTTTCTTTTTTTGGCCCATTGTGGCCTTATACCTTTTTACAGGCTTTCTTTTTCTTAAGAAAACTGTATAGACAATGACAAAATAGAAGTCAATCGAACCAAAATGTGGGACCTTTGTTTACATGGCTGAACCAATGCAGAACGGCAAAAAAATCATAGTTAAAGGATTTACTGGATATGAGCTGTGTAAAAATGGAGCATCAACCAATATGGTCCATGTTGTGGCTTGGCCTAGACTCAGATCAGCTCTGTTTTCCTCATTGCAAAGGTGAATCCCACAACCTGTCATGCTAGATCTGAAATCAGACCTGACAGAATCACCTCTCCTACACAGTGTTCTTAATCCTCCTGTTGCTAATTTTCATTCAAAAATCAGTTTATATTACAGTGGGGATGTATGACTGCTTAAAGACATGTGGTTGTTTATATTGTAAGTCATAGTGCATAGCTAAAGTTTTCTGTGCAGTTTTTATACGTATTATGTATTAAATCAGGTACACATGTCCACTATATCTGGTTTAACAAAAGTCAGTTTACGAAAGTGCTATCCACTTAACCACTGTGTTTAATCTATTAAAGGGATAGCTCACACCAAAATCATTATTTTTCATTATTTAATTGTTTTTAAATTGATCAAAACCTGTAAAAATCTCTTTGTTCTGCTGATTTAAAAGAAAGATATTCGAAAGAATGTCTGTAACTGAACAGTTCTGGGGCACTATTGACTACAATAGAAGAAAAACTACTATAGTAGTCAACGGTTCCCCACAATTGTTAGGCTTCCCACATTCTTTAAAGTATCTTCTTTGGTGTTCAACATGTATACAGGTTTGAAACAACTTGAGATTGATTAAATGTTGACAGATTTTCATGGGTGAACTATCACTTAAAGTACTGCAATTGAGGAACCTGAATTGGCTTTTTAACATGCCAAAACTACACGGAATGCTGAAATACTGAGCGAAAGTGTTGCGTCTGCTGGGTGAATATTTAAAACAAGTTCATAAGTTAAACTTCACCATATCATGTTTATTTCCTACCTTGTTGGACTGTGTGAAACATTTAAACAACTCTGAGCTGTTGTTTTGGCTTAGGTTGACCTCAGTGTAAATTGTTTTTCTAGTAGGTTGTTAGGGGATTTTCGAATGATCTTGGAACAGTTTAGTACACATTTATCATATAAAACCTGTGTTTCTCTACACTATGCATGTGCGCACACAGACACGCACGCTCACTATCACTGCCACACACGATTATTTACCTTACAGGCAATTTGCTGTGTGCGTTTTCACAAGATGCATCATCATCTTTAAATGATTTGCAGTTGGTCGGTTTACAGTGTGTGGGATCTGGAAGGAGTACAACTGATACAAACAACCTTAAATTATGGAGCCCTTTGAGAAGACGGAAGTTGCCTCCAGTAATGTGAGGAGTTGAGACAGAGTAACCATGAATGAAATAATGTCGTTGCTTTATGATAGAAACTGCCCAAAGCTAGCACATTTCATCACTTAAGAGCTCCTATTTAAGTTTTAATCTGTTTAAATCCTAGAGACATCCTGGGCTTTACTGTGATGTTTTGTAAAAAGTATTATTGAAAAATATGAATAACTCAAATTTGTCAGAAATACTTTTGTGTTGAAATTGACTTTATTGCTTTATGACTGTGGTTCCACAGACCTCAAAGAAGCATATGTAAAAGAAATCACAGTCATTTCTAAATTACTAAACCTCTCTTTTCTAAACCTCTTTTCACCCTTCTGATGTTTTCAATATGTTTCATTTAGCTAGCCCAATAGCCAGATTTAACCCTTTGTTTTACTCCAGAGTAGACATATTTTAGAAATGTGTCTGCAGGAGGCTTTTTCAACAATGATGTGTTCAGCGTCAGTTAGTCTCCAGCAAAACCATTGTAAAAAAACACGAAAAAATAAGAAAATAAGAAAATAAAAACTAGTAAACAACTATAGTGTGTTGACTAAATCAAAAGTGAATTTAGTCACATTTTATATCCAGGGTTTCTCAGATCATTACATTTTAAATTGAAAATATGACAAGCGGGTTATTGTTGAAGTCCGGTCTCATAAGATTAAAGTCATGGCGTTTTAACCTGACACCAAAATTATACATTACGGAGTACCTCAGCTTATGCATTTTCCCAATAGACTTTTGAAAGATTGCAAAAAATAAGATCTGTGATTAACAAATGTTTGTCAAGTCAAGATAATATTTATTAACACAATATTTGCTATTTTTGAAGCCTAAATACAACCGGTATAAGTAAGAAGTTAACATGAGGCTGTTAACAGACTACACTACAGTGGCTTGATATCAACGTCACCAACACCAAGCCTCCGACAACGTTTTCAAACTTTATCAAAAACATGTTCCATGGTAACTTCGTGAATAAAACCCCTCCACGTTTTTAGAAACTTGTCCCCATGTTGCATTGCTTGTGGGATATACGTGTGAGATGACGTCTAACATCCCCGCCATTTTAAAGATACAAAAAAATCACAAGTGGATTATAACTGGTGTGTTTTATGTCATAAATGTAAAAATTTTAATATTTAGCTGTTTTGTTAACCACATACCGTTTTCAGGCAATTTAACAAAAAACCATTTGAAAAACCCATAGACTTTGGGGCGATGGAACCATGTTAAAATAAAAGCACTTCCAGGGTTTGCATAAAAAATATGTCATCTCTGAAGTACTCTATTGGGAAATGTTTATTATGTATAGTTTATTTTGAGCCATTAAAATGTTAAACGTGTTCAAATTCTAAGCGTTTTTATGTACTAAACAATATGTCATGATGTTAAAAAACTCTAAATCCCAAAGCTTGTTGTTAATACTTTGGGCTCCCAGCAGCTTTTTTTAATACTATGTAATCTGTCACAACAAAAACTGTGAAGTTCATAATGTATTTTTCATGCTGGTGAGTTAATGGGAGGAATGTAGCCTGTATGCATGTCAAAGCCTGTCAAAGCTCAGCTGCATTTCAATGAGCATCTGCTTGCATCCATTAGGCCCTTCAGCTTCTATTACAGTGATGTGAATCCACCCTTCACTCCATCAATGAGTCTCCTGTGCTTGCGTCAGAAAAAAATGAATAAATAAATATTATATACGACCAGTAATGACCAGGCTCTTAGCTCATTGCCGGGCGACCTCTGGGTTTGGCCCATTACAAGCACACTGTGCATGCGTTTTACAGTCTTTAAAGTGTTTGAGGTCATAGCTCATTAATGATATTTACAGTCTAAACTGTGTGCTGGTGCTCATGAAGAGCAGTTTGACACACCAACTTTTCTTGTTTTGAGAAATAATGCACACAAACCCAGTTAATCCAGTTTCTGCACATTATAAAGAAAGCTATTTATACATCCTTATCTTCTCAATCATCTTAAGCAGGGCTGTGTTGGGGGACTGGACCACCAGAAACTCAGAGTGATGGGGGTCAGCTAAGGCGGTATAACATAATAATTTGGGTCAGGGGGGCCCCACAAAATAAAGTGGAACTGTGAATTTTAGGAACTGTCCTGTCAACAATTCTCATGAAATGAATGCTAAATATGTTCATATGTTTACCTAGTAATTTATTTGATTTTATGCAATGTTTTGTGACAGGTTGGATGTGTAAATCACACAATAAAAGCAACAACAATAGAACTCCTGTTTAATGTAAGAATGGTATACAATTTGATGTAAAGAAAAATCAAGTACTGTAAAAATATTCATGCTGACTTAGGAAATTAATAATCGTTATTTTCAGTTTAGCAAACATCATGTCAAGTGTTCGTTGTGTCTTTAATTTTTTCAATCATTTTTTATCCATTCGGATTGTTATAAACCCTCTTCATATTTAAATGTTTTTTTTACAGACATATCTCAGAAATCGAACGATTAAACGAGGTGGCTAATTTGTATGAATTCTTACAATCTTATTTGTACGTTTCAGTACGATTTGCTTTCAGACCAATGGCTTTAGGTTTAGGGGTGAGGTAAGGAGTGACGCTTATATGGCTTTTGTCTAATAATTGTACATTTCTGTATAATTTACATCGTAAAAACCCATTTAAATTAGCCACCTTGTAAAATAGGTGAGGTTGGTCCTGACGTTATTCTATGATAATTCACCAAAACAACCGTATATTTTACTAATAACTCAAGTTTTTCAGATTCGTTGTGGTCTAATTTCTTAAACAAGTATTAAACATTATGAAAGTGGGATACTAATGTAATTCTCTTTCAAAGTTTTGTCTTCTTATTAACCGTACACATAAACAATGCTGAAATTGCTTCTCTGTGATGAACTTTCCCGATCGGTCGTTCCAGTTAGTTGAACAACATGCTGGACATGAGCAGTGCCATAGTGTTGCGCCAGACTTCTGTGGTGTTTTTCTACTGTGGTTGCGGAACAGGATTTGAAAGAAAGTAAAACAGGGCTCTTCTGCAAGTGGCCAGTCAAAGCATGTGAGGCTGACCAGGGCGACCACAGTTGAAACCTTAAGCGTTGTAGTAGTTTTTCAGAATTTTAGGTTCGTTTTTTTTCTACGGGCTAAGAGGTTTCAGAGCTTTATCCACCTGCTGTCTCTTTTTAACGGGGCACAGCGTCCATATTCAGTGTGACCAATGTGCATTGGAGAGCCTTTTGAAGAGAATCCAGTCTTTGCTTCTTGAAAGCTTCAAGCTGATTACAGACCCTGTTGTCAGTGAGTGTCGGGTCCAAGTATATGTCTGTCTCGAATCCTGGATTAATTAAACTTCTGTGATACAGGCGAGAGGCCAAATTAATTTTGTGATCTGTCTTCTAATAAACAAGAACCTTTCAGGAATGCTGCATTCCTTGGATTTCGCTTCATTAGGACCATGCAGTTCTTTTGAGGAAAATATAATAGGACTTCTAAGCACCCCAAGTGGTGTAATGTTTTGTGTTGGGAGCATTATCCCATTCTAAGCACTTTGAAAAATTTGCCCAACTTTTTTTAAGCTAATGTCTATTTTTCACGATCTTCTGATTTGAATACTTATGACCCTGTGACCGAATGTTAAATTTAATGCCCAATTTAACACGGGCTTTCTTGTCAGATGCTTCTTTGTAGTCCTGGTCCTTCTAATCCGCCAGCAGGAAGCTGGGTGTTGTTGATGTGTGAGCTACACCAGCGGAGCTCCATTGTTTCGCTGTGACAGCACGTCCCTGGGTCTGGCCCAGAGCTGTCAGGTCTTGCTGTCACACTTCTCAGCGGGCACGCCATGGCCAGCTCACAGGGACCATCAGGGGTTTTAAAGGCAGCACACTATCCACTGGGCCTCAAGATGCCAGGCTGAGCAGCAGCAAGCCACGTCAGGGTCCAGGTTTCATGGGTGAAGTGGGGCATTGTCTTCATGTCAATGTGTCAGCAGATGTCTTACAAATCAAATGTTGCTGTAGTTTCTTTCTAGCACACTGCATAGATTAAGTGTTTGGTTACAGTAGTGTTTGGGTCAAAATCAACATGAGCCCCTGGTAAAATATCAATAGGCACTATTGTCAGATTACAAGAAATGTCACAGGATGTAAAAATAACATGAAACTAGACAAACACAGCATTATATCAGAAGAAGATAGAAGTATTCGAAAACAACACTGCTCGGTAAAAAAATCCTTGAAAATCCTTTAATTGAACTTGTTTATCCAGACTTGCTATGTGTTATTTAAGTGACAGATACAGCTAGACAGTTGTTATTACACAATAAGTCCCAAAGGTATTTAGGACTCGGATGTCAAGACATTTCTCACAAGGCTATTTGAGAAGTAAGGCATTGGGCATAACATATTGATTTGTTTGTTATTTATTTGTAAGTAGATTATTTGTAATGTCAAAATTGCGGCACCTGACTGTGTTAGCTAGTTTTCGCCATTTTTTGGGGTGGGGATAACATACCTTGGAATGTGTAGTGAGGAAGGGGGGACGGGAGCCGTGTGTCGGGGCCGTTTTGTTTTACAATCTTAATTAATCTAAAAATAAAAAATACTCTTCTAGCAATATTTTGGGTTGGCAGAGGTTAAAAAATTCCGTCCACACAACAATATGTAACTAAGTAACTAGGGTTTCTGGTGCTGATGTTATATGGAAAATTCATGGAAGAAGATACTTAATACAACATATACTGTACATCAGGGAAAAGATCCAAGGTATGTCCATGCCCATAACAGAAAACAGTAGCACCCACAAGTTTCTTTTTTTCTCAATAAATAACTACCGTCGCTCTTCCTTTCATCTCTCACCTAATCCTTTTGTTTGCGCAGCTCTTAGTCTTGTCATCATAGTTTCACTATTTGAAACCATAATCTTATTTGCTTTGTGGTAACGATTATGTTAAGCTTCACTTTTTCGTAGCTAAAGGTTAAGAAAATATTGTAGTGTCTATGAGTCATTGGTAAAGCAAATTGCTGACAAACTGCTGAATTTCTTCTGTATAAAAAATAATTGTACAGAATTGTACTGTTTTTTTATACAGATTATCATTTATAATGTCCAATTTAATGTAATGTTTTATAAACAGATTTTTCATAGATTTTTGAAATATTTTAAAAATCATCAAATAAAATACTGTTAATTTACAGGAAAAACAGGCAGAAAAAATGATGGGGAAAACTGTTATTTTGACGGAATATTTCTGGCACCCCAGAAGGGGCCACACTGTAAAAAACTGTAGAATGTTGTCCAAACAAAAGAAGAAATACATTTATGTAGAAGTCTTTTTTTTTGCATAGAATGAATAATATTAGTCAAAACGATTTGCTAAAACAGATTCTTTGTTGATTGGACCTACAATTATACATTTTACAAACAAGGGTTGGAAAATTTCCCAACGTGCATTGCAACATGTTCAGTGTTGTTTATATAAAATAAATTGTTGTAGTGTTTGCTGTCTTTATTCATGTTGTTGTGTTGTTAGTTGCCTGTTGTACTTAGAGTTATTTTAATAAAGGATGTTTGTTGTCATCATGTTTGAGGTTTGTGTTTTTAATGTTTAAAGCAGGCGTAACACACAGGGTTTCTCCCAATCTCATATTAATCTTGATTACCTATAGAGTAATATTGCATACTTTGTATCTTTAAAGAGTATTTCATTTTATGACATTTATAAAAGATAGATACAGCTTTACGATTGTTTCAGAAAACATAAGGTGCGTTTTGGGGGGAGGGGTAGACTGAACCAAAGCACATCAACAAAACACAGACATCAGTTTCACTCACCGCTTGTGGTTCATGTCCGGCATCTTTTAGCACTGGGACGGCTCCAGATATCAGTTTCAACAATCTCCAAATCCAACGTTATAGCCACCGTTTATATAACATTCATCACCCAACTGAAGTGATTAAACAAACACCTGAACTTATGCTCTCTCTCTGTCCTGCTTACAAGTGTAAGTGACGTCTGCGCCATGCTCCTTCCACTGCTTTTCCGGGAGAATTGTCCAATAAGGGACTAAGAAAAGTTGTTACAAAACAGTTTTATATGTTCTACATTCCTGCTGGGGGAGGGTATCTTGCACAGAAATACTACGTAATATGCCCAACTTGTTTTTTGACAAGTTGACCGTGTTAAGCATGAGAAGACAGCACGTTTAACACAGAAGTCAGACTGCATGAAACAATCATTGCAGGGCCGCTTTAAGTCAAAGTTCATGATGCAATGCTACTATTACAAATAAGGCATTCAGCAGAAAGTGATTGTGTTTGACCAGGCTTTTGTTTTTATTCACATCTAGGATGTGTATAATCTGAATGGAGCCCATGCCATCTCTGCTTTTGTTTACAAGACTGTTATGACAACACATGGCCATATTGAACAGTGACATCTTCCGTTTTTGCCGAAAAATGAAAACCACATGGGGCTAAAATAACCTAAACATTTATCTGTGTAAAAATGATGAATTACTTGGACTTTAACAAAAAAGTAATGAATAAGGCGTGGAGTTTTAAAAATGTTGAGAAACTCAGCCCATGATTATGACATCATTCTCTCCGCCTAGAAGTTAAAGTATAGACTGAGTAAAAAGGAAAGGGTCTTTATTTTCTCATAGCTGTGAAGGCCAGTGACTCATAACAGAGCTTGTCACAAATTGTTGAGTTGTGACAGCTTAATATATAGGCTGTCAAGTGTTCAGACAGACCTGTGTAGTCACAGAGGTGAGTGGGGTGCTTAGGTAGGCATAGGGAGAAAAAGAGTACCTTTGTTTTGCTAGATGAAGACATGGAATTGGAACACATTTCTAAAGGTGGAACTATTTTACCAAACAGAGATGTTAAAAAAGTCACATACTTCTGAGTACTTGTCTACTTCACCATTTGCGCAATTGGCACATTTAAAGAATATATTACAACATGTCTTATAAGTGGTTTGCTTTGGCAGGCTGAGATGTCGCTTACTTTGAAATTGTCAACCAACTGGAAAACAAGTGAAAACATTCAAAAGCACAAAATGTCTTCCCGCCCTGATGTCAAACTCAATGAAATGCTTTTTGAAGCAATGATTATAGAATTTAAGAGCATTGGTGGATAAAAACCTTTTGTAGTATGTTTTAAACGCCTATAATGAATAATTGCATACTTTTATTCATACGAAGCTATTACATCGCCTCTGCCGACTTGGAAATCTAGTATCAGACTGCTATTGTGGTGTTTCTGTCATTTTTGTATGCTGAATGTAAAAATAAGTAAAAAATAAAAATAGACAGCAAAAAAAGTTTGTGTATTTTTTGTATCTACAATTCAGCCTATGGGCAAAGTTATGTAATCCTTTGAACTCAAGGGATTTTTATTTGAAACACTGTTAAATACTCTACAATATTGTCATTTTGGTGATTTCAGTTATTAAAGTGGTGTTTCGCTTGTGAGAGTGCGTTTGTGAAGGTATTTATTTGTTTCCACAGTATATACTCCATTACTGTTAACATGCTGTATTTATCATACTTAAAGTGCAAAATGCCAACATATTTCAATTATTTCCTTCAAAATCATTCAAAATCAAGTCATATAGAATAATTATCTCAGAGCACCCCTCTGGCATTTCAACTAAGCACCCATGAGGTCCCTACACAACACTTCACCTGCCCACTTTCAATGGAACCACTGGTGTATACTGACATTTCTTTTAAAAACATGATTATTAGTACAGCAAAGGCTGGGGGCAGTTGGACAGGGGATGAAGTTTCCAGCGCTCAGAAGAGGGGCGTTCCTTTACTGGAACCCAGAGCTCTGGAGGTGGGATGGTGTGATTACAGGGAGACAAGACCTTTGCCAGAATTATTCAGAATCACCACTTTCACTTGAACCGTGTCATATCAACTCTGATTTATTCAATAGTAAAAGGACCCCTTGTAAGCCCTAAATAAATTTTAATTGCAGTAAGCTGGTTAACACAGCAGCTTTAACTTTCTCTTGTCTCCTCCCCTCTTGCCCTCTTGTTTGGCAGGGAACTTTGAGGGGATTAGGTATGGCTGGCGTTGTTGGAAGGGGTTGGTGGGAAAAATTGTGAGCGCAGCATGACTCCTACAATTCGTATAAAACTCAGGCTTGATTGTTCTTGCTTTGAATCAAACTGTCAGGAAAATCTCTATTAATATATTATGTTTCCGGTAACAGTGGACTTCAGTACATCAAAAAGCAAATGTGAGCTGATTTGTGAAAAGTTATGTCCCGATATACCTAGGGAACAACAATGAGACATAATTCCATATTACAAGGAAATAACTAACAAACAAATGTGTGGTTTGACAAAGCATGAAAAACAAATCACTGATCAACATACTCAGTAGATAGACTTAATAACAGCCTTCAGCTATACGGCATTCTCAAGGTTCTTGTTTCGCTTGTTAGGTAACAAACAAAATGTGTTGTTTCGATTGTTGTGGTATTTATGAGTTTTGTGTCTTTGATTTGTTCCTGAAACTAACATCCTAGTCATTTCTGGTGTAAATGAGAACCTTAATTGAAGTAAAAAACGCATATTACATTTTCTATATATCTAAAACAACAAATTTTACTTACTGTAAAAATATTTGTTGTTTTTACTTAATTCAACTCAAAAATATTAGTTAACTCAATTCATTTCTGGTTGAGTTTATTAAACTCGTTGAGTTGACTAATATTTTAAAGTTGAATTGACTCACAATTTTACAGCAAAAAGGTAACTTATATTTTAAGTTGTACCAGCCATAGAAATTCTATCACTAACTTTTAGATGTATACCTGCGAAATAACATAAATTGTATCATTAATTTAGATTATGAATCCTATGAGTCCAAATAAATTATAAATCTGGTCTGGAATCGGCACACAATACTACAACCTCTCTTTAGATTTAGTAATTTCTAAAAGAGGGAGAGCCAATTAAGTTCACTGCAGGGTTATGAACAGCAGCTGAAACAGCTGCTTAGTGGTTGTACAACGATACAAGGCAACATGAATCCAGATTTCATCTTGTTTTGTGTAGATCTCAAAAGACTCTAAAGATGAGAAAGAGCATTTGGTTTCTGAGAAAGCAGGTTTTTGGCTGGCCTTAAGGAAGATGCATTTCAAAGAGCTCCAGTACGTGTCCAGACCTGCTTAAGGGGCAGATAGAAAAGTGAGACAGAACAAGACAAAAAAGACCCAATTACTGACCTTGGAAGGAAGTAAGAATTCCTCAGATTAGAGTCACTGGCGGTTTGGTTCACAAACGCATTTCTTGTAATTTACTACATGACCTGGCATTAATAGCTCTCCCTTCTGCCTGTTGGTGAGATCAATCCATCCAACTGGGCTAAAGTTATTAACGAGGAGCTCTATTGCTATATAACAGCTATTACATTCAATGGCTACTTCATTACGACTGGCTATGTAAAGATGTTTTCTAGAACATGTGGCTTGGCCCTATTCTTATAAATCTTAACACTCTCCTTTTTCTATTTATTTATGGTGACTTTCATGCCAACTTATTTTCATTTAGTACATTTATTTCACCTTACAACAGGATGCCATTGCATCTGCTTTTACTTTAAATCAAAGAGTTTTTTTCCTTTATTTGTATACATTTATACCATATTAAGAGGGCTCCCTGTGTTGCAGAGCCAGCCGAATTATTACTGTCTGACTCGGGCACCAAAACTGTAGTAAAAACCTTTCCTGGAAAATAGTCCTTACTATGCTTAGCAGGCAGCAACTATTAATGTAATTCAAAATGAAGCAGGAATATTATGTGAGCATATCCCACCATGCTCGAACATGAATAGAAGCATCATTTAACATTATAAAATTACTCTATTTACAAACCTAGCCATGTAAATCGCTGGAAAAAGCATTTATAATGAGATTCGAAGTGATAAATGGCTCTTTGGAAAATCAAAGCTGTTCATAGGTTATCTGAGCTACCTTCCACAGCACAGGATTTGCTCAAGCAGAACCTTGGACATCAGTCAGCACCGTGACCCACGCCACAATGACATATGGCTCGGCATTAACCTTTGCTCATATATAGGTGGATATGTCGTGCTGGGGTCTGAACGTGGCTCTCTGCCAGTTTGAGATGAAGCCATCGATCCATGCTTTTCCAAAGCTTCTACTTTTCAGCCAGACCCTCAGGCCAGAGTCTTTAACAGATGGGCCATTCTTCAGTGACAGCCTTCCTTCAGATGGTGATACAGTCACATAGTTGGGTGTGAGCCTTTTGAGGCAACTACCCTCTAATTAGCCAGCATGATGGCATCTTTCACGTATTCTTCATAGAGCCTGAGAAAACAGACGGAGAACACAATGGGAGAAGATATTAAGTCTATTTTACAACGAAGGGTGAAATTATAAGTGAATTGAAGCCTGCGCTTGTATGAATGCCAGAAGAAATAAGAATGACATTTTTATGATGGAAAATTACTGGCCAGCACGCAACATTCGATAACGCACATGTAGAAACAAAGACAGGTTTGGGCCTTTTAGTCGATCAAGAAGAGGCTGAACCAACCAAGCGAAAGAATGTTTATGTGCACTTTGAGTTTCAGCCAACCGTACGTTTTTTTCCATTTCGGATATTTTAAGAGTCAAATTAGCTCCGCAAATTCACTAAACCCAAGAGATGCTGTGCACTCTGAGTTGAACACTTGAGCTAAAACAATGCAGTGATTGCATTATAAGAGTGTTGCCTCAGGCCTGCCCGATGCTCTTCACAGGGCCAGCTGGCACACCAGAAAAGTAACACCACTCAGATTAGTGAGTAACTCAATGCTCAGCAACACCCCCGTATTCCAGATTCCATTTAAGTCAGCTGCACGCTGGCTTCCCAGAACACTAACTGCTTAAATTACTCCTCACAAGCCTCTGCAACATGGCACGCGTACAAAAGATAGATCATCCCTCAAATCCTCGTCTCTTCTCTGTCATTCTATATCGTTCTTCCTTTCCAAGACTTGAAATGTACATTGTTCGACAGATCCCCATAGCGGTGATACGTCTGTTGCCATGGCATCACCTCAGGTTGTTACTTTGTTGTATACAGGGTGAAAAGGTGGCTTGGCTGAAAGCGAATGTTTGGGAATCTTAACGTGGCTCAGGCTCAGTCCTGAAGAACAATAGAGAGCTTTGATTGTGAAATCCACTCATTTGTAATGGATGCCGCAGCCTTTGCCTTAACACTTCCCTTTTCGCTGTAGCGGGATTAGTAAGCGTGTTTTTGTGAGAGTGCTTGTTCTGTGTCAGTACACCTCGTGAAGAGAGTCAATGGTGGGAACAGTCCCACAGAGCAATATCAACTTCTGCTGCGGATATACATTACACGGAACACAAAGTTACACTTTTTTACATGGAATATGAATACATTTGAGAAGTCTGACGCTCACTTTGGAATTGCCTTGATACTCGATACTGTAACCTTTAATGGAATAGTTCACCCAAAAATGATGTCATTATTTACTTACATGCGTGTTGTTTCACATCTGTATGCTATTTATTTTTTTGTGGAACACGGAAGTTCCAACACAATATCATGGGAATTCGTAACATTTTTACGAGGTAGCTGAATCATATCAATTAGTTTTATCTTATCCGTTCGTTTTAGTATGATGTGCTTTGCGCCAGTGATGTAAGGTATAAACAAACACCCTTAAAAAGAAAAAAATTAATAATCAGACTTTAAAATATATAAATATTATCTAAAATAATCTTGTCCTATACCAAAGCTCACATATAGATCTCTTTGAATGACGTAAACACTGGTCCAGAAGAACTTTCCGTTTTAGTTACACAAACGTTTGAACAAAACACAACCAACAGAACATTTATAACGGTGCTTCTGGACCGGTGTTTACATCTCGCAAAGTCTATTACGTGTGTAGATCTCCAGATTTCAATAAAGCCACTTCATGTACTTCAATCGTGCCACTTCTCTTCCGAATAATATGTTTTTGACTTGAAGACTTGAATGTACATATAGACCACTACTATTGTGCTTTTCTTGTTTTAACTGTTGGCACTGCTGGTTTTCACAAATGAAAAAGGTTCCTGTAGCTCACTTGGCAGAGCATCATGTTGCATTACCAATGTAAAGGCCATGGGTGAGTTTCATTAAATAATAACAGAATTTTCATCATCGGGTTAATACTATTTAGCAAGTAGGGCTAGGAATCGATTCCAAAAAGAATTGTTTCCTCCATTCCAAGACATTGGGAATCGAGAGTCCATTCCAAAAGTTGGAAAGACGCTATGCAGATACAATTACATGTTTCCAAACATTTAACGAATCATATCAGTACATTTGTGTTTTCAGACATGAGCTCAGTATGTGTGTGAAGAGAGTTGCATATTAAGTCTCACAACACATTTAGCCTACTTTGACGTCTATTCAAAGTTGTTGAAGCTGGACAAAACTTTTTCAACACCTGTCTGCACTACTTCCATTTAACATTAGATGAGAAGATGAGAAAGAGCAATAGCAAGAAATCTGTCAAACATTTACACTTAGAATATGCACGGTATTCTTATAATTGACTGATTATTGATCTATCTGTCTATTTTCTGCATGTATTTTTCTGTGCACTGCTGAATAATAAATAAAATGATTAATAGTAATTTGACCTGCGCTTTATTTTGAAAACAGCTACTAAATAAAAAAACCTGACAAAGATTATTAATGGTATAAATCATCAAATGGAATTGCAGGACAATATCAAAATATTTTTGTTATAAAACAATTAATAAATGTAAAAAGTGACATCTCAAGCAATTTGTTGCATTAAAAATGTGTACATTTTTATTAACAAATAAAAATCTGCAGAAAAACAGGGAATTGAGCAGGAATCGAAAACAGAAGCTAGGAATCAATCCAAAATATTCAGAATCGAACAGTCCTAATAGCTAGTACATTATAAAGTGTTTACTCAATTGTCGTTGACCAGTTTGTGGCTTATGTAAACAAAGAGAGACTTATCATGTAAGGTCATGAATGACCACTCAGACCGATCTCTTTTGCCTCTCATCTGCCAACCGTGTAGACCAGACAAATGTTTACATCCCGGCCTAATGGACCTAGGCACATTTTAACTACTTGTCTTTTTGCTCTTAATGTAACATGCTCCCCCCGACACAGAGCTGTAATGGAAATGTTGGCCTTTCTCACACTCTACATTGCATACTATCATTCATTACCCAAAACAGCTGGGAGGCCGTAACCAAGGAGAAAGAGCACTTTATTACTCTGACCTGTCAGAGAGACATGCTTTGGTGTAGATCTTAATCTGGAAGGTGAGTAATGGGAACAATGTGACTTTTAAAGGTGTAATGAACAGGCCTCGTTTATTGTTTTATACTGTTGCATGGTGTTTAGTTATGACGTTTGCGTTTATTTTTACATTCAAAAACATCAAAATCAATAAGTATTAGGCTATTTTCTACATGTGGTTTGAGACCGGCTCTACAAATGCGGTATTAATGGCCGTTGAAGACTTTATAAGAAAACCCCCACTGCTTTGATTGGATAGAAGTTTGCGTAGTTGGAGCCTTCTATGAATTTGATTAGAGACGTAACATTAGGTTAAACATTAACACAATTCACAGATTTCACACATCATTAGTATTATCTGGAGACCTCCTGTGATTTATAAATACCTCCCAACATCACTATCTCATGTGATGCATTCGAACGGGTATGACTTTACTCAAATTTACTGACTTATTTCCCGGATGTGATGGCAAGGCTTTGCGAATAGTTTGTAAAGCTTGTTTGTAGTTTGTAGTTGTATTGCGCTTAATGATATATGACTGTCAGAATTTGAGACCCGTGATCGCGAACCGGAGAAAAGATCCCCGCGATCCCGAGTCTCAAATGTTACGAGAGTTTCCATGAGAAATAAAGCAACTGGAGACTCCTGATAACTTATGGATATCACCCAGCACCCGAAATAATACAAAAACACATCAAAACAGCCTTCATTATTTGCAAATGGTGGATAAACCTTGAAAAATGATATATGAGCCCTCTAAATCACAGAGATGCCGATTCGCATAAGCTTAAGATCACAGACAATCTATGCAAGTATTACAAATGACTAGAGGTCCCCAGGTAATACTAATCTCGTGTGAATAGTGCTCAGGGCATATCAAGAAATCTCTTACAAAGTAATAGTGAGGCATAGTACAAAAATGTTTAACTCACGTAAGATTGCTGCACCATTCCTATCGGATGCAATATTGATGACACAGCACTGCTTTTAATTTTAGTCATTCCACAAATCCAGTGTCGATATCTGACTTGTTTACAAAGGAATCCTCAGAGAAATGAAACGAACAAGCGCTCCATGTTTTTCCCACATGAGCTGGAACGTCTTTAAAAATAAACTTTAACCACGCATTACTAATGTCGGAACCGAAGGAAGGTTATGCAGCGACTGTATTCTTCCACAACCAGGGGTTAATATTATTAAAATATTAATGTCGGAGCATTCATGAGCCTGTAGATTAAAAAGTGAGTTTATAAAAGTTTAGCCTGTTAGGAATAAATAATGCTCGTAAATGGCAATATTACCCAGTGGTGGTTTAGTCCCGGAAATGGTATCCCTCACACCAGGCAACAAGCGTTGTCTTTTCAGTGCAGCTGTTGTATTCTTTCAAAAAGAATGACAAAAACATGCAAAAGCTTGTATGGGATTGACAATGAATCATTCTTACCTGTAGCAAAACATCTGACTTACATTGAGGCGAAATTGTATAGAGTCTAGAATTAAAGCCACGGGAGCTTGTTAATATGAAGGAAATGATTAGCCTCAGGAAAGAAGGACTCCACTCATTTTAATGGCACCTATAAATGACTCAACAACAGTCAACCAGCTGCATGGACACGCACCATATTTTCCATTTCTTTATTCTGCTTTTCATTTTTTTTAATTGCATTTTTGCTAGTTCAAGCCTCAGGGGGTTCGAGGAAAAACTTTGAGCGAGATGCAAAAAGGACCTGACACTTGGGCAAACCTGTAAAAGGGCTGGTCCGCCGGTTGTCAAGATAAATAAAGCACCCATGCACTAAAACTTAACCATGTCAAGCAGAGTAGATTAGTTTTAAGGAATCAGGTCGTAATTTTAACACATGACATCTTACCACTTTCCACAGCACAGGCAACTTCAAAGGAAGAATATGGTATTTATTGATGGGCCCATAACTCAAGATCTTTTAAAAACGGTCAGGTTTCATTAGTCGACGCAGGGAAAATGGAAACCAGATGAAAGTTAGGCCAGAAAACTCAACTTTGTAGAGCCTGTAAGGGACATACTTGGTTAAGACAAGAGTAGATCAAAAAACTAAAAAGTCAAGATATTAATCAGGTAATTTGACAAAACTACATTTTTATTTGCAATATCATGAGATATGTTTGGGCTTCCATTATAATATTACAAGACTTATGCAGAAAATTTCATTTATTGCAATAAAGCATGTCTTTGGCTTCATTTTAACCTGTATATAGGTCATAATAGGAAAAGAGAGTTTAGTTTGCCAGGACAGCATTTTATAGAGAATGTCTGTAGAGAAAAAACAACAACAACTTCTAACAACAACAACTAAAGAAAAAAGTACATGTAACATGTAATTTAAAAATAAAAACGGGTGGGTTTATCTCTGAAACATATTTACCATCATCCCTCTGGGAGCAATGAGTGAGACATAGGAGAAAGTCTGCTATTATCTTCTTTACCCTTACACATTCCTCTCACACAAACACAGACACACACACACAAATCAGCCAACATGACACAGATCCATTCTATCTTACTCTGCACATGCCAAGAGGATTCTCACAAAACAAACATTGCTGGGAGGCGCTGCTCCCTAAGCTCTAGTTATAGTGTGCATGTGATAGTACATGTGTATTTCTGAGTGTTTTTTCTCAACGTGATCCTTCTTCATGGGTTTAGATAGTTGTGGTAATGGGTCATATTCTGGCAAGGACTCAAAAAGGCTTTGGGGAAGATAACAAGATGTTCTCCAAATGTCAGGAGTCTCTGGATTTTGTTCATTTCTGCAGGGCTGGCCCAGCCTCTGCTTGTGCCCTAGGCAAGATTTGAGATTGCGCCTCTACTATACAAAAGTAATAAAATATCAGAAAATGAACCTTTGAAGTACATAAAAAATAACTAAAAATATTTTTTTTAAAAATGTTTCTTATTAGGTCCTCAATGTATAAAAATATAGCTGAAAATAAAATAAATTTTTCTCTACTAAATACTGTTGAAAATTAGAGCTCATAGAACAAATGTTTGATTACTATTATTATTTAGATAAAGATCAATGAGAACGCTTTTTTTACATTTTGTATAGCTCTGCCGAAATGCTGTAGGGACACAAATAAAAGCTTATCGTATTGTCTTGGATTTTCTTAAATAAATGGCATGGCCTAGTCAATACTTTTTGCTCTTCACTTAGTTGAAAGCAGTCAAAAATAGCACCCACTGTCGGTGTTACCAGTAAAATATTTCTAAATAAGCAAGCTGCTCCGAGTGGGATTTGAACTTGAAACAGGCAATGAGTCCAGAATGGGGAGCAAGCAGGCGCTTTAACCACAAGGCCAAAGTCTAACACATTCAACATTAAAGCGTTAAGATTATCAATCATAGATAATCGCGTCATGATGCAGGAAGCTGTTCAAATGTTGCGTTTTTGCGTTTTTGCCCTACGCAACATAGCCCTATGCCACGGTCCGGCTCTGCATTTATGAGAAAAAATTAGGGGATATATGGAACCTAGAGTTTGTTAGGGGTCAACTATTCAACTTTATGTTTTTAAAGATTCTTTGGACCTACAAAGATATTTTCTTCTATGAAATGATAAAGTTGGAATTTTGTCAGATTAGGTCAATATTACTGCTAGACAAGATATGTTGTGTTTAAAAGTTGTCTACTGGAATTTGGTTCTAGGTCTACCAGTAATAACAACGATCACTATGTTGGTCTATACCAGTTCTGACAAACTTAAAAAAATCTACCAAGTGGATCTCAAACCATCTAGTAGTTCAAATAATTCATATTCTGATAAATTACAAACATGCCCATTTATAACAGGCCTTAACTTCTGTTTGTGATATGCATTATGTGCCTTTACCTCACATTAATATGATGATTAATAAGCACAATCCACGAACATGTGTTTTATTCACTCTAATATCTTAATCAAAAATAGAACAGCACTTTAAAAAAATCAAGAATTTTAAATATGTTTAATATAAGGGATTTATATTCTTAATAGAGGCCTTTGTCTTACTACATATAAAAAGCAATCAGTCATTAAACATATAGTCTCAATTAAAATATTACATAAAACATATTGTCTCTATTTACTTCTTAAACTATTCAATTTTATTACTGTATAAGCATTTGAAAGCCTAGTCTTCTTTTCTCAAACAAGAAGTGATCTTTACTAATGTGTTCTATCAACAATATCACAATGACACTCTAAAGTAATAACATTAATCACCAAACTTATTTATTAACTTGTGACAGACTATTACTACAGCAATAAGCAACTGTGGGCCCTCAATATACTGAGAGAAAATGAAGTTGACAAATTATAACATCTGGAAATATGTTAAGTTGACAAAACTATTCAGGCTTTATTTAGAATGAAGGAAATCTAGCCAAATTCTCTTAAAAATGGGGTTGTCGAGAACGTCTGCGTACACATGCTTTCCTTTAAGTATTGTCATTCTCTGAATTGCATTCTCTTGGTGAGATACTGAAGTTAACATGAGATGTGTCAAGGCCCTCAAAAGTCTGTTTGAAATCCAAAGCCAGCCATATGGACACAGTTGGGAGGGTTGTCAGGAGAGGGGGCTTCTAACGCCATAGACATTTCACACACATTTACAGAGAACATCTTTGAAAATGTAGCTGGAGGCCAAGAATTCCCCTCAAAATTGGGTGTGAATGGTTTTGAAAAGGTTTGAAACTTTGACTTTTTAAGACAAATAAGGCTGTAGTACTCTCAAGACTCTGTTTTGTTTAGCAATTCATGTCAATAGCTTTAAAATATATTTGCAGTACTTCAATACCTAGCCGTCTTGGGTGCTTTAAAGGGGTTGTGTGACAGTGTTTCATGCAATCTGACTTCTTCATCATGTCAAACGTGCTGGCTTCTCACACCTAAATTAAGAGGGAAATGATAAGTGAAAAGAATGGTCTAGAAGCACCTAATCCTGGTTGGAAGATTACATTGAAGATAAACTGTAAACTTATTTCTGAAATCTGATTGGTTGATTTAAATGTTGTCCCAGGGTCAACACGATGTTGTCCTTAGGATATCTACCACTTGCAGTTAGTGAACCTGAGTCAAATTTCTGTGTTTTGTTGGCAATCGGTGGGTACGTGCATTATATAAGAGTGATGTCTAAATGTGATCAAACTGAACATTCTTCGAAGATACGAAGTATGCAATACCAGTATAGTTACTCAAGATTAATATGAGATTGACCGAAACTGAATGTGTTACATCAGCTTTGAGATCGTAAGGATTATAATTGGCAGACATTAGATGACGTTTTAATGTTATTGTTTCTATTTTTGTTAATAATGCAACTTTCTACACAAAGTCCATGTTATTTAGCTGCTGTCAAAGCTTAAAATACATTCAAATGATCCCATTAAAGGTAACGTGTGTAATATTTATGAAAATCTACTGAAAGAAATGCAATAAACTATACATAACTATGTCTTCTGAGATGTATAAAGCAGTGTTTCCTACATTGCACCCCTAACAGAATGTTTTAGATCTCTCCCAATATGAAACACCTGATTTAACTCATCGGCCTGTAATTGTGTTCATTAGAGGGACTGGTATAAAGATCTAACATAATGAGGCGTTATGTGCTTATTACCTAAGAATGAGCTTTTTCTATCTACACACACCACAGGTCCCCTTCGTGTTGTTTCTACAGTAGTCCTAAACAGACAAACTGTTCTACAGAGCACGTTTCGTAAATTCATTATCTTCTTCAGTGTCAGCCACCGTAGTGCTTCAAAAGGGAGGGCTGGAGGGAATTGTTGGTTGCAATTCAACAACCTCAACGCTAGATGCCGATAAAGTGTCCACATTGCTCCCTTAATATAGAATAACACAGATCACATTAAATAGATTTTATATATACACTGTGGCGAGTCTCCCATCTCCCAATCTGCATCGTCGTGGAAACGAAGACAATCACCCCCACACCTGCCTGTCATCAACACCTGCAGCTCATTTCCCCAATGGGATAAAAGCAGGAGACCGGAAGAACACAGTGAGCTACGACTCCCTGAGAGATGCACACGTTAGCTTGTATAACTTCTTTCTTTCTTCACTAAGATGCCAGTATGACGACCGACCACGAGGAGGACTTTCAAGCCACGAATTCCCTCGGACCCACACTAGCCACACCCGGAAGAACACCCGAGCTGGATTCCCCGTGGACATCGTATTCACCGTTTGTTTGGCACTCACTGTAGATAAACTCCCTTCCGGGTCACTTTTACTTGCAACCGTCTTTGTCTCGTGTCTCTCTTGCCACAACACATTAAACAAACTAGCATCATCAACAGTATTATGTCTCGCCATGTTTTAATTCTGTTATTCAGTAAGAGGGGAAATCTTTTAATCATGTAATGTAATAATGCCTCAGTTACTCAGAAAATGAAGAATATTTAGGAACAAATCCAATGGAAAATACTTGGATATTTCTGAAAAAGAATAAATTGAGAAAGAGGATTTTTGTATTTCCGGTGCGTAGTATAGTACTCAGTGTCCCAGTTTGCTTAAAATAACTACTGCGACCATGCATCAGAATTACTTGGCTTGGCTGCTTTAAACCACTGGTTTGGCATCACAGAGATGCTACTAGCTGAATGTTTTATGTGCTTCTCTGTTTGTTTACTGTGGTTTTTCTGGTCATAAAAATAAGAGGAGTTGAGTGGGAGCGGCCTTTCCTTGCTCTCCCTCTCAATTCTGGTCTTCTCTCTCTTTTATTTTTCTTCATCTGTATTTTTCTCCATCGTTCTTTTTCTCATGTATTCCTTTCCTCCACGCCTCCACGTTCCCATCTTCTCTCTCTTTATATCTCTGTGCCTCTATGGCTCTCCTGTTTTTGCCAAGTGGTTGATATCCTTAGGACAACACCATGTTGTCCCTGAGACAACATTTAAATCAACCAATCTGATTTCAGATATAAATTTACAGTTTATTTTAAATGTAATCTTCCAACCAGGATTAGGTGCTTCTGGACCATTGTTTTTCACTTATCATTTCCCTCTGATTTTAGGGGTAAGTTGTGGTCAGGGTTGGGGTTTGGTGTGGGTTTAGGTTTTGTTTATAAAAATGTTGTCCTTAGGTCAAGAAAATATGTTGTCCTGAGGACATCAACCACTTGGCAAAATCAGGTTGAGCGTGCCTCAACTGGCAAATTCTCAAGCATGCTGTCTAGATTTCACACCCCATGCTGAGTAGAGTTTCAATTAATTGCTGAATAATTGCAGCCCAAGCAACCTTTTTGCATGGCAAAACACAACAACAGGTTGTCACATGCGTTCTCTGCTGGCCTGTTTCTCAGTAAATTAAGCAACACACTCAATATGATACATGGACATAGGAATGCTTACTACATCATATTCGGTTTGACTTGGCATGACAAAAACACCAACTAGTGATCCCCCTCTCTCTTCAGATCCATTGCAAAATCTTCTTATGACAATAAAGAAACCCTGTTCAAAGTTCCTGTGTCTTGGAAAAGATTAATCTCTCTCCTGCATGGAACAGTAAGGGACATTCAGTCATTGTTGAACATTAATACAAATTTTGGTTCTGATAGGCTCTGCAACAACGTCTGCTCTCAGTGGTCTCTGGGCCTCTGCCAAAACTGGATATGAGTTGAGTCTTCTCCTCTGGAATGCGTAACAGAAATTGAAAATAGAGTTACACATTCAAGTAGGAGAGAGGAAATTGAACTTATAAAATAAAAACTTGCTTCATAAGTCTTGAGTAATAAGATTTTTATTAACTTGCTTAGCTAAAAACATAACTTCAGACTGTGGTAAGGTTTGACATTTTAGCATTTTCAGAATTATGTTGTGTGTATATTATGTTTTCTTCATTTGATTTGTTAATATATTTGATATTTTGTTGTGTTCACTTCTGTGGAGTCAGTGTGATAACACTTATTATAACAAAACAAAGTTACAAAGTCTGGTGGATGGATGGGCAGGGGCGGCCCGGGGAGAGGGGCGGTGACCAGACGGCAAGCTTCTGGCAGGGAGGCGCTCCCACGCCGGGGAGAGATGCACTCGCTCAGGAGAGATGATGACCACCCCAGGACTCCTGTGTCCGCATGGGGGGAGAGATAAACCCATTTGGGAGAGATGCGCTCACATGGTGGCAGGGTAGTGAGAGGTGGGCGCAGAGTTCCGTCGAAGAGCTGTCACTCATGTTGGAGAATTCGATAGGCCACGGGAAACTAGAGTGAACACCCCAGAGGCAATATACGAGACAACCTACGGCAGTGGGGAGTACAATCTGGGGAGACAGCAAGAGCAAATGCACTGGAGCCTAAAACAGGATGAGACAAGGTGAGATTAATATTAAACTACAAGGCTTGGGAGTCAGCGTAAGTAAAAACAAAAACGGTCTGATCCAGGACAAGAGAAAATCAGAACACAAACGAGGAACAGGAGGGCAGCGAGAAAAAAATGGCCAAACCCAGGTGAGAAGAGTAAATTAATGGGGCAACAAGAGGTCGGGGTCACAGCACGATGACAAGAGAGTAGTTGGCTGACTGTCAAACAGGCCATGTGCTCACAACAAAAGAAAACTTCAACACAGAGAAAAATAAAGACATGCCAGACAGGAACCCTGACAAAACCTATTTACAAAACGTGCACTGTGGAATAGAAACAACATGGAAAATAACATGCAAGGGGACCTGCGATGATTGTAGATAAAAGCAGCACATGCTAAGGTATTAAAACATGTATTGTGTATATTATATTGCATTTCTGTCAATAGATCATTCGTAGTATCACAAAAAGCCTTTAAATACTTTTGTATTTTTCTGTATAAAACTTTATAAACCACGTGTCATTATACTGCATTTTAATGCCATATTGATGGCCCAAGGCAATTAATGACCCACTTCATTTTTCCTTCACTATGTGATTTTATTATTAGCACATGGTCTCACATGGCTTATTCAGTGAGTTTATCGCTGTCTGTTAAACTATAAAGCAGATCACGCAAGTCTTGTTTTGTACTGTACACTGGACGATTCAGGAATGCTATGCCTCTTTGCCCCTGAGAAGTCAACATACAAGTTGCAACAGCCATCTTCTTATCTCTTGGTCTCGCTTTATCTCCAGCTCATTAGCATGAAAGTGTATGCAGTATTTGTGAATGTGTCAGACTCAGAGAACAATAATGAAAGCAGTCAAAGTCAGCCATGGTTTGCCACTAAATGGGCCTTATCCTGTACATGAGGTTAGCATTCAGATCCAAATAAAAGAAATTTGGGCCACTTTCATATGTAAAGTTAGTTAGATAAAGCCATACAGATATAGATCACCAGAGAAAAGATGAATAAATAAACAGTGAAATGTGATATCAGACAGAGAGAGAGAGAAGACCAGGCTTGACAAAGGCCACAGGCTAAGATAAATTACTTTACAAAAGACTGGCCCTCTTAAATGTCTGCAGATTTAGTTTTGTGTTGACACATTTCTAATTGAAACAGGATGTTTGGGCAGCACATATTAAAGGACACGACCCCCTTTTTAAATAGCCAGTAGGCTTTAGTTAGATGACAAGTAACAAGTTTTGTTTTACCGCAGTTCTGTCATGTCAACTCTTGTAGGGTTTAACATGGAAGTGTGAATGACATATAAATGTATTTTAGTATGAAGAATTGATACTGTCAATACATCCACAACATGCATGTGAACCACATGTATTAACTATTTATGTGTGCCTCGGCTACCACGCCGACCAGCAAAACAACAGTGGCCAATTACTACGTGTGACAAACCATGTCGACCGGCTTTGTTATCCTTGGCTAACAGGCCAAGTGGGCTAAATAGACGAGCACTAAGTGCAATGTTAAATAACAATGATACGTTGCAGTCCAAAAGATGAGACCCCAGCATCCCAAACAAATTATCATGATTTAAGTCATAAGATAAATGTTGTTAATTATTGTCCAGGCATTAAAAATCGATGAAGCATATGTTTCTGCCATTGCGAACACTCAACATGCCTGATAAGACATAAACTTTAGATAAACATGGGATTACTCTCTGAGTATGGCAACCCCATTCGCTGTGGAGTTTCTTTAGTACTCTATGAAGTGCTGGTTGAGGTGGCCAAATACGGACAGGATTCCGGTAAAAGAATCAGTGATTGAAAAGAGATTCTTCACAAAGATGTATGTATTAACAGTCTTGGTTGACATCTGCACCACTTATTCATCACTTAATCTTGCGTACCTATAGAGTAGTATTGCATACTTTGTATCTTTATAGAGTATTTAGTTTGATCACATTAATAAAAGATAGATACAGCTTTACGATTGTTTCCGAAAACATACGGCGCGTGCGGGTGGGAGGGGTAAGCTGAAACAAAGCATGTGAGCATCCATTGCAACAAAACACAGACATCAGTTTCACTCACCGCTTGAGGTTCATGTCCATCATCCTTTAGCGCTGGGACGGCTCCATATATCAGTTTCAAATGATCTACAAATCCAGCGTTATATCCACTGTTTATATAACATTCATCATCCAAATGCCACAAGTATGCTCTCTCTCCTGTATACAAGTGAAAAGTTGTTGCGAAACAGTTTGATATGTTTGACAAAAAACTTTCCAAAACCTTTATGATCGCTAGGGGAGTGTATCGAGCACAGAAAAACCACGTAATACGCCCAACTCGTTTTTCCGCCATTGACGAGTTATCTCGTCATTTAAAAACAACGCTTCCCCGCCAAATACGAGTTATTACGGCAATCAGTGTTGGTACTGTTTTACAGCAATTGGCGCTATTACACACCTTTGGAACCTTTTCGTCAAAAACCTCATCAAGGGCACAAGGGGTTCCTGATTAGCACACTTCCGAGCGTAAAAATGACAAATGGGACACGCTGCGGACTCGTAGACTTGGCGAGCATCCGCAATTTATGTCAACGAGACCGCCAGTCCACATGAAGTGCATCATTTGGGACAGGACTGTAGGCAGCTGACTTGTCTTGGCTTCCATTTAATTTTTTCTACTCAACCAATCACATCTATGCTGCCTTCAAAAATCTACCTGATGGAAGTATCTCAGGAGACAGGAAGTAAAGCAAACATTGGAATCGGACATCCCTTGATGCCTTCCTACCGTGAAAGCTGCCTCTGAAGGGAGCTATGGGACACAGCCAAGAACAGTGAATGCATGAAAGTACCCGGATGTGTCCTCGATATCAAGGATGCATTGTATGCAGCCTTGTGTGCCTATGGAATCCGCTTGAAGTCCTAGAAATCACTACGGGACAAAGTTCATTCTTTAGAAGGTGCCTCTCAAGACCGGTCTCCACAAGAACAGTCCGTTCTTTGCGTTCTTGGAATTGAGAAACGGCCATTATGTCAGATTGGTTTAGACTTTAGTAGGCTACTGCGCCATTAAGAGCTTCATGACAGAACTTTCCCGGTCATTTATAGAGGGCTGGGTTTCGAATCCGATATTTCAATTCGATTCCGATTTACAAGCTCTCAATTCGATTCTCAATTCAAGGCAATGTTTAAAGATTTAATACAAATCCTATAAAAAAAATTTTTTTAGATCAGTAAGCATCAAATTACAATGTTGAGTAAAAAAAATTAAATGAAGACTCACAAACCTGTATATTAAACTTTAGTTTTTGGTAGACTTGGGATCAAATAGGATCCAGGAACAGTATAACAAAAAATCACAAAAAAGAGAGGTTGCAATCATATGAACCATTGACTTTAATGTGAAGGTGATAAACCAGTTGTTAAGAAGAAAAGTGGATAGTAGTAGAAATAACATTCATGTTAATTAATGTTCAGTGCTTGCAGAAATATGCAATAAAACATTATTCACAGCTTTTGAGAATCGACTGTGATTTTATAGTTGCTATTGAGTTATGCATTCTCAAAACTCCTTTTTTTGTCACCATTTAGCACATTAGCATATAGACCGTCACAAAGTTAACAGGAAGACAAGAATGTCATTTTTTTATTATTATTATTTTATATAGATATATATAGTACTTTACTATTTTATTGCCCAATGTTTTAAGTGTAATTTGATTGTGTATTTTATCTAGGAGAACTGTACATGATATCATTAGATAAATAGCATTTCACAAGCTGTATTATATATGCAAAAAGCCTATTTTCAAACCATTATGTAATGTTATTCCATATGTAGATAACATACAAGTGACGGTGTACTAATTCTAAAGGCAAAAGATGCTGACTGCAAACATTCTTTGATCCACTAGACATTATTAACTGCTCTGTGATCTTGGATATTTTTTGTCTCTTTAAGACCTCACGCCCAAGAGAAATTAGTAAATACTTGTGCAATTTGGTGTCCTCATTTTCAGCTATTTCAGAACTATCTGAGGACACAGGTCAAATGGGATGCAGTAAGTTCAGACGTTTTCCAGACCATGTAATGGAACGCAGAACGTTTGCTCTTCCAACGTGTACTCTTGCAGAAAAGTGCAGGAAAAAGATGTCTTTTCTGGAGCATAATAAATTATGCTATGATTCTGTAAAATAGCAAAAAGCCCAACTGATAAAAGAATGCCAAATGTGTTTTTTTAGATAAAAATGCATTCAGGATGATTTAACCATAAGCCGCTGTCGTAAAGCTTTGTGGTCTGCGCAGGACAGGAATGTTCATACACAGGGCTGCCCTTTTTCCAAACTTTAGCAGGACTGCAGCCGACTGAATGGGTGTGTAAATCATCCCTTGAACAGCACAGCATCGTGGGCTAAAGGCTAAACTCAAATGTCTTTGCAATAAAGTTGTCTCTAGCCCCCGTGATGCACAATGACTTGGCCATTCATCTTTAATTCCCCAAAAGGCAAACTGTTAGATCTTTGTTAACCAATCAGAGTCTGGCTGAGACGTGTTTCCTGTTTGTTGAGCTTCCTGTTTGGTGCTGATTGCTTAGCCTGAGGTCCTATAAAATTGGCTGTATCTGACAGACCCTCTCTGAAGATATAACCACTTCAGTACAATTGTTTTGCAGGGTAATGACCAGCTGTTTCCACTGTTTCTCCTCTCTACCAGCCTCTCTTTCATCAGATGTTTCCTTATGGTCAGCTATGGTAATATTAATAGGAAACAGCAAATTAAACAGTGTCCAACAATCCTAAAATAAACAGCCCTGTAGTTCTGGACCTGTCTTCACAGGAGTTCTTCTCATCTGTTGTGGAAGCCAACATAAACTTGATTCTAGAAGTGACTTGTAAATCCAGCTACTGTAAAATTGTGTGAGGAGATAAGGAGACATGAGTTAATTCATTCTTTCCACAAAATATACACTACCATTTCGTAAATTAAAACACTTATTATTTGTTTATATTTCTGTTCCACATTTTAGAATAATAGTAAATTCATCAAACTATGAAATATCAATTGTAACTATAGGAAATATATGTTGTGATTGAAAGCATCCATAGAAATAAAAACTATTTTATACTCTACCATCTTCAAAGTAGCCACCCTTCACATAATCTTGGCATTTTGCAGTTTCTTGAAGTCTCACCCTGGAAAGCTATTTTTCTTCACAATTTGGTCCAAGTCATCCATTTCAGTTGTATTTTGATGAAAGAAATGTTGGTGCAATTTTAATATAGTTAAAAAGCATTTTAAACATTTAAAAAATAAAAATAAATTAATCTGGGTGCAAATGTCTAAGCATATACTCAAATACTGCTGAATTCTTACGATTATAACTGGCGCACTCCATTCATTCTACAATAAGTGTATGTCCACACCGATGTGGAATATTTTAACCAGGGTCATGAAATACAAGTTACTTGAACAGCAGAATGCTTCCATGAATTGCAAAAAATAGCCATCACTTCTTATTGAAGCCACACCATTCCAAAACCTTAATCCAGTGCAAATTCTTGAGAAGAACCTTGAGAAAGCCCTAACAGAACAAGCATATCAAAGTAGATTCAGCATACAGCTTGTCTTGAGGATAAATGTAGTTTTATATGCATGACTCTGCATAAATCTGGTTATGGTCTGAGTCTAAATAAAGAACGAATGGGCAACCACCAAAAACCCATAGAATCTCATGACAAAGACCAACTTTCTTTATCACTGTTATTCTAGGTCATTCTGAGGCAGCAAATGTTTTGTCTTGGATGACTTTCAAGATCTATTAGAAGTCTGGGGAAGATGTGTGCCTCTAGTGTGCACTTGGAGAGGTTCAAGCTGTGGGTCAAACCAGAATGTCTTATTGGCAGACAACAAGTAAAGAACTCTGTGCCAATTGACGGCACAAAATCTCCTAACAAGAACGTTTAGTCAAAAACACAACCATGGAAACAGTGACAACTAGTGAAAAACATGTTTAGAAGTATTCAATCACATTATTGATTCTCAACTGAGGAATTTCTTCCAAGAAGGCAAAACAAAACAATGTCTCAGACAACACTTTTACCAGGCATGTTCAAATCCACAGTAAACTGCATGTTATGATCTACTGAAGGATGCAGTTTACTGTATTATTGTTGTTATTCTTTTTAATGCAAAACTTTTTCACAGGTATGAAAATGAGTGTTACTGTAAGTCGCTATAAAAGCGTATATGTCAAGTATATAAATATAAATGCAACACCGAGGTTCTGGGTTCAAGGAGCACACGACTGATAAAATGCATACCTTTAATGCACTGTAAGTCACCTTGGACGAATGGGTCTGCCAAATGCCTAAATGTAAACACAAAGAAGTAAAAAAAATAAAACATCTGGGATTGCCGTAGTGTTGATGCTTGTACCGAGTCCTTAACAGTGACCAGAAGAGCAGAATGCTCCTTTACATGGTCCTCTGCATGTCCGCACAGCTGGCAGGAGCCGCCGCAGACACAAACAGTGGGAGAGCCGCTTAAGCCACTCAATGTTAACAATAATAAACCCAACACACAGACTGCGGCTACTCTATTACTCAAACATGTGGTTAGGAGTCAGTCCGTGTTAACTATGCATCACAAACTGTTGTAAAGTGTAAAATGTTTGTTCTGTAGTTACTGAACCATTACATTCTATACACATGTTAAAGTGTGATCAGTGTGTCAGTGCTTGTCAGGGTTGGATGAGGTTACAAAAAACAAATAATTAAAGGCTCTAGCTGCCTTCCATTCTCAATGATAACTGTATAAGATACTATAATTAAATTTTGACAGCTTTGGTTCTTTCCACCAACTTACTGTAGAGTACAATTCCCCACTTTATTTCCGATTCAGATGGGTTTGTTTTGAAAGACTGTAAATAGAAACTTAATTCATGATACTAATAAAATGAATTTCCTTTTAAATTAAATGGAGTTGTGTTTGTCACAGCAGAAAGCCATCACAGAATAATAAGACTTCTCCCAAAATAATCACCGGGCTATTTAAAGGCAAAGTTTATCCATAAATGAAACTTCTGTCATGAATTACTCAACCTCATGTTGTTCCAAACCTGTACTAATTTATTTTTTTGCTGACCACAAAGAAAGATATTTGGAAGAATGTCAGCAACTGAGATTTCTGGGGCATTGACTACAATTGAAATGAATAAAAAAACTATACAATAGATACAGTCTTTCCACTGTGGCAGTCAATGGTGCCCCAAAAATCTCAGTTGCTAAACATTTTCCAAATATCTTTCTTTGTGTTCAACCAAACCAAGAAATGTAAACCACAACTTGAGGGTGAGAAATGTGAGAAACACATTTTTGGGGGAACTATCCCTTTAAAACCAGCATTATATTTTTCTCAAGTCCAGTGAATTCATTGAGAATGTAAAGGGTGCCTATTCATAATTTAAGCATAATAATATTGTAGCATCTTTTTGTCACTCTCATGTTTTTCCAACCCTGTGTCATTTGTTCATATTTGGGAAACTGTTTCTTTAATAATAATTATTTTGATTGCATTAAATAGGATTGTAATGATCACATAAAAGAATTCTGATTAAAAAGAGCAGATATATTTCATTGAATTACTCGCTGTGTACAATCCTTTCAAACAACATTCAGACACATAAGGATTTAGCAAAAGATGTATTGGGCTTTCATAGCTGTCAAAGAATTTTGCTTGGGATAATCTCCTTGTACTTGTTTTGACATGATTATATCTTTGAATTTTCCTCACAAACTAAGTGTCATCCTATAAGACATGCTTTTTAATCCGCATTGATACCTCCCCCTACATTTATGCAAAGAAAATATACAGTATTTACTGTCAACATATGAAATTGTTTTATATAAGCTATATTTTTAAATATATTAAATAATGCTTTATTCACATATTACAACATTACAATATATTAAATAGTACATAATGATTTTCCGCTTCTCATATATAGCAAAATAAAAGCACTTGGTTCCAAAATATGGAAATGCATTATTTAATATATTGCATTATATTCCCATTTGTTTTTGTTTGGGGATAACAAAAGTAATACTTATGAAATGATAATACAAAATGTTGAGAATTTAGCATTGAGTGATAATGCAAACTGTGATGAAATAATAATCCCACTGTCCCCATACTCCCACCCCTGGTTCCTCTCCAGACCTTCTTGTACTTCATGAAAACTTTTAAAGGACTGTTGTCTTTTCTCTCAGCTGGATGTGCTAACACCAGCCTCATGTTGAGGTTGAGGGGGAGTTTGGATTGTGCTCTCCATATGGACACAAAAAGATGAAAAGAGAAATGGAGGAATGACCTACTGTGAAGGTGTGAAAGTGAAGACCAAAAGGGAAATTCTCAGCGTGGTGGTTTTGAAGAAGGTCGAAGTGACGACATACACAGAGAAGTATGAGAGAACTGGAAGAAGCTCCTTAAATCAGATCAGTGGTGAAACTTGGGTTTGACATGTTTAGTGTTACCTTCAGATGCTTATACTTGCAACAGACTGTTTTATTATTATAAAGAATGCATCATGCTTGGTTTTAGAATGTATCACTTGTGCTGCCAAATGTTGTTGACTATAACAATGAAGATCCCTTTTCCACTTCACACCTCCGGGTGATAGAGTCCGCAACAGGTGCAGGTAATGATAACATCTTACTGTTGCAAGATGATACTGTCTCCTATCTGCAAACATCTTATTTTTGCTATAGATGTTTCATATTTGAACACTTCAATGAAAACGCTTGTATTTTAAGACAAACTAGCTGTTTAAAAGTGGATGCACTTCTGTATCAAAGCCCAAGTCTGCATTAGACACATCCCTTGTGACAACTTGCCCTTGTGACAACTCACCCCCATTAAGTGGTATATCACTCCTTCTAAAACAGTTTGTTTAAGGGGTTGGCTGTGTTGATGCACTGAACAACTGTTTCCTATCCAGCGGCTCAGGGCAGAAGGGTTAAGAATCCCACAGATCTCATTGGCCATATTAGAACTGGAGCTGTGAAATGCCTGGAGCAAATGGATACGTCCCAAAATAAACAAAAATGAGGAAAACCAAGATGAGGGGTGAAAACAGGTGCTGTGGAGTGCTGATATCAAAGGATGAAAAGGAAAATTTGACCCTTTAACCTCTTCATGGCTACTCTCTGTGGTTAAGCACTTTTGAGTGGTGAGGACTCAGATTCTGTCTGAAAAGCTTCTCTGACTCTATTATTTCCACATTACCATCATTGTTTTGCTGCTGTGAGTTTGTTTAAGTGCTCTTAATATTCCAACAGGATAACCTATGTAATCCTTTAAATATATCGCATTTTAAATAGCTGACATTAATGCACAACATCTGATGTTATTATTTGTAACAATCAGTGATACAGTACTAATATTATATTAATACTACAGCTTATAAATTATTTGAGAGCATTGCACAGGAGTCAACTCAAGAGTTACAAGAGCCGTGGGATGATCTACAAGAAAATGAACATGACATATAGTGTCAATCCACATGGTCTCACATCTCTTGAGACACCCCCATCTGAAGGCTTTTGCACTGATCTATAAAACACTTTCACTTTTTGAATTCTAAAGCTTTTATGTGAGAAACACTTTCAGATCAATGGTAAAGGGCTACTTGTTAAAGCAATGTTAGATAGGGTAGCAATAGAATATTGACTATTGACTCAACTATCGTATGAGGTTTAACTATTATCTCTTTTGAAACAAAGAGGTCATACTACGGATGCAATAAAGGGGAGAAAACCCCTATGGAATTGTGGGTGTTTTCAACAGTTTCAGTGCTTGTATATTCTCTCTGGTCCACAAGAGCAGGGTACCTTGAAAAGCCAACGAATATTAAAGAAGTGACTGCGTATCGCCGTTGTTCATTTACCAACATTCTTCAAAATATCTTCTTTTATGTTCTGCAGATGAAACAAAGTCACACAGGTTTGAAATGACAGGAGGGTAGTAAATAATGACAGAATTTTCATTTTTGGGTGAACTATCACTGTGTAATCTTAAAATAAAACAAAAGTCGACTGATGCTTCTTTTTTGCTTACAGCTTTATATGGGCATAAGGAGATTAAAAGAGGGCATGAATGACATGAATGAGGGCATAAACAATTTATGAAAACAAAAATATAAATACGGCAATATAAACAGAACCACCAAGTTTGATATATTTTGATAAAGAATACCAGACGGTTACATCCAAAATGTCCCATCGTTTTGAAATAAAACGTCTGTCTGAACTTTAACAGTAACTGTTAATGTAAATCTGTAATAAATGGAATAAAACTTTAACTTCAATAAGCTCCATTCACAAGGAAATTGGAGTTTGCCAAGCCTTCACTAAAATAATCTTTTTCTAAAAGTGCAACAAAATGGAAATATTATTGCTGGATTCAAGCACAGTCATTTATTGTTAATGATTCATAAATCTTTAGATGAAGGCTTATGTATGGTCATGCATTTGTAATCCTTTTCCGACAATAATGTGATGTTTACATGTAGGAGCACGGACATCTCAAAATGGTTGTTATACACAATAAAAGCAGAACGATTCACTCCAGTTAAAAAATTGCAAGACCGAAAGGTCTCTGCAAGTTGTACTAAAAACGGCCATTCCCTGCGATCGCAGTTTTTAAACTTAAGTTAGTGTGTAATATTGCTATTATAGCATAAATAATAACAGCAAAAGGATAAAGCTCAAAGTTTAATGCCAAGCGAGATATTGTTTTTAACAGAATTCACTTTTTAAGGACTAAAGGGAACGGCTGGAATTGACCACAGCGCTCTACTTCCCGGGTACATGATGTCACTATTCCGAGTGTTTTTATTAACCTCCGCCCAAAGGAATACGCCAAAAAAGGGAAGAGACCTTCCTCAAAGAAGAGGAAGAGCCACTGGAGCAGTGTTTGAGATTGTAAGCATTTGACTGTGCTGTACGCTTCATCACTTTCAGTTTCATCACAGTCCTACAGCTGGTAATAAGAATTCAGCTACATACATTCTAAGATAACCAACAGTCAAATAACAGCCTCCATGACTTTAACATTGGCTATGAAAGCTGTTCTGTGTAATACACTGCTATTGTGTGTGCGTGTGTTTGCGTGTGTGTGTGTGTGTGTGTGTGTACGCATACCTCTGTCTAAAACACTTCTATGAAATGCCCTTTTCTCTAACAAAGATTGACGTTTGCGTATGCACAAGTAGACCTCCGTTACACTTCGATGAATCCGCATGTTTTTAACTGATGAAGTGAATTTGACGCCATTGTTACTGTTTAGTGCTAAAAGCCAAAGCTTGTGAATTCACTTACACCAAGAGGGGGACCGACAAATCACAACAGCTTGAGGAGCGGAACTCGCTGATGTGGTATGGGTGGGACATCTTCACACACTCTAAGCAGGGAACCAATCATGACAGACCTGGTCAGCTTTACCAATCAGAGCGTTTCGGAAGGCGGGACTTTGAAGAAACCGGAAGAAATCCAGTCGTTTTGTGAGAAGAGAGACAGCGGTGGATGATAGACTTGAAATATGTGAAATATAAAGCGTTTTTTGAAACTAGAAATATGAACATCCATTGTTAAACACTCAAAAAACTCAATCAAAGCTTCGAAAACAGGGAAACACGGGCCTTTAAGTACTAAACCTTTGAGCTGACCAGCTGTAATTTGATAAAAAAAAACATCTAATAAACTGGCACTCATATTGGAAGATGTCCAGGGACACAAAACACACACCTGGCTCAGAACCACAGGCCAGTTAAACAGTGCAACAGAACCCTGAGCAGGATGTCAGGATCTCTGATTAAAATTCCTCATCCCCCCCCACTCGCTCATCAAGTGTGTTGAGCGAGAAGGGTCAGAGGAGAAATAATTGTGTTGGATTCCTTCTTCATCCTTCATCAAGGTGCCATAATGAAGGCTGGTGGATCCAGGCTAAAGATCTGTTCTCCTGCCGCCTCAATATGGATTGTAAACCAATACCCATTCAGGAAAAGAGCATGTGGGTGTGTGGGGGAGGGGTGATGGATGTTTCCTTGGTGACCCAGGCCTTTTAACTTTCAACGTTCTTTGGAATGGTGGAGCATGCAGTGAAAAAGTTTCTGTGAAAGCAACAGCTGTTGTTTCCACCAGTTTTGCTCGGCTCCAAAGTGCAAGGCCATTCTCTTACCCATGCCAATAGGCCAGGGATGAAAGATAATGTGAAAAACAAGTTGAACAAGATTCTTTCTATTTAACTTATTCCAAGATGTCCACCTTTGCCAAAAATAATTATAATACGTTAACAAATAAGAAAAATTGAGTTTTTTATTATTTTTGTAATGAAAAGTATCAGTACATTGAAATTAACCAGTAAAAAACGTAAAAAAATTAAACTTTAAAATTATATTTTCCCAGTTATCATGTAAATTTGCGTCTTTTTCTGAAATTTTCATTTTCGTATTTCGTATTTCAAAAATACATGAAAAATCTGTCAAAAAAACTAACATTTTTAGTAATTCATTTTGAGTTTTAGTAAATGTAGAAGACATTAGATCACAGAAAAACTATTTTTATATTGTGTTGGAGCTGAACTTAATTATTCAGACAAGCAGGATTATGAATTTCATTACCTCAGCTTTGTTTTGTAGATGTACGATAAAGTCAACGCTTTGGAAAATGTCTTTGGAAACAAACAAAAAGGGTGCCGCTTTCACATTGCAGGTTTGTCAAGCAAAGTGATTGTGAAGTCTGAAACCCAAACATTTTCTTTCCCCGTCCTGTCCTGAGTGGACGTAGAAAGAAAGAGCAAAAATAGGGCGTTATTTTGGTTCCTGTTATGACATGGGTTGGGGGGTGGGGGAATTACATATATGTTTCTGTGAGGAAGGATGGAAGAAATATTTGACCCTCTCTGCTGCAGTTGTTTCCCATTGGGAGCAGATATGATTCAAGGCAGCTGGGTATCGCTCGTCTCATATCTATGATTTTCATTGCCCATGGCTGCCAAAGCTTTAAAGTCTTCTTTTTTTTCTCCAGCTCCTTGATTTTTACTTCCTACCCCTCTCTCAGTCTACCAGAAGCACCCAAATGTACCCCTTACATACCGAAGAACGATGGTGCAGCTGTTCCCAAAGAAACCTTTGGTGAGAAAACCATTTGTACATTTATTTTGGAAAACTTCTCAAATACTTGTTAGGTCATTAAGATCTTAAACATAAATAAATAACATGTAAAGTACATGGGATGAGTATTGGTTTTGATTGGGGTAAATGAATGTGTACAGTATGATTAACGACACAATAATATAATCCTATGGATTTAAGGATGAAGGTGAACCAGACAGACCCTAGACGGACCATACATGGAAGTTTCCTCTTCTAATCTCACATATCTTAAATACACAAATTTCCCTCAAAAATAGTGAAGCAAACGCAGCTTGAGAATCATTTTGTGAACCCTGAGGCATGTGATAATGGCAACAATGACTTTTGAGCAAAGAACCATCAACACAGTTAACGCATATATGACCTTACAGTCAAAATTAACTGAGAATGAAAATTATTTTGGGTTTAAAACTCAACGCATCCCATGAGGGTTTTGTGTTAAAATACAATCCATTTGCATTGAATTCATTAATAATGCCGAAGCCCTATTTGTGTTTGCTACAAAGCCACTTAAACTTGCACACCAATTTAACATATTTATAACCCCTCTTCGTTCTTTCTCCCACATGAACACTTTCTCTCAGATTGTACCAAGTTAGTAACCCAAACCATGGGTACTTTGGCATGGCCTTTGCCATGAAAAGAAACGGCATAATGGAGGAAATGAATGTGAAGGATGAATTCTTTCAGGACAACAACTGGGGGCAATTTGGCCCATGGCCCTGGGGGTCGATTTAATAGAGTGAGACCCCCAGCCCCCATTCAGGTTCTGAGAGACTATTAACTCTTAACAACTCCCTCACTAGGGCTTCATTATTTATTCTGTTAAGCTTTTCTTCGCTCCTTCCCTCTCGCTGTTTGTGCTCTCCATTTTATTGTCTTTGATTGATATTGCACTTAGTTAATCATTTGATGTTGTTGTGCTTGTAATTCATGGTGACCGCTGTTGAGTGAGCTCTTGACTTCATGTTGCCTGTTTGAGAACCTGTTGGCTATAAAGCATAATCGCTTGCTTTAAAACAAGGTTTGTAGGTTCCCTGGGAGGGTAACACAACATCACAAATAGGAAGTTTCAGAACGGTTTCAGAAGGCAGCTATCAAGAACGACTCCACAGATCTGATTTACTCGCCATGAATTTTTGGTGTGTCACGAGTTTATAACACCTTGAATGTTCTACTAACAAAATTATGTTAACATGCAGGTATTACATAAAATAAATGGATATAAAACAAATATTTATTAATGAAACCAAATACATAGTGACCCTATATTTACATTGATTTGGCATGTTCAATTGGTTGAAATGTAAATCAAAATCCAGAGAAGGTAACCTGGTCTTTACTCTTACAGTAGGGTATTAAGATCTGTCAGGTTTGGAAAGTACAGTTTAGTAGTGGAATGTTTCAAAAACACAATGAAATAAACAAAAGTTAAATAAATAATCCTAAACACACAAATACAAACTTTATTCATGGTTGCTATGTTGGGATACAACATTGCAAATAATTCTTTTTCACCCTCCAAAATATGTTAAACAAGCTTAAATGTGCTAAACATCTGTTTTATTCACCGTACAGTCCTAACCCTCCTTGCCTTAAACAGTGTAGCATCTTGTTTACTTTCATCTCATTAGGGGTTAAATCTCTAAACCCACATACCAACACAGTTGTATACTCTCTTGAGGCATGGGCACGATCAATAGGAAACTGCCATTGAAGACTTGTTTCTTTAAATCGGGCCTATAAATCCTTCTGGTCACATCTTTCAATGGGAGTGAAGCTGAGATGAAGACTGAGCTGCTCTTCAGGGTCACTGGAGCCATTGAAGTTAAAATGGTCCTCCACAGCAGGCTGCTCCTCACAGCTGCCCTGTGACCGTGGAAATTAAGTTATGCCCCGTGTCAGCAAGTTTTCTTCTTCTTTCTGACTCCCTTTCTACATTGATCTATCCCATCCACGCTCATTTTTTTTTTAAGTTTCTGCTATTCTCGTTTGTGAGAAAATCTGAATACACATAGAGATTCTCAGGTCTCTTAGGCGATAGTATTCAACGTTGGTAAATAGATCTAATGAGTGACCATAGGTCAAAATGGGGCATTGTTTGGCTGTAAGTGAGAAGGTTTGTGCTCTTGGTCAATGTTAAGTAAATGGGCTCTTGTCAAACACACACACACACACACACAGTTTTTTCACCAGCTTCCATTAACTAACGTTCCTTTGTTATTCTTTCCCCAATTTTAGCTCCGCCCTCTTCAATTGCTCAGCAACTAGCCTTGTGCTTGTGTCTGTTTGTTTGTTTTGGAAAAATTATATTTCCCTTTTATTGGTGGGAATGAATATTTTCCTACATAAAAGGTCACCGGACACACAGAAAGTTCAGCATTGAGAAGACAAGTGGAAGTTAAAGCCAGACGTTTGTTGCTTTGAAAGCAGAAGTCTCCTACTAAAGCACTCTAGCAACCAATTCTACCAAATTCTAATCAGAAAAAAGACATTAGGTCAAAGGACATCGTACACACAGACACATTTTTCACATCCCTTGTGTGCAATGAAGTAAGCAAACATGATCACATGCTCTGTTTCTATCTTTCTATCATACCTCAGTACAAAGTACTTTTTAAAAACAAAGGTAAGAAATAAAAATATCTGTTATAAAATAATAAAAAAATCCATCAGATGTTTCATTTGGCTCTGTGTTAGATGATGTGCTTTGATGAAGTGAATGATTATTCTTCTGCAGGTGCAAGTGTTTATGGCTGTGTGCTCCATTACAATTTAGAGCAGTTTGTATTATACCTTATTGTTTTGACAACAGGTGAAAAACACAGACATTGTGTGCAGGCCCAGCTCCACGGGGGAGGGCAGGGTGGGCTATGCCCACCTTATAAGAAACTTTGACCACCCTGCCTCAACCCGGACCAGTTAAGAGAGGGGTCCGTGAACAGTTGTGTGATAAATGTTGTGTCCTGCACAGGTCCTGTTTGATAAACCGGCACGTGCATGAAATTAAAATAAGTCCCAACTCGGTATCGTACAGAAGCACTAATTCAAGTCCGTTCCGTTCCCGACCCTATTCCCGTTTGACAAAAATTACGCAACCCAAACCGCACCCGCATTACATCTACACGATGAAGACAAAACCATTTATCTTCTCACGTAATAAGTAACAAATATTAGGAATTCCTGGGTAATGCATTTTTAGATATGCAGTAACTCAACATGGCAGAGTTTCAGGAGAGACAACCAGGCTGAATTTACTTTTTTGTTATTGTTAGCTAATAGTAGCTATTCTACAGCATAGGGTATTAGATTAGTGATTTATGAAATATGTTTTGATATAAAAAATGCCAATATATTTTATGTGATATTAACAATTTCCCTTACCTGCCGTCAAGGCTAAATAAAGCTTAATGCAGAAAAGCAGGATCATGATGAGCTAAAACGTTTATTTAAATTGTGAGTCTTCAGACAGAGCTTGAACACAAATAAGCACGGGACAGTGTAAAAGAAGCTTCGCATCAGCTGAGGTGAGTCGAAATAGTCTTGGCTACTTTCCGGCCACACGTATTATTTCCCGTTTCACAAACGACAGAGGAATAGCCTAATTTTTCCGCACGTTATATCAAATATTACCGGTTTACCCGACGGGTTATTGTTCTGACACGATTCCACCAAATAACGCTTCACGGGAGGAAAACGACTTTTTTATATGTACTTTTTGCTCATGAAAAAGCAATAACAAGGACTGTAAATGCATGAGTTTGTGACAGAATTCTCTATAAGGAGCGGAAAGTTAATGCTGTGAATATAATAGTCATATGAATAGTTCTTTTTATGTTTTCATCAAATCTTTAAAAAAAAAAAATTAAATGTTATACAATATTAATATGAGGCATAGGAATAATTCAAAAAGCTAAATAGTTATTTTGTAAATAGTTTGTTTATAGTAAATAATTTGCCCCCCCCAAAAAAATATATATAGTTACCCCCCCCAGCCCAAATGGAAAATCACTTGGTCCACCTTTCATCTCATTTCTGAAGCCGGGTCTGATTGTGTGGTGAGTCATACAGAAAAGGTTTATTTTCAGATAATGCACTTTTAAATTTATGGTGACTTAGTTAAGTGCTTTAGTACTTTTCAATCAACTCTGTCTCGTTGTTTATCTATTCCTAAAAATAAAGGTAAACAAAAAAATGAAACATTTGGTTGAATACAGTAAAACTACAGAGCTATACATTGAATCAGCTATGATAATATGGCCTTGAATGACTTTTTTAGTGACTTTTGACTTGAGTACAATGTGAGACACGGTAAAGATTGCTTTGAAAAAGTTGAAGCAACCACTTTTCAGACTAATGGGCATTGAGCATTAATTGTTTGATGTTAAGGCTTGGCATATAAATGATGACTAAACAAAATAGCTTGGTTTGATTTATCTGAATGCCATGATGACAGAGGAATCCTGGAGAGATCCAAAGTGCCTCTCGCTCGAATCCAGTTTTTAGCTTTGAAATTGTCTCTCAAACACAAAGATTTTAATTCATTACAGCCTCATTGCTGTTTCTCATTCCCTGGAACCACTACCCAGCATTCCTTTTCCTCTACCCGGTTTGGGGGCTTCTCTGCTTGCATGTGATTCCCTCCCCTGCGCTGCCTGTCAAATGGATTTTATGGCTCTTGGTAAAAAAATGGGGCATGCTCTGCAAACACCTCTCCCTCAGTCACCTCATTATCCTCCTGAGTGAAAACAAGCGGCCAAAACTTCTCCTTCATCTGCCATTATTCCCTCAAGAGTGATAGAGTTTCTGCTTTTCCACTCTCCTAGCGCCAACATAAATTACTTTTGCTTCTATATGGAGAGGAGAATGACATGAGCTTCGTAATCCATGTTATTGTAAAAACACTTTTTACTTATTATGCATTATTAAATAATAAGATGCTAACCTGAATTGGTGCTTTAAGAATGAAAGGAAATGGCCCATGCATAGTAAATTAAAAATGAATAAAATGTAATTGGTCTAATAATTATGCTTAATTTTCAACAAGTTGCACATCAGTGTTTTGAACAAATATGGCACACTTGCTCCAATCCCTCTATACAAGAACTGCATATTGGACTAGTCTATTGCACAACATATGTGATGGAAGAATTGAGAGCTGTCCTTCAGGTTAGTGATCTCTTTGTGACCCGTTTTAATCCCAAGCTTTTGCACTCAGGCAAAAGAGGTAGACCCCTCGAGTCTGGTCCTTTTGCTCATTTCAAAGAAGCGTGAACTCAACAAAGGTTTACCATGATGAAATCTAAGTGGCAGGTTGGTGAAGAAGAAAATGAGAGGATTTGTCTCTAAAGACCAAAGAAAAGAGCAAAGATACACAATTTTGTAAAGCACCACAAAAAATTGCAAACAAACCTTCAGCTTTACAATTAATAAGCCAGCTATGATAAAGCTACAGGCAGTCTCATCACCATTCTCACTTTTAAATAACATGTGTTAACTTTCTAGGATTACTATAAATCCAATCATCTTTTCTGTTTTCAATGCTTATAAGCTCAGGCTCAGCCATTACCAGTGTCTACATGTCTCGTCACTGACCACATAATTACTTTGTCAGAAATCAACAATTCTTTAGTCGAACCTTTGCTTCAAGAAATACGGTAAGCGACAAGATTTATGAGCTAAGGAATAGTTTAGAAATGTTGCTGAAATGAAACTCCACAACCCTGCTGTGATGTTTTCATAATATTTTTTCCCAGACATAATTGAAAACACAAGTGAAATGTACCGCTATTGAGATGTTAGAAATTAGAAAAATAATGAAGTACAATAACTAATAATATAATGCAAAAAATGTCTTTATAGTTTGAGTCAACTAAGAAACTATGTGTATTTCTTTTTCGGTGGGGACGAGGGCTGGTCAGCAATGTCTTTAAACTTTTTGTTATGATGTCATTTTGAAAAACACAGGCTCAAATTGACGATCCAGAGTTTAAAAGTTATCAGCTGGAAGCGCATTACTCTAAAATCCATCGCCATGGCAGCTCTTGATCCATTTTACCTCTCCACTTTCATGAATAATGCCACTGCAGGATAGTTAAGGCAAAAATCCATCTTTTTATTGAACAAACCACACTGACATGACTAGTTAGATGCTTGATTTCAATTGTTCCATCCAACTGCCCATTCTAAGTACTCTCCCATTATTCCATACAGCACATGCTGGGTCCTGTTGCATGGGCTGAAACCGAGCGCAGGGGAATTTAAAGGAAAAAAACAGGGTCCTCAACTACCCCCCAACGCTTGACGAAGTATATAGGCAGCCGTGGGGATCGCATAGAGTATGTGGACCAGGGGCCAGCGGATCTTTCCCACATGCTACCCCGTGGTTCAGCTCTGAAGAGGTGTCAGCGAGCTCTAGAGGAATGAAGTGCCTGGGCATTGTGCTGCTGAACTATTATGTGCTTAACATTACCATGATAAAAGTGCCACTCGACTTCTCCGCCATTCAACTGGCTGAAGGGCCCTTGTCCCCACTCTAATAAAACATTTTGCAACCATCGCTCGCATTTGAAGACCCCAGTGACAAGAGTGGTAGAATAAGAGTGGTGGGTTTTAACAGCATGATTTTGAGAGATAGAGGCATAATTTAACATGATTAAATCTGATATGGTGGCAACAACAGGTATATGTATGTATTCCGTACATTCTCTGATCCGGTAGAACGGCAATACAAGTAGAAGGAAGTGATTGTGATAAAGTTTGTGAGGTATATTCTATATAGAGTGTATTATGGTATAGTAAAATATAATAAGATGTCTGGGCACACGACTTAAAGCTGACCGATAAAAATGATATGAAATATGTATGCAACTCTCTACATTATTATGATTTGATGTTCACAATAATTAATGATGATTGGACGACATCATTTATGTAATTGCTATATTACACACCGCCTCTTAATATGGATGAATTATCGGCTGACCAGCAAAAGCCATTACCATTGTTTACGGATAAAGATAAAAGTCACATCATAAAAACAAAGCACATCAGTTCACGCAAATCTTAAGAGGGAATGTCTGATGGATTCCCATTTTAGTAGCTAAAAAGTTCAACGCATGAAATATTTGCTACTGTTTTGACAGAACTTAAGTCCTGTATTATTTGCGGTAGTGGCGTTCAGACATTGGCCTTTAAGCAAACACAGTGATTGAAAAATAAATAAACCTCTGTCCGCCTTGGCCCAGATGCAACATGGGCACCCCAGGGAAAAGCCACTCGCTTTTGTGTTCACATTCTAAAGATATCCAAATAACAGAGTTTATGCCTTCAGCAAACACTTCTGTTTGCTAAGTCGTGTGTCAGCGCTTCAAGCTGCTTGTGTGTGTAATACTTAATCTGTTTCTGAAAAGCACCACTTTGCAAGCAAGCATATTCTACATTTAGCGCTAGAACCATGCCATACCCAAACGTGTCAGTTTTCTAATGATGCTGTAAAATACAGCAAATACAAATAAATTAGACATAGTCGGTTTGAATCTTTGTACTTAGGTTTTTATGCCTTCTATTAAAAAGAACATCAATGAGGCAGTCATACAGTGGATTTAGACATTTCTACACAGTAAATAGTTCATCTTACATAACACATTTAAAAGATTCTCTGAAAATCTGTACACTGTACAATATCTTTAAAGAAAAATAATTACAACAATCTTCCCTTTAAAGCTGGAATCATCACCATTTTTTTTAAGGTTGCTTTTTAGACAAAAATAAAGTTTTCTCTCACAAATCTCTGGTATATTTATAAATTGTATCAAATCTACAAAATACTTGCTCACATATCTAAACATTTTTCATTCCAGCATTTCAAGCACGTATTAAAAATGTCATTTACGCAAAATCGTTTGCAACTTCCTATACATATTTATAAATCTGGTTTTATAAAGGCAGTGCACAGCTTTTGTAGTAAAACCTTTCATTATTAAAATAAACTTTTTCTGTAAGGAAATAAGTATGTCCACGTTGTGGGGTCTTTTACAAAACACCAATTGTTTAAGGCAAACTGACCCAAAGTACGTGTTTATCCTCGTTCATAAATTACTTCGGAACCAGAACTTAGCTTGACAATTTCAACTTAGAACAGGCATGGGTCACCACGGTCCAATCTGCTACAGACGTCGATTTGCATAGTGTACCAAAGCAGATTTACAATGTGACAACACCAGGAAAAGAAACAACCTTCCTCCTACAAAAAGCTTAACTCGTACTCTTTGGAGGCGACAACTGAAAGCCGGGAAAATGTCCGATCAGCTGTCGCCGTAGATTATTAACTCGACTTCAAAGTGATCAAGGAAACCAAAATGGATGCCACCGAAGTCAAAACAGAACATGCCGCAAGAGCAGAACCTGTGTTCTCCTTGAATCCTGAATCCACCGGTTCATCCTCATAGTCATCGTTTTCACTGTCGTCCAACCCGCCGGAACCCTCTTCATCTACATGAGGGGAGTCAAAGCAAAGGGTCCTCATACTAGTTTTGATAAACTCGCAAATAGTCCGCTCTGATCCATCGCAAACGCAAGTATCCAAGAGTTGAGCTTTGGGTAGTTTTCGCATGTACGCGATGACATTGCGGCAGGAATTGCTGCAGCTGCTTCCGCTGAACAGTTTACCGCAGTGATGTAAATAATCGCCCATGGCGTTTTGGCATTGTCCGTCTCTCGCGCACTGGCGCCGGGCTTCGGTGCAGCCCATGCTGCTAGTTTTGGGTAGGCACGGCTCGATGGCCCGTTTGGTCTCCCGACAGCGGGGGTCCGAGGCGCAGCTACAGTCCTCCAGCGCCGGGCCGTTTTTGGTCAGGTTCAACTGAACCAGCGAGGAGATGCAGTGACTGGGACATTTCCTCCGGTGGCCCGTCAGGATGGGCTCGCATGCGTGCAAATACTGATCGTAAGCATAATGACATTCGGGCTCGGAATGGCACTTCGCTATGGCTTGCCAACAGATCAACCGACGGCCGTGGTTAGAGGAGGCGACGGAAGAGCAACTAAAGCACGCGAGCACGCAAGCGAAAGACCAAATCAACGCGCGAGCGTCCCGACGCAAACCTGCGCAATTTGCCATGTCGAATGCCGTAAAAGTTTGGCTGGCGTCAGGTCAGTTTTAAGCATTCATATTTCATTTCTCCATTGCATTGGGGAAATCCCTCGTCTCAAACCATGGCTGTGTTTGAGATTGTAAGCGTCCATCCAAAAGTGGGTAAAAAGTTTATTGCGGTCGAGAAGATGTCCGATTAGTTGTATGTTTCCACAGTTACGGTAAATCTATTAGGACGCCTTCCCGTAATCCATGTTTTTAAAAGAAGCCCGGATCGCGAAAAGTGCTTCTCGGCTATTTCCAGCAAACGGGTCGGTTCGCTCAGTCCATCTTCTCGGTTTGTTTATGTTTGACAGTGCGGCGATTTCCACTTCTGTTTTTCTCGTGGGTAGCTCCGTCCGTTCTCTTGTCCCACTCACATCCAACCGCGGCTGCTATTCACTAACATAACGTTTTCCCGCAATTTCACCGACCCGTTGACTGAATTTATAGATTCGCAGTGTCCGCTTGTCTTCCGTCACGAACTACGTATCGAAACGCAAACAGATAACAGCAGAAGGAAAATGAACCGCGTCCAGATTTACGCAGTGGCCCCTTTCTGACCCGCTAGTTTAGCTTTATCCTTTTTACTTGTGTGGAAGTTTGAGGGATTCCTATTGGTCAGATCGTTTGTTGTGGCGAACCTCGACGTCAACTAAGGGGCGGGGGGATGGGGGAGGGGCGTCTCCGAAAGGTTTGGATTACCTCAGCGCAGAATGCGAGTTAGAAGACAATGAGGGATCAACTTTTGTGTCTCGAGCTCGGTCGGATATACTATCTATGTATATGGACAGAGCGTTATTAAATATGCCTCATGTTCCTCTTTTATTTCGTCTTGTATTTTCACGTTTGCCACATTAACTAGCTTTCCTGTAGCTCAGTGGTAAGAGCGCAAGGTTGTTGGTTCTATCCCTGGGGATTGCAAATACCTATGCAATGTAAGTGGCTTTGGATAAAAGCGTCTGCCGAATGCCTAAATGTAAACTATACTAAACATGGGCATTAATGAAGGAACAACTGGCTTGTGGAAAGTCATCTTACTGCATCTGTTATTCATTTATTTCTAGAAAACGATGGATTTTTTCAAGCAAATTTGGCGTAATGCATAGCCTAGCTGTTTTCATTCCAATTGTTATATGATTTTGCCCTTTAGAAAAGATCTTGTAAAGTAAAATATAAATGGAAAACGCTGTTTGGCCTAATGTCGTATTAGCTTGATCCAGGGAAAGAATGTGTTTGAAAATGATAGCACTCGGCTCAGCCGCTTTGTCTCATCAATTACAATAGAAAAGGCTGTGAAGTCACTTCTGGGCTCGGATATAAAATTTAACTGATTCTTGAAAAGGGGGCATCTCTTATGTGTAAAATGATAACATGCAAGTTCACACTTGAACATGAAAGAGCTGCATTTGGTGATGCTTTGGATTCAGGATCAGTGGGTCCACCTAGCACAAAGGGGGGTTGTGTTTCAAACAGTACTCCGCAGCTTGGAATGTACCTTTAGGCCCCTGTGAACTGAGCTCTTGACCCTAAACAATGAACTCAACGTCAGTTATGGATGGTCAGATCTCACAATGACCTTTTTCCAGGAGTTCCAGGTGATGAATGTAGGGAACTCTATACTTCTTGAATCGGTCAGATGTTTTAAGAGCAGAATAGTTGGACATAACAAAAACGCCTTGTAACCTGTATTTGCATTTTTTTTTCTTGATTTACAGTATATATAGGCCTATCATCACATCAGCATCTTCAAACCATACTCATTTACTGTAGGCTACTTCAATGCATTTTTGTTAACATCTTTATATGGTTTTACAAGTGATATATATATATATGACAATATTTTATAAACAATTATTTATTTGGTAAGATAGATTTATATGAGCCAGATGGATGATAAGAAAGTGAGCTAAGTGCCATTACTTTAAATGGGGATTCATTTTAAATGAATGACATACAACTTTAAATGGTGATACATGCCTCAATAATGCATTTAAGGGACAAACACAATGAAGTCACAGCAAAAATTGTTGTTTTATTGCCTGCTGATTATAAGAGAAAACTCAAATGTAGACCAATGAGGAAAGAATATACACATTCATGAATATCTGAGCTGTTTATTTGAATTTCTTGGCATTTTACCTATGTATGTTAGCCATACACAAAAAGGAAATATCCCTACAAAAAACTGTGGACATATGAATTTTGATAATTTTCTATAAACTTAAGTTATTTAGGCGCAATTGAAATGAATCAACATATTTTATTAAATCTATACATTTGGATAACAGTATCTGTTGCTTATTTGCTCAACATTGTGATCCTGTATTAATATTATGGTCAGATGTTACCATTTATTGTCATGCAATCATTTGGAGAAAGGCAATTATGGGGATTATTTTATATCTTGAAATGTGCTGCCAATGTATAAAAACAAGAGTTTATGATTTTCGCCCGATCTTTTTTCTCTAGGGGACTTAATGAGAAACAGATTCCTTACAATAATCCGTGGGGTGCTGTTGCCAAATTCCTGACCCTGATGGATGACCCCAAACAAAAACTCACTCGTGCAGTAATAAGACTAAACTCACACAATTTTGACACACCTTTTCTTTTGGAATCATTGCAGCACTGGAATGTTTCTCTAATTTATTTGGTGAAATAATGAACTAATACAACCAGAACACAAACTTTATCAAACAATATGACTACAACTAGTACAATTTTACTCACAGAATACTAAAAATGGCTAAAATAGTTCAATCTGTCCATTAGAAGACGTCCCAATACGTTTGACGATATGACATAAAACATGAGATTTAATACTTCCGCACCAGAATTTTTTTAGCCTCCAGGTTTTTTTAGTGGAAATGGACAGACCACAAAATCCTAAATGGTGACATTATATTGCTAGTTAAAACCATTCCTAAAGATTTTGAGCCTTTTGAACCAAGTAGAATCTGCTAGAATTATACTCAGTGAAGCTTAAGAAATTGTTAAGGCACAGTTTTGTTTATCCAAGGTTTTAATTGATTCTAAGCGGATTCTTACGGTATTGGTTCCAAATTCTGATAGCAATGATATTATCATTCCTGTAGGATGTTTTGACTCCAGTGCAGCTGTTCTTAGTTTTATTAGGGCTCTAAACACACCAACAAATGTTGTTAATGTTGATAGAGTTATAGACAGCTGCCCTATCGAGTTGTCCAAAAAGAAATTTGATATAAAATGCATCTGTAGCACATTTATGATTGTAGTCATTTTTGAAAGTACGCTGCATATGCATGTATGTAGACCAATTTCACACAAAACTAAAAGCAAATCATTCAGAGATTATTACTGTATCATTGCAGTTGGAAAAATGTAATAGTTCACCTTTAAAATGAAAATTCAGAAAAATGATGTTTACTCACATTGTTGTAATTTTAAACCTATGTGATTTTCTTCTGCAAAACACAAAAGAAGATATTTAGAAAATGTTGGTAACCAAAAACAATTGCTCCACATTGAATTCTATTGTATGGACACAACACCAATGGAAGTCAGTGGGAACTAATGGCTTTCTGTTACCAGAATATATTATTTTGTGTTCTGCAGAAGAGAGAAAGTCAAACAGGTTTAACAAGAGGGTATGTAAAGAATGGCAGAATTCTGTTCCTTTCAAGGGGTCAGCCTTGTCTGAAAACTTTTCCTAGTGTTGACACCAGTCTACCATCCTGTCTTCTAATTGACAGCATATTTGAGAGATAATATGCAAAATCCACACATGTACATCCACACACAGAGACCAGCTGTTCCAACACATGGCCCCCTTGCCTTTCCATACTATAAGTGACTATTTATACAGGCCTAAGGGCCGTCATACCATTGCAAAGAGTGGAAGAATGCCATGTGTGCATATGGGCAGGCCAATAAAGACATAACCCCTCACAGACATGACCTTAATCCAACAAACATGGCGTGCAGCATGGAGGAATTTTACTGCATGAGACACAACAAAGACTTACAAAAAATGAGTGGCAACCACAAACATTCTTTTCAAGCATTAATGATTTTTGGATATCAAAGGACGAGGCTGAAGTCACGCAGATCAAGCAGACCTGATACTCATTAGTTTAGAAATTAAGATTTGGATATATGTTCAAGTTTAATAATGAGTTTTAATAGCCCAATTTGTTGGTGTTTTGGAAAGTGTTTTTTAATTACAGAAATATTTTTTTAAGCATATCAGTTTAGAGTAACCTTCACACCATGTAACCTTTAAGGGTAGTTCACCAAATATGAAAACTCTTTCATCATTTACTCACCATCATGTCATTCTAAACCTTTATGAATCTCTTTCTTCTGCAGAACACAAAAGAAGATAAGCTGAAGAACGCTGGTAACCAAACCACATTTGCCCCAATTGAATTCCATTTTATGGACACAAAACCGTGGAGACATTTCTCAAAATATCTTTTATCTGTTTATATCTGTTGTTGACATTTTTATTTCCTCTTAAATGGAAGGATGTTCATTCAATCTCTGAAGCCTTTACTAAAAACGGTATAATAGTATTTTTGAGAGGCATCTATAAAAAGGTAGTGCTTGACAGAAAAGATGTAGTTGTTTTAGTTGAAACTTGTTATACTACAGAGCAAAATAGGTCCGTAATCATCCCAATAATCGGCTTATGTCCATACCCTCTGCCCTCACAGCCCCAGCTCTGTGCTGCAAGAAGCCTGAGCCTTGCTTCACCTGTCAGGTCATAGAGATGTAAAAACTAAATGTGAAACCTATGTTTCTGCTAATTTCTGTCTTTTTCTTGTTGTGTAAATATAGTTGTAAAGTATAGTAAAATTGTGCTTTTGATGCTATTACTGTGGGAACAAATGCTGTCCACCACCAAGCATAGAATAACTGAATGACATGATGGTTTCTTCTCTTAATAAACAGATGTTAAAAATACCCCCACCCCTTTTCGCTCTGCACTTTTCATTGCCAGAATTATTTTCCCTGCATCCATCTGTGAGGTACAAGGCTAATCTTTCTCTCTCTTCCTCCTCTGAGAAATGGTCAGCTATTAGTCCGGCCAGCTGTGGAGTTGAGACCCACCCTACTAATTTGACAGCTTGATTAAATAATATCTGTTGTCTTCAAGCCCACGTAATTGCATCTCTCTCCCTCTGTCTCTTTTTCTTGATCTCAATATGGTGGCACATGCTAAAGAAATTTCAGAAATATAATGTCAAGCCTTCTAGTAGAAAAAAATCCTGTTTTAGATTATAGCAACATTTGGTTTCTCCATATGTAGCTCCTACATTGAAATGTGATTTACATGATACACATTTACTCTTAAAAAAGATACGGTAATACTTTACTATAGGAACCAATTCTCACTATTAACAAGTTGCTTGCATTCATATTATTAGAATATTGGCTGTTTTTTAGTACTTAAAAAGCACATATTCTGCATCTGACCCAATTCCTAAATTTAACAACTATCATATAACTATCAATAAGCACATAATTAGGAGTTTATCGAGGCAAAAGTCATATTAATGGTTTGTTAATAACGAGAATTGGACCTTCAAATAAAGTGTGACCAAAGAAAAAGCTGTCGGGCTACTATGCAATTGACAATCAACTATGAAAACACCTTTGTTGTAACTCTCATGAGAGGATTATGAATCGATAAACAATCTAAATAGCTTTGGGTTTGGAAATATTGGGACAAAAACATTGTTTAGGTTTTAAAAGTCACTGAAAAAGGAAAAAACAGTGTTAAATAACAATTAGATATTTAATATCTGGTTACTTGTGGAGTTACACACAACAAATTATTTCATAGTGTTATTATTGGATATCCTAGAATGATAGGGTGGGTTAACAATTCATTGTTTGTGTGTTGTCTATACAATACTCGAGCTTACTCTCTGTTGTCCAGCTTTAAGCATAACCAGTTATCGTAAATCTGTTTTAAATGTGATCAGATGTGGCTGTATGAGCCAACTTTATACATATTACTCCGGAAAAATACATGCTCAGCATGAGTGCTTTATGAATCTTATTTGGTCTTATTACATTAAGAATGCAAGCCGTAGCTAATATTCACCAAAACAATTTCTGTAAATAAACTCATAGAAACAGATGCTCATTTTAAATAATTGTCTTAAATCAGTCATCGTTTCACTCAGCGGCGCTCAGTTAAAGACAATGTCTTGATGGTAGTATTTTGCAATAATATGCTCATTAGTGTCTGGTTTCTCATTGTAATGCCTTTGTTTATGGCTCTAGAATCCCACAGATGTCTTCAGACATAATTATAATTTCTTGCCTAAAGGTCACTCCTAAGTAATCCATCAGGAACTTGCTTCTTGTCCTCCTTGAGCATGGTTCAGACCGAGGTTTCAAACGTTAGACTGGTTTTACGAGAAGCGGGGTTGCAGTTTTCTACCGTGGGTTGTGTGATGCCCTGTCATGTTTGTAGTTCTGGGTAATCCATGGTTCTTAGTGGTCAGGGTTCTCAAAATAAGCTTGTCAAGTTTTGGGCCTTTATTGCAGAGCGTGGTGTTCTTATTACACTGAGAAATTCTTATGTTACTCAAGATTGTTTTTAAAGTTCCCTTAGCGTATGTATTTTTGTAAATATATACAGTATATATTCTATTCTATACATATTCGTTGCAGCTTAATAGCATGAAAGAACCAGATAAACAGACATAGACACAGCCTATATGATATTCGTTTATGCAATATGCATAATGTGATCTTCATAAAATACAATAAATAGAGCAACACTATCTAAATTAACTGGTTTTATTCCGGCCAAGGAAGTTAAGAAGTTATGGAATGTTGCTGCACTGTCAGAAAAAATGCTAAAACATTTACCGAGCTGTTGCTGGGGCTGTACCCTTTCAAAATGCCCACATTTGCACCTAAAGAGTCCATATTAGTGTTCCTCAAAGGTACATATGGTACCAAATGTATACAAACCTGTATTTAAATGGGATTAGTACTTTTTTTGCATTTTTTTACATCATCTTGTGCATAAATATTTGTTTTATTAGCTTGCTAGGTAATTCAAATGTTGCTTTTCCTTATAAATTGAAACGATAATACATATTGATGACAGCTCTTAAGAAAAGAATTGTAATATTATTTCAGGGGAATGCATTTCATTATCATGTGTTATTTTATTTCCCATATAGAGTACCTCAGAGATTACGCATTTTGTAGATGAACCCAGAAGTTGCTGCCGCACTGGAAAGCCTATTCATTTTCCCCCACAGACTTTTGGAAGATCTCAAAAAATGTGATCTTTGATTAACAAAGAGTTCTGATGTTTACACATTTGTCTATTAAGATCACCTTTAAGAATTATCACAATGTTTGTCAATTTTAAAGCCTAAATACAATTGCCAGAGCTAAAACGCTAACATGAGGCTATAATCAGACTACACTACGGTAGCTCGATAAATGTGTGCCCATGATGCATTATTTGTTGGAATTATATGCCGATGACATCTAACGTTCCTGCCAAAGCATGTAGTTGCTTTTAGCAACTTGTTAGCAACTGCCGCTATAAAGACACAATAAAGCTTTAAAACAAATCATGATTTTTTTGTTAACAAAAACCCATTTAAAAAGCCAATTGACTTTGGGGTGATGGAACAAGAAGTGCTAAAACTCACTCTCGGGAGCTTTCACATTTTGTTTTTACATCTCTATGATCTGACAGGTGAGGCCAGGATCAGGCTCCTTGCAGCACAGAGCTGGGCCTGTGAGGGCAGAGCGTATAGACATAAGCAGCTAAAATACGTCATCTTTGCGGTACTCTCCTGTGTCTATTGTTTTCCAAACATAAGAAACAGTTAAACATTGGAGGAACCTGCCAATGCCAGTTCCAATAATTCTCTAAGTGCATCATCATGGTTGCTATGTGCAACTAACTCAAAACAAACAATATAACAGCAGATTACTATTAGACAGACTGTAATTCAGACACAGGCGTACATCCTGTCAGTTTAGGTATGTCTTTACACAGAGCTGCTTACACAAAATAATTGCAACATAAAAGTGATAACTATACTAGTGTTGTTGTAACATGATCAAAATACATCATAGTTTCTGTTTGTCAAGAGTTATCATTACATATTTCTGTGTTTATCTCAACTTTAAAATCTCCTACACAATATAGTGTCCCAAAGAAAGATACTAACAGTAAATGGCAAACAAATGTCTTTTGTTGGGGAATGGTGATCGATACTAATGGATGTTGGGTTTGGAAAAGCAAAGCAACTAAAGTTACAGATAAGATAAGCAAGTCTACATCAACAGTTTGGCCTATCCTCTGACAGGCATAATACAAACAAGAATAACACTAGAATAATGCATTTCTTGGTAAGGAAATATCCTCCAAATTTATAATTGCAAGCAGGTTTTTCTGTATTGTTGTTCTGATTCAACCTCTGTCTGCATTCTGTCAGACGGTTCAGATATGGATCAATAAAGACTCTGTAAATGCTGTTACATGATAATAGTAACCAATGGGAGGTTTATTGTTTTCTTATACACAAATATTCGTTCACATATACACCCATAGCATCCCGGTGGTCTTTCCTTCCAAAGAACACCTTAATCACAACCTCCCAAGCACTGACACACACACACACCACCCCTTACTCGTGAAAGAATCAGACCACCTTCTGCCTCCTGATATACACACCAGCACAACTCATAAACAGTGGAAATCTCTAGTATGTAATGGGAATTGTACTTTGATGCAAGTATAAGTCACTAGAAGAATGTTGTCACCAGTCAATAATTCTAAGTGAAAAAAGGGTCAGTTTTTAATATACACGAAATGTTCCTCTCACGAACTGAAAGTTGTTTCTGAAGCATGAAACTGATGCCGCTGAGTAGTGACCTGAAAACTTCCAAGTAGCCATGCAAGTGCTCTGTTAACAGTTCAGGAGCCCCCAACCCCCCTCACCCCGTCTTCATACCGAATCTATTCCCTGCCGACTGTGAACGAAAACATGGTAGAATGAACAGACATAGAGCCCTTCCACTAGAGTCTTTTGGAATGTTTACTTTGTGGCCTTCTGTATTAATTGGCCTTATGTCGTGATCCCGCCACAGGAGAAGGCATTATATTGGCAAAACTCCATTTCATTTTCCCTAACTGTGTGAGGCCACCACTGTTGCAAGATGAAAAACATCAATCATATCCTAACACATAACAGCAACAGTAAAGTCGTGGAACTCGGCAGCCATATTGCAAAGCCTATGAGCATTTATTTCAGCAAAAAAGTCCATCTACTTGAATGAGGGAAGACAGATACTTCTATCGCATCAAATCACATTTAAATAGCACCAATATATAAACCTGACATCAACTATACCATTCATTTTTTTCTAAAGGTAAAAACAAATCCTTCCAAAAATAACTCACTGGCCATTTAACGTCAAATTGTGCTAAAAATACCTTTTTGAGGTTTTGTTGCCTAATGTACATGCGCCAGTAGCGAACTGGGATGTTTTGAGCCTTGGCGCTCTGCGCACTTGCAACATAAGCCCCCCAAAAAACACTTACCACAGTACAGTAAGTAATTTTACCGTATGGTGCTTTCCTATTGAAGTGAGAATACATCATTATACCATCACACTTACCACATGATACATATACAATGCTACTTCGGACTTGAACACAACAAGCAGAACACAGCAAGACAGATATCAGCAAAATAACACGCAATACAAATACAAATCATTATTACACAGGTGCATTATGATCGGCGTGTCGCGTGTATGAGGTCTTCAACGGAATAATTGACCACATGGCAGACACTGACTCCCAGTGTGATCTTTACACCAACACAGAATAACACAAAATGCCCATTTAAAAAGCATCACCTCATGAGAGTGCTCTCAGCAAACAAAAACGGCGCTATAGTAGCAGACAGTAAACAGAGATTCAACAGTGAATAAACTGTGACTATAATAAATCTTAATACTAAAATGGTAACGTTACAGTGAAATAAACGTATGGAACTGACAGTAGTAAAGTTACCATTTATCTGATAAAATGTCACTGCATAACAGCAAATACGCATGCACAATATGATAAATTTAAGACTGACCACAGTCAAAATCACTCGTCTCAAATAATGGTAATGTTAAGCAAAATAAACAAATGTTCACATTAGCAACCAGAAAGAATTGAGGCTCAGCGGCCTTATTAATAAAAAATAACGTACAATTCGATGATCAGATTACTTGATGACAAAGTCTTCCTCCTGTTTTTCTGAACAACGTTTATCAGCTTTTCTCTTTTTTCTCCTTCTTTTGCATTTTTTTTGGCGGTTGACGAACCAACTTCATGTGCTTCTTTCGCTTTACGAGACTGTTGGTGAACAACCCCCCAAATGGCGGAAAATGAGCAAAAAACAAAGCGCGCACATTTCGAAAAACTATATGATTGGTCAGTTTAACTGAGACTCAAAATGAATCTTTCCCATTGATTAACTGTACTGTCAGCCAGCAGTATGCTACTCGAAGGTGCCCCAACCCCGTGTCAGCACATGTTCGACTTCTTGCATTATGCGCTGGCTGCACAGACAGCGTATGGCATCGCAGAACTGCAACTACTCCGTGGTCTTGAATTACTCTTATGAGACCTGTAAATCTCATGTGGATAGAGTCTGCCTCGATCCTGGAAGTCGAATATACATATCGATTAGGGAAAATAGGCTGACTTTTATTAAGAATAGTATTTCAAAGTATGTTTTATGATAGTTAAGGTAATGACAGAGGGCCCTGAGGGTTCGCTACTGACATGTGCAGAATGAGCCTCACAACAAAGAATCATCAGTCTTCATCGATTGACGATTGGCTGTTTTTAGGGGGGACTTCTTTTTCCAGAGCGGCCATATTGAGTGTTGCGTTCCACTTCCTTTCATAGTAATAGCAGTGGTGCATTTTGTTCATCTTTGATCATATCTACCAATACATATTCTTATCATCTCATAAAACACGTTTGTGGCTCATTGAAAGCAAAATACCACTAAAACTATTTTTTCCTAATTTTACAATCTATTGATTTCATGTTTTTAGCTTCACTTGCTATTATGGACGCATTTCTGTATGACCATTACTACATCTCTAACAAAGTTATTTACAGTTTACTAGTAAGCACTGTGTCTGTTTTGTAATGAAGATAAGTGCAGAGTGATTAATATGTGTCATCCAGCTGTCCACAACCTGCCCCAGCAGATTCCTCTGCGTTTGGCCTAAGAAGCACATCTAATTTGAGTTTTAACACCAGCATGACATCACCGGCTATAACAAGCAATGACCAACCCAGCTACAGCTAAAAGATGTAATCGATAGGCCTAGAAAGAGAATGTAAGTTTCTCTCTGCATTGCGTTACTATGAGAAAGAAATACTGTCATTGATTTCACAGCGGATTTCACTTTTCTCATTTTAAGTCACACAACCCCATCACACCATTTGGGGTAAGTACGTTTTTTTTTTAAGTTTTGTTTAGCTAATCAGTCAATCACAAATACTCTCTGCATGAAAATAATTGATCCTACTCAGGTTTACTAACGTTGCGGTGAGAGAGCATGGTCTACTTCAGTAGCTGTGTAAGGTGGAGGTAAGCAAAATGTTCAGATCCCTTTTCATTTTTTGATACTCTTTTTTTATCTTTCATTGTTCCATGAGCCAACTCAGAAGGGTAAACAGGTGTTCCTCTCCATGGAAGGCAAAGGTTTATGTCTTTAGCCTCGGGGACATATTTGGATGTACGTGAAAAGAGTGAGGTTTACACCCTTGGCCCCTAGCTGGGTTTTAACTTGGTGGAATGTAGTGTGGCGGGGGGATATTTAACAACCTCTGGAGAGAAATTTTATTCACTAGCTTGTCCCTAAACAACAAGGCTATCTTTTTTTGCACACAAAAGAGCCGTTTGCTTCACTATTGCAGATGCAGCTGGTGGAGAACATTATTTGTGTCACTAACTTCATTCCATTTGGGTGTAACACAGGTTGTGAGCACATTTTGAAAAGACTCACCCAAACTAATATGGTTACCAAGGAAAGGCAAACATACAAACAATGTGCTAACTATAATAATATCTGCTGGTGCTTTCAAATTCAATATTTGGACAAAAAATGTACAGATTCTGATGACGTGTGGAGACTGAAAGTCTAGCCGGTTACGGAAGTCCCTCTGAACAGAAGCACACACACATGTAGTCCACTTATGAAGCCAGGAAAACAGAGCTGCCTCTGAATAAGGAAGCCCTGAGATAACATTGGAACAATTTCAGAGGTTCTTCTGTTCTACACTATCAGACATACTTACCGTCAATCTTATAAGCTCAATGAAGATGGATGAGGCCGGCAGAGGCACATTTTGTCTGTCAACGTGAAGGCGTGTGGACGGGCAGATGACTGGATAGTATCAGACTGTTGGCCTCTGCTTGTTCAGGGCTCAGTAGTAAGGATGGCCTTGGGCGTGAGAGAGTTTCGGGTCAGTTGACGGAAGTGTAATTTGTCTTTCTTGGGTGAGCACTGCAGTATCAACTAAATCATTTTTTTTAACTATTCAACATATTATTATTATCATATATATCTTTAGTATGGCAATTTGAAGTGTTGGTAAATAAATGCTGATTGAACCCTGCTCTCCCAACGGTATTCCCCAGCTATTACGTCACTCTCTCTATTTCGGATAAGCATTAGAAGAGGCCATTTTTGGCCATGCATGCTAGTGCATATAAGGGTGTATAAATGTAATGATGAGATGTTATTATTAGTTCTCATGTCAGATTTTTAAATATTTCAATGACAAGCCCCTCAGGACTTTTTCAGTTTCAGCTTTCAGTGTCTTGATTGTAATTTGTATTGGCATTGGGAAAAGTTGATTTTAAATGAAGCTGTCAGCATTTGAGCCTTTGGCTGGGCCAGGGGAGCTAGTGTACTGTGTCCTCTGTGTACGATCCCAAAAGACCAGAGGCCCCAGCTTTCATCATTTAGGAAGGAGCTAGCATATCTCACACTCCATCCAACAGACCTTTATCATGAAAGCATATTCAGAGGTTGAGTAAGCTTCTTTGGCCTTCTTCGTCTCTTTGAACTTGAGATAAGATGGCCTACACATGGTCACCATGTGTCTGTTTATCCGGCTCTGCATTCGCTGTCTGTATGAAGACCACAAGAGATCTCCTTTACTTAATATTGAGTAAGTCTTCTCTGATGTCCATAACTGGAATGTTAAAGTCATTTGGAAAACAGTCACAGAATGAAAATCTTTTTTGTTTGACAGTAGCTACAGTATTGGTTTGAGTACATTTATTTCTAAACTTTCTTCTTGCAAGGGTATGATCATTATGAATTGTACAGTAAGTCAACACTAGCCAGGTTTCCATCTTCCTCTAAAGTTTTTTTGCAACCTGCCATAAAACGTACAACGAAGAAGTACGGCGAGAATGACTTATCGCAATAAGAATCAAAATACACTTTAATCGCATAACATCATTTAATGGAAACGCAGTAGATGTTGTTTGAATTGACATTTAGAAAACATCGCTATATTTTGCGCAAATCTGTAATGGAAACCTGGGTACAGTTTATGCTACAAATGAGTAGCATAGGAGATTGAGCCCGGTCTGACTACTACTATGCTTACCTAAATGCTGGCAGAACACAATAATGGCAGCCTCCAGTTCTGTCTGCTTGTGCTATGCAACATATTTATTAACGTTTCCTTAGCAAAGTGTAGATGTACTGCATCACTACGACCAGCAGAGACACATGATTTACATTCGCCATACTCTAAACACACATACTGTATACGTCGAACCAAAGTCGTGTTTGCTTTAAAAATGCATAATACAGCGTTTTTACTCGTTTTCCCAGATCTGTGTAAATTCAGATCGTTTTGACGATACTGTTGTGTGTAAATTAAACTTTTGCAAAACCTAATGGGTGTAAATGGGGGCCAAATTATATAATCATGTGGTAAGTGTCCATGTATCCATGTGCCTCAATTACAAATAGCAAAAACAGGACTTGAGATTTTGAAAGTAAATAATGTCTTCATCTAAACATTTCCTGCTCAGTGACATTCATTCCAGTTTTGCTGCAGATGCAGTTAGGATTAACAGTTGACCCCCTTGAGTCCTGAGACAGATAACAGAATTCTTTCAGCTCTCCAGTGAGTTCAGGGCCAAGGCCTGCATTCTCCATTATAAAATAGTTAGGGAGTAAAGAGCAGGCCACTCCCACTAAGACGCAGTGGTGATTTACCACACAAGGCCTTACCTGACAGCAACAGCTGTTCCTGCATTCTGACAAATGGAGCCATGTCACTTTCAGGATTCCTCCACAGCTCCTCTGCACTCAGCATTTCTGTCAACACTCAATATGATGGGCTAATTTTACTAGGGCCAACAGTCGTGCACGTACCCGCCCATTCTCAAGGCTAACCCATACACCAGAATCTCAGTTGGCTAAATGCTAGCGTCTCCAAAAAATGTTAAGGCCTAAGGCATAATGACGAAATTGAATCTGTTGTACGAAGGCCAATTTGAAAATAACTGAACACTAATTTGATTTCAGCCAATTTAAATGAGAAACTGTGCTAGAACAAAAAAAGTCATGATTCGTATCACTTGGCAACAACCTACTGATTTATCATTTGTAAGACTCACAGAGTTTCAAAACTGGGTGCACAAAGATGGAGAGTCCAAAAGAATATGCATTCCCACCGCGTCAATCCAAAATCTATAGCAAGCATAAAAACACTAATGTACAAAACATGAGGCTGCTGTGGGTTGCAATGGTGTCCTTAAAAGTCACAGGCAATATGCGTGCATACGTGGTGGCTATTTTAAAAAACAACACATCTGACAGATTGACAAAGTTCTAGAAGTGTGAAATCTAAAACATAATTATCTAGGCTTATTCCACAATATAACATTGTCCAATTCTCAGAAACAGCCTTTCCTGAGCTGAATTATTTTATCTGTTGCTATCTCATGCATATTACGTCCAGATGTTCAGTTAAGATTTGTGAAGTGACCTCTAGGGTTTATGAGGTAGAGGAAGGAAAATTAAGTGTTACATCTTTTTAGAAGAAAGCAACCTTGGATGGTGACCATGGGAATGATGTGTGTAGTTTAGTTTTTTAAAGCCCTGAGCTTTTGAAGCAACATAGACATTTTTTCATCTACAGTTTGGCCTCTGTTACCATGATAATGTCTTATGATAATGTTTGTAATATCAGTTGCATATATAAAAAGGACCTCAGACAAACCAGACTACATCAGAGATTTAAAGGAACTAATGGGTATAAAGAGTTCTACATTTTTGTTGTTGCCATTTTGTTATAAGGAAAATGTATATACTTTTTAAAATTTTCCTGTAGCGGGGGCACCAGGAATAAACCGTAAAAATAAACGATTTTATATATTTTTTAAATTAAATTATTGTAAATTTGCAGTCTATTACTGTGATTTGACGGACTGTGACCGTATCTTTTAAATACATAAAAAAATGTAAAAAACAATGATATGCCGTAAACATTTTCAGGTTATGTCTAAGAAACATTTTTTTTGTATTTTACAGTTTTCAATTTACAATCAATGTTTTTCTTGTTTTCATTAGCAGTAGACAAAGATTGAAACTTTTGTGTGCCAGTAAAATCCCCTATCGCCACAATTCATGGCACAGAAGATTTGAAACATTGATCTCTGTCATATTTTCCTTGTAATTTGAGAGTATGGGCTGTCACTGCTTACATTTACAGAGATTCTTTGATTACCATCTTGAGATCCCATAGGATTCCATTATGGAGAACATAGGGCCTAAAAGTCTTAAAGATATTGTATACTTCGTCTAAAAAAGTCTTTTTAACCTGTAATGTGCCTCCGTAATGAGATATTTCTTTACTTTGCATTGATTTTAAGTACCAAATGCACAAAATCAGCACACGTCTCCACTACATCAGCTAAAGGCAGCTAATAGTCAGTGATTCCAAAGTATACCTTTCACCCCCCCAACCACCATGACTTCGTCTCTCTACAAATGCCCCATTAATCATGGGGAAAGTTCTGGGCGTGGGGCCAGTTTGGGATTACGTTGTCCAGATATCTGCATCTTCATCACAGACAAAGACAAAAACGCACATCTGGAAAGTTTCTGTTGCTTTTTCTTTTTTGACAGCAGTATGATTCATTTTTACAATTTATACTCCCACAACACCAACCAACCTTTCCACCACCATTATCAGTTTTGCAGATATTTTGAGGTTGGGTAATATCATCCTTGTTTATAAAATATAAAACAAAAGAATAAGGGGAAAATGTCAAAGGTGCGTCATCTCTCTTTCCACCTCCTGAGATTGATGGGGATTCTCCAAGCTACATCATAAAAGTTGGGAATTCGCTGTGGTTTTTGTCTGTAAAGCAGCTGAACTTAAGTTATAAGACTGCACATTAACATTTGTTATTAAAGAAAGACTAAGACTAAAACCAGACTAAGTAAGGAACGTTCTTCCACTTTCGAAAATTAATCTCTCCATTAAAAACATTATTACTGAATGACAAACTGCTGCATTTTGTGACCTTCTCAACCTGTAACTTCAGCCTACCAGCAGCTGCACACCTGTATCCATTCCTTTCTCTCTGTCTCTCTCTACTCTCTCTTCACTCAATCCTTTCTTCCTTCCTTCCTCCCCTCGCCTGATTTGTGTGTTTCTTGTCCAGTCTTTTCTGGGGCCCCAAGCCTGCTTCCTGCCTTGGTCTTCTTGAGAGACAGCCATATTGAGCATGACAAAGTGGGCTCCCCCAGCTGAGGGGGGGTTGTAGCTTGGCAAATAACTACACATTCAGAGGCAGGTATTGATTTGAGGGTCAGTAAGTTTAGTGGAGAAACCTGACTCTCTTCAGCTGTGATAACGGCCTATATTTTCCCTCAGGAGATACCTGCCCATAGAGAGAGGTAGAGAGAGAGCGAGGGGGTGGGGAACAACAGAATTGCTATTGTTATTTAACCAGAATGGATGAGGGCAATTTGAAAACCCTGAACAGCAACTCCACCCATCTGGTGGAGGCTGAGATCACTCACCTTTGCCATTAACAACAGAGATCAGAAAAAGCGATACAGAAATGTTGCTTCTTACTTCCAAAGTATACCCATTCACATGTATGTTATACATTAATAAATGCAATTTTGAAACAGCGTCTTTTTAATTGTTTTCAAGTGGCAGAGAGCGTTTTGCGTGCTGCTTATGGGCGCAAGGCGCCTTTAGTAGTGTTTACTTGACTTCTTCAGGTAAAGCGCGTAGATAAAATGTTGCCGGTAAAGCACCGCGAGCGCGTGGTTTTGCTTTGCCTACTCGGATCGTCTTTATCTTTGTCTATCTCTGCAGCGACCGGCAGAAAACAGAAACACATTCAACCGACCGAACAAAACGGTGTTTCCAAAACTCTGTCACTGTTTCAGACTGCCTGGCATATGACAATGGATGTAGTTTGTCCTCTAAATATTTGCATAGTCTGTTGCCCAGACGGACATTTATGCTGCACAATTCACTAAAAGTTACATCGAAGTAGTTTTTCATGAGCAGAAAATATGTAAATGAGAACGGCTTTTTGCATTTTGTTGTGTAGAAATGCAGCACTGTATGTAAAAGTTAAGACAGTAAACGCAAGTACGAGTAGATGACGCCATGAATATGATGATTAGCATATGAAGATTTGATTTGTAAAAAAATTGTACACAAGATGTTCAAAAACAATGTTTAATATCAATGAAACTGCAGTTGGGTTCTTTTGATTAGGGGTGATAATATAAAATACATCTAACTAACACAACACAAACATGATAAAAGATAAACAATAAACTGAGTTGTCTGTTTTTTCAAATAAACTCATGATATAGATTTGATTTTTTTATTGTTATTTATAAGTTGTTTTAAATGTTTATTTGAAGCAAGTTTTGTAACAATCCTTGTACTGGACCTTTGATGTTGACAAGAATTCAGATTAGGACCTTTGAATATAAACTTTGAGAACCTTTGAATATAAACTCGCAACGTTTGCCCCGCCTCCAAATTCTTCTGATTGGTTCACTGCTTTCTGACATTGATGAGCAGCGCTGCATGTAAAAGTAGATTTTTTTTACTTGACACGGCATCTAATAACGGCCATGCATGTTCCCGCATGTTTACATAGAATAACAATGGGAAAGCAGCGTATTGGATAGAAAAATGCATTCTGTCTGAAGGGGCCCTAAAGGTCTTTGCACATACAGTCCGAAATTTTCGCATGTTTTTTCGTATTTTGCGCTTGTTTGGATTGTGTTTCTCTGAATTATTTTTTATGACGGACGATAATATCGGAGGCAGTGTGTAAATGTGATTTACACAACGTGAAGTCGTATTTATTTTTAACGTGCGGAAATTTCGGACTCAATGTGCAATGGTCTTCAGGCTTATGAATGGATCTGCTAATCTCAATAGACATGATTGGAAGTTGTGATGGACATTGTTTGAGAGGGGAACTGTCTGACCACTTATTTTCACAACATATGACCACACTGTAAATTTCTAAAATGAAACATTCCGGAATAAGACAAAAGAACAGTGATGTAGCTATGTAATGTGTTACAACTGATGTCTCACTCCACCCCTCCATAAGATTTTAAGCTTGGATCTAAATGTCATTTGTTATATCAATAAACCAAAATAAAAGTTTACGAAGCTGTTGTTGCCCCGGCATAAAGACATTGTGAATGTGTCAAGCTTGTAGTGTTTGTGAGTATTGGCATGCCATGGTGATAATGTGAAGAGCTGGCACTGCATGAGAAATGCGATACCACAGTTTCGAGCAGTGACAGCTGCTGGTGTATGTGTAAGAGAAGGAATGGGGGCGGGTGCAGCTGCAGTTCTAACAGATGATGATAAGGGTCAAAAACCAGATGCAGGTTGCTATCAAGCTCCTTCTATCTCAGAGATACACACACACATGCAAACCCTTTAAATGTGGTTCAGGTGTACAAAGAGTCATATGATCAGAACAGGGGAACTGATGTCACTGCATTGTTATGTTTTTGTTTATTAAGTCAAGAAAGGATTTTCTCATTCTGTAACTCTGACCTCAGAAACCTGATAAATGTCAGTAGAGCTCCCTCACACCTGTGGTTTTGTCACTATCTATAAATACGGCAAGCATGGTCTTACATAGATTTTTGCTGAGAAGAACCAGGAACTTGGGTGTTTCTTTACATGTTTACAACTGGACTTCTGACAGATCTGATTTGTGTCTTGTTGTTACCTTAAATCCGAATGCAATGCCGTTTTAATAAGAGGGCATGAAAGAAGAATGAATAGTTAGGGATTTTGTCACATGGTTAGGTGTGCTTGAAAATACCAGTGGTTTAGGTTTAAATATTCAAGTATTATAACCAAGGAATACTTAAAGCGGAAGGAGGGCCTAATTTTTATTCCCTAAACACAACTGAACATTTTTCAAAACGATTTCATGAACACTTCCTCTCTCTTACATTGCTCACTCAAACAGTCCTGCTCCAAATACATAAGATTTTTTCCAGTATAATGTAATCCATGCGACTATATGTGAATATTTACTTTTCACCTTAAGAAATGAAAAGCCCTTTTGAACAGATATTTTACAGTAATGTACATTCACATGAGTTGCAGATTCCAGAACTTCAGCATCTAGACTTTATCCCGAGGGAAGACCCAAACCAGAGCAGAGGTCCTGCACCCCATGTATTCTCAGACATGTCATTTGTCTTGTGCTGGATCTCTTTGATTCTTGGCCTTCAAATGTTTCTACTTTTGACCTCTCTGGGAAAAAGTCTAAGATTCTAATATAATGGAATTCCATCCGCCTCTCTCTGTGTTTTCCTTGAACTCCTGAAGGTCAAGTGAGACCATGCTGTACTCCTGATAACTTTAAAATGATAGATCACAGATTCTAGGGAGTAGACTCTAAAGGCCTCTTTGTGTTCTAGAATCTGAAGAGTCACCTACAAGTTTACATACTTTAAGTAAATTGGTTAGGATTTTTTCTGATTCTGAGGTTCCACAACACCTTGTTATCTTGACATTGCTAATCCTTTATTTATTTATTTATTTATTATTCTTTCTTTATTATTTTTCCTTATTATTTTTCCTGCCCAAAACAAAATAGGAAATTAAGTAGATTTAATTGATATAAAGGTATTTGTATTGGTTTCAATGGACTGTGGTGTCTACTGGCATGTGATGAATTCTATTGGTGGGATGTTAAGTCCTACTGGAATAATTGCCAAAACACACTAAAAAAAATATATATATTTTTTTTTTATCAAGTGGCCCTATTTTTGAGCAATGCATTGATTGCAAATATATGTTCAGAACATGAATGTCGAGTGTTTTTGCTTTCAAATGATTCATAGTTTTGGATTGAATAATAATGTAAAACAAAGGTAATAAAAATGTAGACAAGCTTAAAACATGCTTAAAAAAGCTAATGTTAAAAACAGTAATTTAATGGGAACCATTTAAATTATAATGGTTTTTATTGGGTGTCTGTTGTTTTTTCAATAAGTTTGTGGTCTTTATTTACTAATATGGCTGAAGTAAAATATATTCCTTACTAAGAACTAAAAAGTGTGTGCATCTGATATCTGTCAGAATTACAATTTTAAGAAAATGTGTCACTACTTAAACATAAAGTATGTCAGTGAGTTTATAGTAACTATACATGGTAAATGAAGCACATTGTTAAGTAAGGGATAATGTACATGCAGCCGGTTGTTATCGCAGAAATAAGCCCTGAAAGTGTGATCAGTGTATCACACTGAAGGGGCTAATTTCGTGAAAACAACCGGCTAGACATGAAATGTGAAATATTGTAATTAAAGGAAAAGCCGTTTACTTTAGATTTTAAGTTAAGAAACGACGTTTAAATGCTGTGAACAGGCAATGTGATTTGATCATTTGTAAATATAATGTAATATATGTTATTAAAAGACATATATATATATATAAATATATATATATATATATACATATACATTAAATAAATAAAAAAAACCTGTCAAAATGATTTGCATGTGTTATTAGTTTTGAGCGGTTGTTATCTGGGAATAATGAACCTGCAAATGCTGTGACTGGCCATTCAAAATCAAGCATTCCATCGAGCTGAGTAATAATGTGCTCTATCGGACCTGTTTTTTTCACGGATTTGTCCAGATGTCATGGCAGGTTTTCCTTTTATCACACTAATGAAAACGGGACACTTTTTTAGAGGCTGCATTGCCTGCGATCACATTTTTCAACCATTAGTTAATGTGTAATGTTGCTGTTAGAGCATAAACAATACCAGCAAAATGATAAAGCATAAAATTCAGTGCAAAGCGAGATATTGTTTTTAACAGAATTTTCTTTTCAAGCACTACAGAGAACAGCTGGAATAGGACTCCAGCCCTCTATTTACCGGCTACATGATGTCACTGTTCTGAGTGTTTTTAAAAACCTCCGCCCAAAGGAATACGGCAAAAAAGGGGCGAGGTCTTCCTTAGAGAAGAGGAAGAGCCGCTGGAGTAGTGTTTGGTTATCAGAGATTGTAAACATTTGACTGAGCTACGCGCTAAACTACTTTTATTTTCATCACAGTCCTACAGCTCGTAATAAGAATTCAGCTACACACATTCTACGATAACCAACGGTCAAATAACAGCCTCCATGACTTTAACATCGGCTGTGAAAGCTGTTCTGTGTAATACACTGATATTGTGTGTGTGTATAAGTGTGCACATAGCCTGCCTCTATAACACTTTTATGAAACGTCCTTTGAAGTCCTGCTTGCAAGTGTCTCCTGGTCAATCTCCTTGTTTTATTATCCAACTCGGGTTCAATATAAAAAGGCAAAACTAACGCTTTTGTTATTAGTGTTAATTAATATAACCGGTCTGACACCATTCTGTCCGGAGGTAGTTCCCTCGCCATAGTAAGAAAATTGTGATTTCTAACAAAGTTTGACGTTTGCTCATGCAATAGCAGACCTTCATTACACTTCGATCGATCTGCATGTTTTTAACTGATGAAGTAAAGTTGATGCCATTGTTACTGTTTATTCCTCAAAGCCAAATCTTATGAATACATGTGCACTGAGAGGGGGACCGACCAATCACAACAGCCTGAGAAGTGGAAGCTCGCTGATATGGTATGGGTGGGACATCTTCATACACACACTCTAAGGGGAGAACCAATCACGACAGACCTGATCTGCTTTACTGGTCAGGGACTTTTTAAAGACCAGAAGAAATCCAGTCATTTTGTGAGAAGAGGAACAGCCGTGAACAATAGTCTTGAAATATGTAAAATATAAAGCATTTTTTGAAATTAGAAAAATAAACATCCATTGTTAAACACCCAAAAAACATAACCAAAGCCTCTAAAACAGCAAAAGACAGGGTCCTTTAGGTGCTATCTTGAACCCGAGGAGTGAAATGAGTTCTTGTGAAACAATGACCAGAATTTACTGTTAAAAACCTTAATCCCAGTAGAGATTCTATGGATTATCTTTAAACAACCAATTTGGTTAACTTCAGTCAGTTCTGAAACTGCAAAATGAAAACGATGCACTGAGAACCCCTGCTTTGAGTGGAAAAAATCTTTCTCAACTGAATTAGAAATTTTAGACGCAGTGCTGGTGGTGATCCAATGCAAAGTCAGAGGCAGGGGTTCATTTGTCTCATAATAGCCTGGTTTCTTTCTCACAGTTTCTTTCCTGAAGTTCACTTATGTCCACTTTTTCATACAGTGCTCATAAACAAGTGTCACAGCATGTCCAGGATAACACATAATGACATCGGATATCATATTGTCTGTAGACAGCCTGGTAATGAGCTATGCAAACAGCAACCTTGAATGTCCTTCGAGAAGTTTGTTAAACTATTGTTTATGAGTTAGTGACATGTGTGTTGTCTTTGGACCCAATTTAACATAATAGGACAAGAAAAGCCATCACCCTGAGCCCTGGTATTTAATCATGGAAAATCGATGGAATGAGCTATGGTCTTTGATTATTTTAGCACAGATGTGACATTTGCAACAGGAACATCCTCTGCAGTGAGTACAGCCTGAATTTGGACAGTCGTAGGGCCCTATTTTAATGACCTAAGCATATGGTCTAAAGTGCAAGGCGCAAGCAAGCTAAGGGCATGTCTGAATGCTTTTTTGTTCGTTTAAGTAAGGGTGAATGGTCGGTGCGACAGGCGCATGGTCTAAAAGGGTTGTTCTTTTTCTCTAAATGAGTCATGGGTGTGTTTTTTGGGCAAAACATGCAGTAAACCAACCAAGTCTCAAAAAATCAGGGGGGATGGTGGATTGGAGTTAACGTTTAAGGACAGATCATTTGTGCTGATGACAGCGCATATGGTGGGAGACCAACTGTGTACCCTTTTGATTATTGTTTAAGCACAAAAATAATTATAATATTATATTACTCTTAAACAACATGCATGCTATTTGATATATTACGTATCAGATACTCCTGTCATTGATCTTGACCAAGGCACCTCAGAATTGGAGTTGGTCCCCAGGCTGGCATGGCTACCACTGCTTCTACATAGTTAGGGTAAATACGGAGGATAAACGTTCCCACTGGGTGCAAGTGCAACTACATACTCATGATACCTATAATTCTATTGGGAATTCATCTATTAAATGTTGAAACAAAACTCACAAAACTTTTTAAAAGAACATGAATCCTCTCAAGTCAAGTCCATTTGAATTGAAGTGCAAGAACAAATGAATTAAACAAATGTACCATTTGCAAAATATGAAAATAATACATATAATACAAATACATAGCACCTCCTCACATTTCTTTAACTTGAGACAGCCAAATAAAAGACAAAAAGGGTAAGCAAAATGAATAACTGATCAGTTTAATGCTAGTCTTTGTTAGTCATTAATTTCATGCAAGGAAATGCAAGGCTTTCCTTGCACTTGCCATTTATATGTTGTAGAAAGTTTGGTGAACGATAATAGATAGCGTGATGACATTCCACCAGATGTCGCTGATCGGACAGGACAGAGTAACATGTTGGATAACGCTCGTAAAAAAAAGATTATAATTTTTCTACTTAGGCTAGTTAATGAGCCAGACGTGTGTTGCTTAGGCGGCTGCTGTAGAGTCCTGTGGGAAACCCTGCAGTAAGATATTCCAGGTGAAACTAAATCTAACATTAACTTTGTGAATGTAAAGTCTAACCTGACTTTAAGCTAGCTAGCTTGCGTTAGCTAACAAGAATGAAAAGCTCCAAACTAACTAACATCGTTAATTGTTTGATATTGCCTCTGTCCAGAGATTCCGCCTTTGGTGACTTATCAAAAGTATTCCTGACTCTTGACTTACCTTCAGTGCTGCCCTCTTGAAGCCGAAGTCCCTCAGGTCAAGCTGTCCATGTCACTTGGCCATGATGCTGAAATCACCGGCACCAGCACCTGCGCTGTTATGTCGCTGACTGACGTGATGTCAATTTAAAACAAATCGTTGTGTCATTATATGTGCACGTTCCCCTCATCCACAGTATTTTAGCCGCCTATTCAATATTCGCAAAAACGAAATGTGGAAATAGTGGTAATATTTACACATTCATTGATCAAATAACAGGGGATGGCCGTTTTAGAAGGGGGATGATTTTGACCATCGTTATTTCAAAGGGGTATGCCATCCCCCCTCATCCCCCCTCAACTCGAGTACTGGTCACAATCCTGCCACGCTCAGTCATGCTTTTCTAGACATGTGTCAGGATCGTGTCAGAACCACGTGTTTTGTGTGGAAGCACATGGCCATTGTTTGTTGTGATGTGCCACGTGCTCTCCTGTCTCGTCTCCTGACCCCACTTCCTCGTTTCCACATTAATTCTCATTGTTTCATGCCCCTCACCTTTTGATCTCATTATTCATAATTATAAGTCATATCTAGTCTACTTTTTATGAGGTTTATTGTTTTAGTCCAGTCGAGTCTGTGTATTGTATTTTGTCAAGCTCCCTGTTGTATTACCCTCTCATGGGTTTTGATTTCCTGTTTCCATTGTGTTAATTAATTCTGTCAACTCGCTGTCTACATCTGGGTTCTGTATGCCAATTTCCTAACAGAACGAACCAGATCTTTCCAGGAGCTGGTGAACAACCTCGACCAGGCCAAGGGTGCCAACACTAAGGCCACATCCACAACCATCAAGGCCTCTCCTCCAGCTCCCTTCCTGACTCCTCACGCTCCTGCCTGCCTCCCATTCTGGAGGATTGCTTCGTGGCTGTCGCAACCCTTGGAGGACTCTGCGCCATCTGCGTCAAACCCCACTGATCCTGCCCCACCAACCGGCCTCCGTGGCAAGGGAGGGAGGAGAGAATCGTGGGAGTCGGCATCCGATACCTCCATTTCAGAGCCAGCCGCATTCCCCGATGCATCTCCTCAACTAGCCAAGAGTCATGTGGTCAGCCCTCCCCTATGCCAGCATCTGTGTCAGCTGCAGCCTCCCATGCGCCGGCCAGGGAATCAGCTGCAGCCTCCCCTGCGCCGGCCACCAAATTAGCTGAAGCCTCCCCTGTATCTTCCACCGAGTCAGCTTCAGCCTCCCCTGTGCCGGCCACCAAGTCAGCTGCAGCCTCTCCTGTGCCGTCGTTCCCCAGAACAGCTGCAACCTCCCCTGAGCCGTTGTCGCCCAGGTCTTCTGCCAGTTCCTCTGCCACGGGCTCCATCCTCTCCCTTGACTCCCTCCCTCACCCAGGTAGCCCTGGTAGCCCTGGGAGCCCTGATCGCTCCCCAAGCCCGGTCCTACAATTGTTTGACCCATGTCCTGTTCCCTCCAGGCCCTTCCCCACAGTTCTGCCTGGTCCCACCTCTTCTGCCCCTCATCTGCCCTGGAATCCAACCCTGCACCAGTTTGGTCACCCGGTCATTCCCAGACCTCAACTGGGCCCCCTGCCTCGCCCTAGTCCCAAGGGGTCATCCCCCCAGGACTCCCACTGTTAAGCCACCCCGGACTCCCCATTATCATCATTCTCCAGCACCCCCATGATCTAAGACTTCTTCCATAGGCTTAAAAGTCTGAGACCACAAGTCAACATTATGTTTATATATTTTCGCAATTCCATATGAATTACCAGCATAACAAAGTTGAAGTATTTGGTTTTACTCTAAATGAAAGCAATCTTCTGACTTTTTTAATCCATACCACCATTTAGGATGTTTTTATAAATGTTTGTGTTTTTAAGTTGATTGGTTGAAACTTACTGCTTTTAATAATTTTAAACATGTACATTTTATACATGTTTAAAGGTTTGTTAAAGATTGTGGAAATACAATTTAAGGCATTGTTTTTTCCACTTGTCTACATACATTTTTAAGAATCTCTGGATTTGTGATAGGTTTGTAAATTTGTCAGAATGCGTGTAATTTGTTGTCAGAGTAAATCTGTCGTGTTTTAATTCTACATTCCTACGTCTCCTTACATGATGAACTATTCTCTCCAAACTAAAAGCTTTTTTTCTGCTGTCTCAAAAGTCTAAAGGCCAGATATACAAAAATCCCAAATTAAACCTGCTAATCTGCTTGTGTTGTCTAACAAATTGCCTGTGTGCTTCATGGGAGTATTGCGGCTTATTCACTGAGAATAATTGCACTAATAACGAAACACTAAAATTGGTTACACACACCTACATTTAAGTGGGGCTTTTGGATGTGGTCACACCAAATAATGTAAACCATAGATTTTATTTACACTTAAAAAATACACTTTAAAAAGTGTTTATTGAATCAATTCAAATGTAGAAAACCTTAGGTTTACACAACAAGAATAAAATAAATGAACCTAAATACTTTTTTAAGTTACTGAACCCACTTAAAAATGTTAAATCTTATGTCAACTTGCAATACAACTTCTATTAAATATCAACGGTTTGGAATATGGTGGTACAATCTAATTATGATATAAAAAGCATCAAAGTTTGATTTCAACTATTGATCTCACTATAACTTCAACTTTTGAAATAGTTCACTCAGTCAACATTAAAGATATCAATGTTATGTTTTCACAGAATGTTCTTTACATTATTTTATGTAGAAAACAGTAAATCACAATAAAAAGACCCCAGACTGAGTCGCACATTCAATCAGATCATACAAGTTTTGAAAGCTGCTGGGAAGAAGCTCATCACCAGGATCCCATTGCTTTATTTCACTGGACGTCTCTCCCAGGACATTGAGACACTATGACAGCCAAGAGGTTACATATTTCCTTGCGAGTTCTCTGATTGTACCATTAAATGGAGAAGCAGATTTTGTGATTCTCCCTAAGGACAAGAGGTCAAATGAATGTTCCCCAAACTGCCTGAGTTTATTTTGAAATACTCTAAGGCGGTGTGACTTCCTGTGGATAGTGGGAGAAACTGGGATTGGCTGTCCATACTGGTCCAGAAGGGAGTGGGCAAATAATATCGCTGCAACTGCTGCTTTTTATTGAAATAACACATTGGTTTTAGACTGTTGATACTTCGGGCCAGATTGACTAAACAGGACAAAATAAAGAGAGAGCACAAAAAAATTATGTTGGGAGTTAAAATTTATGTGGGTGATTTACTAATATGGCGCACATGAAAAATACAGGCGCAATATCTCAATCCCATAATGACCAATGCGGAAATTTGTACAACGCTTAAGACATGTTTTCTTTGTTGCAGTCAGATAAAGCCACTAATACCTGTACAATGATGAGCGCAAACCTTAGTAAACAGTGTTTTGTGATCAATTTAAATACTCTCCTCCCATATGGTTTATGTCAGAAGAGGACACTCCTACGAATACATGAATCAGTCATAAAAAAACAGCCTTTTCATTGCTAATTTTCTCTACGTGTCTTTAGTAAATAAAGTATTTTTACACAAAAAGAGGTGTCCACGCTGCTGCAAGCTATTTGTAAATCTGGCCCTATGTGTTTTATTTAAGTTTAAGAAATATTACATGTATGTACCAGTTCGTGCAGTGAACACTCGAGAGACGCAGATTATCCAATATGCTTGTAATTATATCTATGATGGGCGCAACGCAGCAGCGGACAAATAACTGAACCAAGGACTTAAATAGGACTGATAACGAGGGGTAGACAAGTGATAGGGATTAACTAATAATGTCCAGATGATGGCGATCAGGTATGACGAGTGCAAAGGATTATGGGTGCTGTAGTCCAGTGGTGAGTGAGAGTAGACAGTGGGCCATGACAATTTACCTACAGTAAGAGTGTAGTTTTATAAAAAGTCTGTAGAAAAAAATGTCCCTGCAGTTCAACAACAGTGAAGTTCTTTTTCAAAATGTGTAATATTTTGTGATGAAGAATCATTTTTAGTGTTCAACAGAAGACAAAGTCATGTTTTGCAAAGCTTGAGGTGGGTAAATGATTGTTTGGATAAACTATTCTTTCACTCCTCTTAATCTAGCTTTTCTCTCTGAGACAAACAATTTGGACATTCAGATGATCTTCATTGTTAGTTATCTTCCTTCTGAAATTTGCTTTGGATTTGGCAAAGCTTTGCAGTATACATGGCATGAAAAATTTAGTCTGGCATACCTTGACAGATTCAAATGTACAAACTGTTAGCTGCAGCAGAACGTTCAAAACCTGCCAAGCTGTGGAACTGCTAAAAAGCTGCATTGTTTCTAAAAGCTGCACAGTTTTTCCCACCAGTTCCATTAAATGGCGAAGATGTAGACCCTCGCTCCAAAAAGGAAATTATGCTTGTCTAGACAGGATATGGCGGGACATATAGGGCACCTGTTACTCTGAGGTCATTTTCATAACATTTATTCCCAAAAAAAAAAATGCATCGATGGTAGAACATATCCTGTGTGATGTGTAAGAAACATGTCTTTAACCACCAATACTGTCATATAGAATTGGAGGACTTTTTGAAATATCTAGAGTATATGGTCTAGTTTGAGCTGTAGATTTTTGTAAACCCAAAAACTGGATATGCATACATGAGATCCAAATAAAAAAAACTATACTTCAATGAACCAGTTTCAGTGTATGTGTAATCATAAAAAATTGTCCTTCCTGGTGGAATTACAGCATCACCATAAAACCCACTCTCAAACCTTGACAGTATGGAACATGTTTGCCTGTTAGAGACCTCTTTCGGAAAATCATCTTATTTATATTTGTCAGTTAAATTTACTTGACTAATCATGGGTGACATGCAAAATCCCCTGTGTTTGCATTTGTTTGAGAGGGTCAGAACACAATCTCCTCTTTGTTTATGCAGTTCTGAGTTGGCATCAAGGCTACTGTTATTGTAAATGAATCACTGTTCTAGTTGCACTGTGAAGATGGTGCCACATCAAATAAACTGTTTATAATTCCAGTTTTATGGTCATGGAGTCCAAGTTTGCGGTCAGATTTTTACATATCCAAATGGGCATCCGGGATTAAGCCAAAAAGCAGACATGCGTGCAGATTTACATTTCTACAAACAAACTCCTTGTGTGCCCCACTTAAGAGCTCAAAGTTGGATTTCTGGGACTGAATAATCAATGTAAATTTGTAATTTTATACTCTTTCTTTAATACTGCAAAGGCACACAATACATGAATTAAAGTTAAACCCATGGGCTTTGGCCATTGGATTTAATGGTTTCTCTAACAATCGTAAACTTAGATCGTTTTTATTATACATTTTGTGGTGGAAGTCAGTCTAGTTCCTATATTGTTAAAAGGCATGGATCAGGGATCATGTTCTAGTCAGCAGATCCTCAGCAATGACCTCAATCCATCATGCGAGAAGGTTTCTGCAGGCTGTGGCGCCATAAGGCCTTCTATGTCTTTTCTATGTCTTTCAGTGTGTTCCTCAATGAGGGCTTTAGTTTTTTTGGAAGCCTGCCGGGACTCTGTCCAAACTTATGATCTGCGTCCTGGATGATGCCAGATGAGAGAAAGAATATTTTCGTGGACATACACCAGGTCATATGTGATGGCTTTGGATGTCACATGGATGACAGATATTGGTAAACACCTCACTAAGAGAATACAGACGCATTATTTTGTCATATGGTTTGGAGGATTTGTATGGTGCTACAAAGTAAGTCATTTTGCTGGAAAAAGTACATTATTCTTGTAAAACAAAAACTTATGTATATGAGGGGTCCACCCAAAATGCCATGACATTGTGCTATTCCATGCCACCATAATTATAACAGCATGATCACACGAAGACATCTGGAGGATTGTAAAGCGCCCACAGTGAAGCTGTCATCAGGTACTAAATACATTTATGAAGAGTCGCCAGATACACAGGAATTGCAGGTAGATACTTTACAGTGGCAAAAGAACCGTCAAATACTTAAATGCATAAACACCTAAAAATGCATAAAAACAATGTCTCTGTGGTATATTTAAAATGATGTTAATATCATACAATACAAAATAATATATGATTTAAACATAGTAAGACCCGATTCACATTACTTTACTAGTAAACTTGTGTCGGCTGCATCGTAAATTTAACCTCCAGGTGATTTACGAAATTATACTTCGCATCTATGACCCAGAGCATCCTGCAAATAAAGGGGTCTCAAATAAAGGAAGATCTGATGAGGTGGGATACCAAAGGAGAAAGTGGAACTGGGTGAGCGAATGAGAGAGTGACGGAGAAAAGGAGAGAGCGCTCTGGATTGTATTATGTGCTATTATAAGCCGGGTGGTCCAAAGTCGCTTGGTTGAAGCAGTAAATTTTACTATTCCACTCTCCAAAACAACTCAACCTCAAGCTTTTCTGTTACGCACAGGGGGGTCATTAACCATTAATGGGATAAAACAACACAGGCCGTGTCAGAAACACAAACATGAGACCGATAGAGAATGAGTTGTACATGTAAGAACAATGAAAATTAAATAGAATAAAAAGACTTTGTCAAATCAGTAAAAGTGGGGTTTGATATCTTTCCACTGAACTACTTCTGCTGCTCTTTACTAATGTATGGAGAATCACATCTTATCAAAAAGCACACACAGTTCTCCCAGGGACAGTCACAAGACTCCATAAATACCCTCCAGACCAGCCATGCTTTATATATTACTGCTGTGACTAGATCTCAACCCACTTATTTCCAGAAACCTGCGAATCATTATTTAAAATTGCAGTTAAGTCCGTAAAGGTTGTTTCCTTATTTGGATTTTATCGTTGATGAGGAATTTCTTTTTAGCCTGTGTGTTGGTTTTCATGACTACCCCTGGTTGATCCGATTACTAAGACCATTATCTCCATTTCTGTCTTTGAAAACAGGAACACTTGATGCTAATACAAGAAACCAAAACAACGACACCTTGTGACTGGCAGTCACCAAATTTCTTTATTTGAAAGTAAATATCACCCTTTAATGTGCTGTTTCTGGCATTTTTACTTACTAATTAAAGGAAAAGTTCACCAAAAATATAATGTTATTTCCTCACCTTTGTACTTCCAAAACAAACTTTATACTAGTTTGGCATGACTTGAGGGTAAGGAAAGATATTTTGTAGAATGACCAAACTGCTTTTTTCCAAAGAATGTGAATGAGGACACTATTCTCTTTTACGGTATAGTTCGTCATTTTCTCACCCAAAGTTTGTTGTTCTGCTGAACACAAAGGAAATATTTGAAAGAATGTTTGTAACCAAATAGTTCTGGGGCACCACTGACTTTCACAGTAGGGAAAAACTCCTATGGTAGGCAGTAGTTCCCTCGAACTGTTTGGTTACAAACATTCTTCCAAATATCTTTTTTTGTGTTCAACAGAACAAAGAAATGAATAAAGGTTTGGAACCACTTGAGGGTGATTAAATAATGACAGATTTTTCATTTTCGGGGTGAATTTGGTGTTTACTTGGTATTAGCACCTATTGTATTATTGCTGCAGTATGACATATCGCTTTATTGCTCCCTGGAGAAAAGCGTCTGCTAAATGACTAAACACAAATGTAAATGTAACTGTCCCCTTAACTCTACGGAGCACCATTCACTATCATTGCACAAAGAAAGAGTTGCTTGATAATGCTAACATAAGAAAGAAGTGCATAAGAAAGCATTCTGTGCTAGTACATGTGTGTTTTAGACTGTATTTTTAGATCCCATTCTCCACGTTCACGTCATTGAGGGGCAGCGTATGAATGACCTATTGTTCACCCTCTAACTGCCAAAAATGGAGCTGGAGAAAGAGAAGAAGAGAAAGGGAGATAGAGACAGAGAACAATAATGAGACTGTCTCATCTCTGTCGTCAATGGCAAACAGGGGCTCAGAGGAATTAGGCATCTTTGGTTTGAGCCATCCCGGATTACACTGGCTTGCCTCTTGTCTGTGAGAACCCACTTGGGAAACAATTGGTGGAACTAATTACAAGTTCATATCAGGCAATGAAAATCTTTGTGTTATCTGAGAATAAAGACATGGAGTAAAAGAAAGATATTTTATTCATCAAATTAACGTTTTCATGTTTTGAAATGTAGGAATTCCATTGAAGATTACATTGGCAGATGCTTTTATTTTTTCCTCAGCTCTCACTGTAAGGAACTTTAAAGCTCTGAAAGTCTCCCTCAGGTTGTTTCATGCTGGCTGGCGGCTCTTGGCATTTCTCTGTGCATCTCGGTAATGCTCAGATGAGGAATCTCCAGTGATAAACATCATTTTGATCTGGTTGTTATTAAGACATTCCTTGGTGGATTTATCCTTCTTCTACACATTATATCTACAAAGGCTGTCAACATCATAACAGTACTCTGTAGATGCAGACACCTTAAGACAGTCAGATCTTTCTTTTTCATGTCCTCTGTTTTGTTGCAAGAACAAAGGAATTAATTTGGCTCTGAAATGGTTAAATATTTTACACAGGACTTTTTGTACATAATATTTATTGTCAATCAGCATTATGTTTTGTTATTACTTAGTGTTAAATCTCAGTGGTTGTATCTTATAGCACAGAAGATAATTAATACTGTAAATAAAACACAACAGCCATGAATGTCCCAGAAGAGACAGCGGAAGGAGGCAGACCCCTGCAACATTAAAACTAGCCAGTTCATGGTGCACTAGAGAGTATTTCAAAGCCACAGGACATATTTCAAGGTTAGAGGAATGAAAGCTGAGGTTTCTGGTTTGGGGTCATCTGAAGAGTCAAGAACAAGAATCCCTCATGGAGCTCTGACAGGAAATCATCATGCAGAGCCCAATTATGAGCTTGTTAAGTGTGTGCATGTGTGTCTGGGGATGCCTCCCTACCCTTTGTGTTTTTACAAACATAACTGCACAAAAAAGATTGTCTGTTTTCATTATAAAGCTTCTGGTTTTGCTTTTTCGATTTTTTTTCTAAAACAGTTTGGTTAGCTTTCTTTTATACACTTTATAAGTTCTGTTTTCTTTCTAAAATGTCTTTAAACCGAATGTATATTTGGTCTTTTTCCTTATTTTTATATAGAAAACTTTTCATAGCCTACTGTATTTTTATAATTATTATCTTCTTGTGATGTGATCAACTTTTGTCATTGTCTGCAGCCAAAGCATCTGCTGTACTGTTGCACATTTGACAAATAAATGTTGTGCATCTGCAATCCTAAAAAAAAAACTTTACAGGCATCTCAGACTTTTCTTCTATTCTTAAACCATATAATGTTACATTTCTGTAATACAGTAGCTCATTTAGAGGTAAACAGCTTACCATGACAGCACAAAGGAGTCCCAATTTCAATGTATTACCATCCCAGTATGATGCTGGTAAAGACGCACAAGATGTTTACCATCCTCAAACACTGTTTCTGGTCGTAAATGTTTACACAAGTGCCATTTTAAGACCTACCTTGCCTCAACTGGCCCTGTTTGTTTAAAGCAATATATCAGACCAACCAGCTCTTAAGAGGCTGGGAGAGATCAGGGAGGTTCACTGAGTATAATGTGTATATACGCTTACTATAAATATTTCTTTAGCTGTACTTGTGTACTGTGCCTATTTTCAAGTAATGCAGAAACGGGTTTATAAGAATATGATTTAACCACGCACATGGTCGCCGTTCCCAATCATGATGTCCACACAGCAACCATTCAAATGTGTTTGTAACATCAGTTTTCCCAACCCGATCTCGCAGAATTTGTAAATATTTTATGATGCAGCTAATTCATATGAATTAATTTGTACAATGTAGAGCGTACAAAACCATACCATTATTATAAAAAAAGCAATACTGAAGACCCTCCCCTAACCCCACCCCTAAACCTAACATAACTGGCACAAAAACAAATCGTACCAAAACGTATAACTGTGTGATTCATTTTTTTTATTGAATAATGATTCAGATGTGGCCAACTCTCACTAAGCTTTTGAGTAACATCTGTAAATGACAACATCTCTTGGACCTCAAGGTAATGATGTTATTGTGATACACATGTGAATTCCCTGTCCAATATTAGTCTGATGTTAGATCAGACCAAGTTGCCAATACGAACACATGTGTTAATGTCCATGTGGCTAATTTCATTTGACACTGCAGAGAGATGATCGAATCCACTGGCTGAGATTACAGGGACAGGGGTGGATTTGTGATTTGTGATGGTAATGAGATCTTGCTGGCAAAGAAGGACAAGGTGGAATAATCAACTCCGGTATGCTGGTACCCTCAGCTCTATTGCATTCTAGATGGCCTCAGAGCACTGAGGGTTGAGGGACAAGAGGAAATGGAAGAATAAGGAAGACATTATGTAAAAGTTTATATAGGATGTGTTATGAAAATCGAGTGTGTTATGAAGAAAAATGACGTATAAAGACTACTTATTATGTGGTGCGACAAATAATATAAATAGTTGTATTAAATAATAATAAAATATATATTTTTTGTGGCTGAAATATGAATCTCTGACACAATATGGATAAAGTTACGATATTTTTAAGTTTTGCGAGTTTCAGGGAAAAAAAATTAGTTAACAAAAACTAATTAAAAAAAAAGAGATGATTGTATTCCAAAAAAAAATGCAAAACTTTGTTTCTTAACACTTTAAATACAGAAGATTTGTTAAGCATATCATGGAAATAAATTGATTTAAGATAAATCCTGGTTGCACCACATAACTTTTTTTTAAGGCTATGGCCAAGTCATAGATGAAAAACATTAAAATGCACTTAATTTAATGCACCACATTCTTTATGTTTGAATACCTTGAACAGATATTATTTTTTATTTTATTTTAAAATTGGCATGAAGAAAATCCTTACATGTCAATGACCCAAACATCTAGAACAAACAGCAATTCATAACACCACTATCCAAATAAATAGACTTTATATGATAATAGTTTCTATGGTAAACAGACATTTTCAATTTAAAACTACTGTGTGGCTATTTGAGGTAGCTATATACTTTAGTGTTGTCCTTGTTTTTGGTTTTAGGGCTCATAAAATGTATCTATTGTTTTAAGCAACACTAGTGAGACTATTATCTGTGCTTATATCCTTTTTTTTTAAATTCTGGAACTTTTCATCCATTCAACATTTTCATGCCTCAAGATATTTTCCATTCCATTTAGGATGTTTGAAAGCTGAAATTAAGCTATATTAATTTCCCTAGTACACAAATTCCATGAAGATAGTGATTCAATAAGTTGTGACTGTGACAGGGAAAAAACGATCTTACCACAGTGGAATGTTGCCCTCTTTTCTCTGCCAAAGACAGGATTGGAAATACTTTGAAAACTACATGCACTGGAAAAGCTGATCATTTGCTCAAGGAAGCTTCTTCAGTTCTTACAGTTAAGGTTAAGTGTCTGACTAAACTAGTCCAACTCTAGTCCTTTGCCAGGCAGTGGCTTAGAATGGGCCTGACGTTAAACAAAAATCTTAACTTCAGGAAATGAGCCTGTTATCATAACAAAAGCATTTACATTGGCCAGCGGCCAGTGTCACACATGAAGACGTCTTGTTTACTTTTTTTAATAAAGCCAGAAGTTTACTTGTAAATAATGAGGACATTTACAAGCAGCTAGAGATTTTAAACCTTTATTTAGAAAAATCTCACAGCCAAAAACTGTTGCATATTTATGGTAGAACTGCAAAAAACGTTTGTGGCGATGCTTATCGGCTGCTTTGGAAAGCAGTGCACATGATTCGTTGTTCACTGCTATAAACCGCTAAATTGACTTAAATTTCTGTCAGCGTTTCAGAAGACAATGATGTTAAATCAGCATAAATGCGACACTCAGATAAATATTACATTAATACATTATTATAAATGTGATTTTTAACATTTGTATTAATAATATTATTAATATAATATAATTACTAATATTAATAACATCAACTTTATTATTATTATTATTGTTATCGTTGTTGATGTTGTTAATATTAACACATTGCAAATTGTGTAAATATTGTGCAAGCAGTTGTATATTTTAAAATACTCTTACACCCCATTTGAATCATTTTAAAAGATACTTTACCCAAAATAAATATTATGTCATCATTTACTCCCAAGTCACATTAACGATCTGGAAAACACAATTATCAAGGATTAGAGATGCCCAGTATCACTTCTCAGTCTGAGCATATACTTTATGCAAAATAAATGTTTCAGGACCAAAATAATAACCCCATACCTCAAATTTGTGGTTCTTATATTTGAGAGTAGTCACCAGTACTAACATGCTGACTTGGGAGTGCTGTACAAAATAAATGTTGGGACTCGGGGACTGTGGGGCACCCTTGTTAAGGCAGAACCCTGCTGAGAAAAGAGTTACGTAAAGAGGAAAAGCAGCTGGGAACAGTTAGAGCAAAGTACGGAAATTAAACTTCAAAAAAACAAAGTAAAGGTTTTTCTTGTGTTTCCAATTCTGCTGGTAAGAAGGGAAAACGTGTACTTTTGGGATGCTAGATGCTTCGCCTGCCAAACTCAGCTTTTTGTTGAGTTTCTTAAAAAAATATTTAAAACAAAACAGCTTGTAAAAGGTCAAAAAAGGAGTGGTCAAAATGGCAGGAATGTGACATCATGCCCAACTGAGAAAATCTCTTTGCTTCCCAAATCAGGCACCAATCAAATTGCTCTCATTCAGCTTTATCTGAATTGCAGGCTGCTTTGATCCCAAATATACTTAATGGCTTTGAGACTTGCAGTCCCCATCATAATGGCCTGTTGATTGTGAATGGAGATCCAAACAATTATGTTTTCCCCTTTGGTCTGTTTGGCTTAATACCAGTTTTCCTGTACTATTACCGTGACATTATTAACCTCTCATATGTCTATGAGATAAAGTTATGGTTATTTAAACAGGACGACCTATTAAAGCAAAATAGTTATAAATGGGAGTGCTGGACTTTGAACAGACCCTTCTAAATAGAAAAAAATCCACCACACACATTGTTCCTACAAAAAACTGTCCCACACTAATCCATGTCTCTTTTTTGGTGGTCTAAAACATGAGAGAGGTTAGATATACGCCCATCCGTTGAATTACAGTAATGAAACTATTTGCTTCTGGCTACAACGCATTTGGATTGAAAACAATCAGTGCGCCGCTGATAAAAAAAACTCAGTCTGGGCTGTAATTCCAATTTTAGAGCAGGGCTGTGTGTTGAATGTCTCCTAAAATGCCTCCATTATTCCGAAAATTTCAAAAGGCAAACAAACCTAGAAATACTTTTAGTGGACGAGTATAATAAGTGCAAGAGTATCTCAGCATCAGAGGAAATGTAAGGCAGGGGACCGAACTCTGGCTATAATCTACAGTCTGTCCTAATTTTTCATTTTTTTCATGCTTCACAATGAATACCAGATGTGAGTGTGAGTATAAAGTAAAATTGCATTGGGAACGGGGGATGTGGTGGGGGCAGAACTTATTTCCTGCATGTTGTTCACCTATCATGGAGCAGACAGTGGAAAGCATTGGAACCATTTAGGGTGTTTGGGGGCTTGGACATATTAAATGGTTTGTTCATGTTCACCATACAGACACACACACACACACACACATACATTCATACATAACTATATAATTAGCATTGATGTTATTCTTGATGTTTTTGGAGCACCTGCAGAACACCCAGTTCTTTGGAATTCGTTTTTTTATAAATCCTTCTATTTTGAGAACTTTTAACAGGCTTTTAATTCATTGTGTTTTTGTCTTCAGAGCAATTGTTGTGTTACAAAATATAATATGTTAATCTGTTGTCTCGAAACCACATTAATGAAGTCATACTTTGCTTCAAAAGATTTTCAAAATGCTATAGATTTCTTTGTTAGACACCATTATTGAATGTAATGAAATTAAAAGAGATATAAAAGTATACGAAAGAAAACAAATACTTTTTATTCTGATGTGCGAGTGCGTTTTTCCCCAGTGCGCACACATGTGTGTATTCATGTCTATGGGTCAGAGCGTGTGTGGTCTGCACCGTGCAACCCCTGAAAATAGAGTCGTGCCTGAAAGAAAAATATTCCTCTCTATTTTTAATAACTCTTAAATCCTCTCAGCCTGAGGGCCAAAATGTAAACCAGCACACGGTTTTACCATGATGTGTTATACAGGAACAGACCTTATTGCCTATTCTCCAAGATGTGTGCAGCTCAGGCTTTTTCAGAGCAGTTCTTTGAGTTGCCATTTTATTCTTTTCAGTTTAAGAAATCTTAACATTTTTAATCACATTTTTACATATGTAGAATGTGATTGCCAGTTTAGTTGGACTTTTAAACCAATGCACTAAAATAAGATCTTTTAGGCGATATGAAAAACAGCACATTTCACATTTGAAGGGGAACCATATTGTTATTATCAAAGCAATTTTTTTTATAAAAGTCAACGTTTACTATTCTACACAATGCGATGCTTGACGTTCTGATAAAGAAGACAGATGTAAAAGACTCAATACCACACTGTTTTACACAGCCTCTCTCAACTTGTTTGTTTGTCTTTTTATTTGTCACAGTAGCACGTTTGATTTTTACGCACATGCCTCTGGCAGCAGATGTTGGAAGAAGTGGCGAGAAGAAAAATATACTGACCGCCTGCAATCCGTCCGCAAAAGCTAAATATTGACTTAGTGACCTGTAATCAGATTCGTACACATGACAGAATGGAAATAAACACCAACATGTGCACTTCGCCTCTAACTGCTGACAGCCCACAACAGAGCAGTATGGCATGCTGGGAGATCGAGCCTGCCTGAAGCTGTCTGTAAAGTTAATCTGGTAATGGTGCTCTTTGAGGTATTGGGTATACACGATCAGGAGTTAAATGATCCCAGTCATTGCTTGTATAAATATATATATAAATATGCATCATTACGTGTCAGGTTTTTTGCATTGCTTTGTTTAAGCTGGCACATAATTGAGCTCTGAATCTGTTGCGTGTGAAGTCACACATACATTTTTATGTGCTGCATATGCTTTATGCAAGTAAATATGCATTTATACATTTATGCTTCTGGCAAACACTTTGTTTCAAAGCAACTTATAATGAATTCAAGGTATAAGTGCCATGCAGCAGGAACAGCCTAACAAGTTTTAAATTGTTACTGTCTACGTTACACAACCGTTTTATGGTCTTCTGTGTTCTTCTCAGAGGTTTGGAAGGAGATTTTGTTACAGGTTTGATTTCAGTGACCCTTAAAACTGCCTCTCTGCCAGAGAGAGAGAGAGAAACAGAGAACTTTCATATGGCTGAAATCTGCATGATTGCGATGATGTGAATTATTCATTAGCGAACACATGTGCACGGCTGACTTCAGAACAGTTTATATGCTGTCAGCTGCTCTGGAACACAATTAAGACAATCTCACACAAGCATATAAAAGTATTTTTGGACAGTTATCCACATATCCAGTAATAATTATAACTTTAATAACAATTTTTAGCTAATGTCTCTTATTATAACATTATGACAAAAGGTAAAAAAATATATAAAAATCTGTAGGAAATTGTAGAGTGAGTCCTTCATCTGCTCCAATAATGTGATATCTTTGAGTGACCTTAATATAGGAGCTTTTCTTAGCAAATATTTAAGTCTTTTAATTGTGTTTTTTAGCTTTACTACACTAAACATATATATGCATAGACCTAAACTCAATGAAAGTTTGTTGCACCTCTTGCTCACAATATTCCTAAATTCTTAAAAGTTCCTCTTAAACAAGAGCTGATACGTATATTTGCTGCCACTATGACTTCAACCAAACAATTTACCCTGACGCACCACTAGAGAACGTCCTAAATTAAATTTTTAACCCAGATGTTTATGAATTGTGATTTGATCGGCTGCACTTTTCCATCTGTTCCTAATTCATTTTCCCTTTTGTCTCATATGAATAGTACACCCGCATCACTAAAGTCCAAGATCTTTAATCGCATGCCAAAGCAAAAATCTTTTATCCAGATAGTTTTGTTTTGAATTAGAGTGTCTCCAAGTACCGGTAAGAATTTGCTCTGTATTAACGCCAGTAGATGCTCAGTATGTGTAGATGAGCAACGTCATGGGTTTTGAAGCTCATTCAAAAATGTGCATGATTTTCAATCCAATGAGAACCCGAAATGGAATTTGAAGAGAGAACGATCACATCACACAACCAAACCATTGACATTTTGTCTTCTGAGAAATCTGGATCGGGTTTGGTTTAACTGAAAGCAGTTGTAGTCACACCATTTGTTCTCCATTCTCACATATACATGCATACACTGGTACAAATAGATGTTTTTTTGCTAAAAATAAATCAAAGATACATTTATTAGCACTACACAAAAAATACAGTATTTCACTGTTTTGTTTTATATAATTTATTACAGGTAAATAATGATAAATTACTAAAATAGACTGCAAATTTGCACGTTGTTTTACACAAAATATTTTACATCTATATTTGCAAACTCCCAATGACAAACATAATTTGTGGCTAATAATATTGATTTACAACAAAAAAATCAAGGTTTCAGAGGGACAGCAGTGATATGTTTACTTGATCAAAGGTTGGGCTATTAAGACATGCATCATATACCTCATGCCTGTGGTTTCTGATTTGAGATGCTAACATTTAGAACATAAAAATGTAAGACATTCTTCAGCAGTGTAGGTTAGGATGTTGTGTGGCATACCCACATAATTGCTATACTCATATTCCGTTACAGTGCCCTTCAGTTATTCAATCTGCAATAATAATGGGTTTTGATGTGAGTGAGCTTGGCCATATTTGACAGGGAAAATAGTCTGTAGCGCAACCACAAAATTGCTTAGAAATAACAAATTGACACCTGGTAAACGATCTAAGTTGAGATCATGCTTGAGGGCTTGTTAATGTAACTCGTTAGAATTACATGTTTATGTATGCTACATTCAATCTGCAGTATTGTATTGTTCTCTTGGCTTGTTCAGTGTTTGAGCGCACATCTACTGTAAGTAAAAAAGGTAATTGATATTGGACACGTTTGTAGAAGCTTGATTCACAGTTTATAATCCCTGAGGAGACATTTTTTTTTCCTAAACAGGCTGGCAAGATCAGATGGCAAATGAACGTTTAATAGCTTCTTTTGTACAAATCGTCAGACCTCTTGGCTTTCACTGGATGTTCTTTGAAATATTCTCTAATCATTCTAGAACAATTTGAACCATTAGCAAGTGCTTGCCTACTGTTAAACCAAAAAGGGGTACAAACCAAATAAAAAGATATTCTGAATCAATCACCATTCAACACTATTCAATACAACAAACGTATTTTCCAAATAGGTAACTCTACTGTGCAGTATGTATTAACTGCACTATTTTATTACATAGTATATAAACTCATACATTTTCTATAATTGTCTATAATGTATATAGGAATTCATTTATGTCTAATAGGCCTGAAAAAGCGTGTTAGCATGAGTGAAAATAAGTAGCTATTATTTCCATCTCAGGAGCCATTTGTTTTGACATGTCCCATTCAAAAATCTAGTTCATTTTATATAAATATGCAGTGTAAATACTTTAATGTAGGTTTACTTTTTCTTTCTGCGCCCAAACACAAATCCACTAAATGCTTGGACACATGACTGGTTCTGAGGGAAACCATTGTTTCCATGTCCTCGGTAAACCCACAGCTATCAGCCTTTCGAGCCATGAAGTGTGTGTGACTTAAGATGTGGATGGTGGCACACATACAGTTTAGACAAATAATAACTGAAGTCTCTATTCTGGTCTATACTGCATCTCTAACGCACACACACCCACAAATGTAATATGTATATATATATATATATATATACAGCCACAGAAAAGAGACTGTTTCAAAGTATTTTTCATAACACATTTGTGGAATGATCTGCCTGCTGCTACAATATCAGCAGATTCTGTCGCCATCTTTAAGAATTGGCTGCATTTATTCTGCATCCAGCTTATGCCTTGACGTGAGCGTTACATCGGCCGTAAAGGGATCTATAGGTAGTTAGGTTTAGATAGGTTGTTTAATTGTGTGAACTACTAACAATATATTTACCAAATTTTAAATAAAAATATTGTTTCTTTTTGCATTTAAAACAGGTCAAATAACAGAAAAGATGCTCTTTATTTTTACAGACATCAAATACTATAAAGAAAACAAGTTCATATTCACTTTTAAGCAAATATCATTTTTACATTTTACGGAAATATCTCAGTTTGGAACCAAACTCTTCATAAGTATCACATATAGCTTTCACAAAAAATAAATTGTCTCTTTTTGACCAGAAAGCTTTAAAAACATTTGTGCTTGAAAGACATACTTCATTATAATCCTTCCTATTTAATGAGATTTTAAATGATTTAATTAGCCGTTAATAAAACACCGCCACTGCGTAATGTAATCGTGTCAAAACTTTTGAAAAAGAATTATAGCTCTTTGCTTAGTTAGAATAAATTATTTTTTTGTTAGTAAATTTCATTTCATCTACAAAGAATAATAAAAACATAACAAAGAGAAGTTGAAGGAGATGTAAAATTAAGAAATAGATAACAGATAGGACAAAGACAAAATAAAACGACCAAATAAACAAGGTGAACTTGAGCTAGACATCATTTTTGAAATTGTCTTTGAGTCTGATGATTCACACCTGTGGGGCACCGAGGCAAAGAGGTCACTGAGGGGATGGACAGCCAAGCCCCCATGTGGAAGACAAGCTGACAGAAAAACATGCTGGTCTGTCTGTGATATCTGTGTTAGCTCTGCTCAGGACCTGTCCCTACAAGCTCCTTACTCTTTCTACCTTGCTTTCATAGCTACCTTTTCCAAACAGGAAACGTAAAAAAACTGAAATGAATACTGAGGTGAAGTGGCTTGTTCTCAAGGGATCAATCCGAAATTATGCTCTAACTCCTCTCGCTGGGTTTTACATTTTGACATGTGTACAGTTTAAGCGAAGTACCAGCCCTGCATCCCGTCGAGCCTTTCAGAGGGTTGCACTGAGATCATAGATCATTATCATACAGTCTAGACTTGAACATCAAGGCTATTCAACATCTCAAATCAGGCCTTTAAAGTTAGTTTTACATTTGGCCCAAAATATAACATGGTAGATCACCTCTGTTGTGTGGTTTAATTCAAATTGTTCCCATACAGGACCCTTGAAACGGGGAGATATGTCAGGAATGCAGATGATGGCGAACGAATAAACAAACAAACAGCAAGCAATTAGCTTCAGAACCGGTTGCGTTATTAACGGCTCACGTGCGAGGAGGTTTGATTAGACTCCGAAAAGGAAAAAGTGAGTGAGGAGATAGATAAGGGCGGGAGAGGAGACGAGAGGGTCATGAGTGTGTGTTCAACACCCTCATTAATATGTCATGTTAAGGGAAAATATTAGCACGGTGTGGAAGGAAAATAATTGATGTAAGAACAGATTTATTAAGGATTAACAATGTGTTTCTGACATCCGATTTAGTCAATGGAGAGCGTTGGGAATTGTGATGTTCTGAAAATGTAAAAAAAATAACAATAACATAAATAATAACATCAAAAACAACTTCACAATAAGGTTGCATTTGTTAAAAATTAGTTATCCACAAAAAGTTAATATGAGAAAAACAATACTTCTAGAGCATTTATTATTTAAATTGAATGTTTCTGTAACTACATTTTTATATTCCAAAGCCATATCTATTCAAATTTGTTAAGAATAATGAACAAACAATAAACAATTATGTTAACTTACATGAACAATGATCAATGAATGGTGTAAAAATATGCTGTTTATTGTTAGTTATAACCATAGGTTAAGGTTAGTGTTCGTTACAGGGCTAACGCATAATAAATTGAAACCTAATTTTATACAAACATGTAAGTGTCTTTTATTACAAAAAAAATACTTTTTAAAAGGTTTTTGAAATAAGTGACTTTGAGTAATGGAAAATGAGCCAGTAAGAGGCCAGAATTTATAGGATCTCCAGCGGAGGTAGGACCGCTTGTGTTATTTTACATTACTGATGAGTTTATTATTGTTATTAATGTGAGAAAAATATTCATAAGTGTAACCCTAAACATGCATTGTTATCTTTTAATGTTTGTAAAAGTTTAAATAAGTTTGTATTTGTTAACAATCAGTTAATGCATTAGCTAACATGAACAATAAACAATACCTTTGCAGCAATGATAAGTTCATGTTCATTTTTTTATTTATTAATACATTTTTTAAGATTAATACATGCTGAAAAACTATATTGGTTATTAGTTGTGCAATGCAATTACTAATGTTAACAAATACAATCTTGTTGTAAAGTGCAGCAATTGTTTTTACTTTACTGTCATTCTACAAAGTGGAAAACAGATGACTGGCATTGTAGGCTGATTGACACCTGAAAACCCGAAACCATTAAAGAGATAAACAGCTGTCTCAGCATAACTATACATAAGCAAGAGATTATTTTCGGCTTTGAACCTCTTTGAAGTTCTTTCAATAAGAGTGTGAAAAAATACTTCCTGCAGATTGGCTGGCTTTTTCAAACCTTTCAGTGCTACATCTGTGCTCTCTTCCTGTGATGTCACAGTTGACAGGAAGTATTGCTAGGAGCATGATTTATGTTTGATTATTGTTTTGGTTAAACTACAATCAAACACATACATCCGACCTAACGTAGTAAAAATTAGGTGTGTTTTAAAAAATGTTTTATTATTGATTTGCTTACATTACATGTGTTCAGGTTTAAATGTTTTGTATACATCTGTATATACTGTATACAAACTAACAATCACTGATCTTACGTTAGTTCTATACACTCTGCTCAGTGAAGTAAAGAAAGAGATGTTTGGGAGTCAGCACTCATTTTAATTGAGGACGAGCGCCCTCTACTGGCATTCGCAGAATGATAACACATAGCAGTCCAGTAAGTTTTATTGATGGACGCTGTACAAGTTATTATTCTGATTATGCTATGCTCATGTTGAAGCTGGAAAAAGTAACAATGAAGTGAAATGTTTGAAATTAAATTAAATTAAAATGTAGTATGAATTTGTAATAACCAAAAATGGAATTAGCTTGCATGAAAATGTAAAGATAAAAAGTGAAGTTTAATGCAATGTTTAATTAATAAATAATTAGAAATTAAAATCACATTTATAAAACATGTAAATCATTTATGTTAATCAGTTACTTAACAACTTCATCGTTATGTAATCGTATACTACAGTAGGCCTGTGCTTATTCATTTGATTGATTTTCTCTCATAATGTATTGGCATTTATGCATTTGGCAGAAACTTTTATCCAAAGCGACTTACATTATATTATCCTATAAATTTAAACTAAGGTTTGTGCGATCCCCTGGGATCAAACCCACAACCTTGTGTTGTTGCTCTTACCACTTAGCAACAGGAAAGTATGTAGACAGTAGAACATCAGTCTAGTAGATTAGGCTTTTCTCATGGATCTATAACCGTGTTATATTTCGATTATACAATCAATATAATTTGTGTGTAAGAGAAAGTGAGTGTACCCATAAATTTATGCACATCATTGTGAATAATACATACTTTTTCTGACAACACTTGCTTTGTATGTCTTGGGGCAGTAAGTGCAATGTTTTTCTTCAGCCAGAGTTTAGCTCAATCATGTACGCTGGACGCGCAGGAGACCTCAATTAGAGCAATAATTAGGCTGTTTCTTAAAGACCATTACTGCAACTGGTGCACTGGTTGATGAGAAATAGTTGTCCCATAGGGAGGAAAGAGCAGCTGCCCAGGGTCCGGAGAATTTGGATGAAGTATGAACAGCTCAGTGTTTGCTGAGAAAAGGGGCCATTCAATGCCCCCAGGCCTGATATACAAGACCCCTCTGAGGGGCCCATAGTTCTGACCCCATTCGCTGACACTGGAGATTAGATCAGCGTAAATTGGCAACTTTTGCCTGTAATGAGAGAGGTGGGAGAAAAAGAGAAAGAGAGAGAGAGAGAGAGAGCGGTCAGAGGCTGTTTGGGGTGGAACAGGGAAATCACATGTGGACCGATGTTGGTGTGCACGTGTGAAATTACACAGTACAATAAGCCCTAATAGGAGGTCTTGAGAGAGATTGGTCCTTTTTTATCTAACTGTGACATTATGAGAGTTACTAAGGACTATGTGGAAAAAATGACCAGCCCAGATGACCAGCCAGGAGATTCCTCATGGGAATCAAAGTATCACACTATGGAAGTTAGGTTTCAGTATGGCTTCAAACTGGAGACCTTATGTCAGGGGTATAGGTTGAGTTGGGTGGGAAAACACATGATCTGATTCTGTTCCCACACCTCAGAATGAACTTTGCACTCATTCATGTAATCTGACCATATTCTGAACTTTGCTCCCAGCCAAAATGTAAGAAACATGTTTCTTCAAAATAATATTACACGAAATAAGACTGCATACCTATACGTGTTCAGTCGTGTTACAGTTTTCCACATCACTACCACTGACTGGAAAATATGTTGCTATTTTTATGTTATATATTTTAGAACTCAATATATTAGTTAGTTTCAAATACTTTAACAGATGCTTCTTATGCAGTGTGAACATCAAGTAATGGAATCTAGTCACATGCATTAAGTGGCGACGTAAGAAATACCTTTTACGGGTCCAAGCATCTATTCATTTCCATCGGGGCTCAAGCTTAAACAGCTGTTTATGAGCTCTTTTTACTCATATTGCATATTTAAGCGAAACATGTATTAACTCAAAGTATACACTACAGTCACCAGGCACACGGAATCTCCAAAATCAATATCTGAATAAATTATGAAAAATAAATGGCTGACTGGCCATGTGGGACCTTAGTTATAAATTTAAGGGTTAGGATCGCGGTTGTCTGATAGTATTATAGCTCGCCATGAGCATATACTAGCATTCTTTGTTGTTTGCCCATCGCATCTTATTAAGCGTTTGGACCCGGAAACAGTATATGACCTTTCATATATGGTGGTGCGTGACATCAGGCTTAACAAGCATATAGATGAGGTTGATAATTCCAACTAACGGCTCACTTCTCCCATCCCCCTTCCTTCGAAGCACTACGGTGGCTGACACAGAACTAAGATATTGTCATGTTTTTGCTTCTTTGCCTAAGGAGACAATATTTACGAAACGTGTTCTGTAGAGCAGTTTGTACGTTTAGAGCTACTGTAGAAACAACATGGCGATTTCAATGCAAGGTGACCTGCGGTGAATGTAGATGTAAATTGCTCATTCTAAGTTAATAAAAACATAACGCTTCATTATGTTAGATCTTTATACATCTCTGAACACATAGTTAGGCACATTATATTGCGCTTCTGTCAATAGATCTTCCAAATAAATACACATTGGACCTTTAACAATGTGAACAAATTTCATCTTATGACTTTAACAATGATAGAGTTTGGATTTCCAATAAAACAAATTATTACAGGGCAACTGATGTTTATTGTACTCTTTAAAGTATACATTGTAAGCATAACCGCTTAAACCCACATATGCCATGCGCCTGTGTGTCTTTTAAGATGAATAGAAACACACACCCAGTGAAAATTACACACTGGCATTTTCCGGAGCATAACTTGTTACAGAAATACACAAACAAACAAAGCCAAAGCATAGCTAATATCTCCAAATTGCCATGTGTGTAACCATCAAATTACAAGGCAACATTACAGTTTATGCAGCTATAAAACCGTAATTATGTATTGTGGATTCATAAATTGGTTGAATCTCAAATTTAGGTCGATGCTCGAAGCAAAATATCTTTCTGTTAATTTGCTCCCTTTCTTATTTCCTTTGATATATTCATTGTGGTGAGATAAATCCTAAAAAATAATAGAGCCCTTGATTGGGCCACTCAGCCGAAACACACCAAGCAAATCGAGTGGAATATATATAGTGATGGCAAATATGAAACCTTCATAATCATAAGGGAAGTGTGTCGAAACCAAAACGATTTTCACAGAGAAACTCTTGACCAGTGGGTTACGCCGACTCTTAGTTTAATGCTCTATTTATTGGCTAAAATCTTTTTAATCTTTTTATACGAGCTCAAACGAAAATGTGACGTTGCCTAGAGACCTGCAAACTTTGTAACACATGCTTTGTGTAGATTTACATTGCACTCACTTCAAAAGAACCTGCGGTAGGAGTCTAGCCACATATAGTACCTCAATACTAATTGGCAGCTAAATCTACACCAGAACTACTGTAACCACAACATTAGCTTCTGCTATAACCATTTGTGCTTTCACAATAAGGAGGCTTAAGTAACCAAGCAAATAGCATTTTTATTCGAAATGCATCAAGGCTTTTATCAGAAATATTATTGACATCCCCTTTCTCTCAAACCAAATAGCGAAAACAGAACTGTGCAGGCCAGATTCTGAGTAATATTGTGTTCAGTGAAGTAAATCGTAGAATTTATGAAAGCAGTGTCAGATCCTATTAGGCCTGACGCTGCGCTCAAATACTGAAATCACTGACAGCGGCAGAATGAAGTTCATTAGATACAGGAGTGCTCCAGCAGTGTGTTCGCTCAACTGTGGCTGAGGGATCAGACATCACTAAGCCAGGTTTGGGAAGAAAACATGCGCTTGTGGTTTCTGGGAAGCTTGTGGCTCTGGACTGGACCGCTGGAGTAAGTGTCAGGAGAAGCAAGAAGCATTTAGTGAATGACGGTTTGAATGGAACTAGAAATAGTGAATGCAAATCTACTTTTCTAATATTTTGTGTGTGTTTGTGATAATAAATAGAAACTGAAATGTTGAATGATTCCGTGTATATTTTTTCCTTGTGACCAATTTCCCAGATGCTCAAACTGTTTCTAATGTGTGTGGACATATGAAGTGGACATAATGAGAGCATTTGGAAGAGCACATTATCCCGTGACAGGAACACCATGGGGGATATAAGCAGGGGTAAAGAATGAGAGGGAGGTGTTCTCTTTTTTCCACGTCCCCGCTGGGCACCTACATCTCCAGCATGTTATCTGAGTCAATCTGCTGGAAAAGACGCTTTGAAAATTAAGCTTTGGCTTCTGCATCAGAGGCCAAAAAAACAATTTCCTCCCATTCATTTGAGCTCACTGCACGTGAAAGTCATTCGATGTTAGCACCTGTTGAGCTCATAGGGAATTTGTGTAGAGGTAAAGTTGATGGGACTCAAATAAATCAAACCCGAAATATAATTCAAACACACCAAACCAAAGTTTAAAAAGAAACTCCTCATGAAATGAAAGTCCAGGACAATAGACAGGGTCTCTGGAGGTTATTTAATAAAGGCCTCACCCAAAACAAAAAGATGAATCAAGCCTGTGCAAATGAGATGAAATTCTTGAACTTATTGCAAAATGTGTTCCAGGAAAGGTTTGGATGATTTCACCTCTGGCTTTTCTCCACATCCCCACACCCATAATCTGGAACACTGTGAACCTATGAGCCAACTAAACCAATGCCGTTTATATTAAAAACTACATTTTTTTTAATGTACATCTGAAAGCCATTTTTTAATAAATGAACACACAATTTGTGTCATTATTTATTTGTATGACACAAATAATTAATGCATTCAAATGCGTCCACAAATTCATTAAGGTTTGTATTGAAGCTGAAATAGTGTGGTCACTTAAGTCTAGTTTCTACTAGCTTGCTCAGACAAAAAAACGACAGTACACTGAGACTTATTATGTTTGCATGTTTTTATAATATAAGGTCATATTATTTAACATCTGTTTTACTTATCCCCCTCTTTGAGCAATTGGTCTGGTAATAACATAAATTACACATATATAAAAAAAGAGTGACACTTGCCTTTCATGGCACACAGGGACTACATTTATTTTTTCAACATAGATGGCTTAGAAGAAGAAATGTAATGTTGATATTATGTTGTTATTGTGGTGGGGTTTACATTGAGTGTGAATTTCTCTTTGTTTGTGAGGCAAAGAGAATGAGATGATGACACAGCCTAAGAAACGCCCGTGGCTTCAACGCGGTGGCAAGAAAACAAAGACTTTAGATACTGTAACTGAGGTTTTACAAGCAAGATGGCTGGCTGTGTGTTAGTTGAAGCAGACGTGTCTACACCTATCATTAGCTGCTGGTATGTTATCCTGAGATATTGGAAAGCATAGTTTAAATACATTACCCTAAGGGACCTAGTATGGATGTGTGTGTGTGTGTGTGTGTGTGTGTGTGTGTGTGTGTGTGTGTGTGTGTGTGTGTGTGTGTGTGTAAGTGTGTTTCAGTACATGTATGATATTGAATGCCTGAACAATACCCAGTTGAACTAGCTTCATTAAAATATCATCTTTTTACATCAGCTCTGTGTGGCATCGTTCCTCATCTGACATATTGTTACATATACCTTATAAATGCAAACCTTTTTTTTAGAAAGGTGCTTTTTCACTTATAATCCATAGGCTTAAAAAACAAATTATGTTTTGATGATTGTACAGATTGCTATTCACAAATGTTTAATCAGAAAACACTGTCCAGCCAGTCAAACCGTTCTAAATCAAATTTTCATAATCTAGTTAATTAACAAGTATTTCCTAAAAGAAAATCATATGAGACCCCACAAACATACAGGATGGGGGGATGGAGAATGACAATCTGCAACTATAACTTTAGACACTAGATGGCGCAAATGGCACACATCAAGTAATGTTATGTCACCCTTCTGTCATTTCAAACCTGCATGATTTTCTTTCTTACCTAGAACACAAAAGAAGATATTTTAAAGAATGTTGTTAACTGGATCCCATTCAATTGCCCTGGTTTTGTGTCCATACAATAGAAGTGAATGGGGGCCAGTGCTGTTCGGTTACAAACTTTCTTGGTAAAAAAATAAAGATGCAGTTTTTTCAATCACTTCTGTTTATTATTATTGGAAACACTTCCACTGCACTACATTATGGAAACAAATATTGTTGCAGTATGTACACTGCAAATTTGACCAATGTAGCAGAATACATGGTACTACATACTGCAGAAATAACCAAAAGAGCTATTTAATTGCTACACTGCCTACAGTATATTCAGTCAGACTACAAACATAAACAGCAAGATATGCGACCCTTCCTGCTTAAACTTATTGAATCAGCATTTCCAAAATCTGTTTCCAATTGAGCATGTTTCCCTCTATGTCCATGTTTGGGCTTTTGACTATGCCTAATGAACAGTTGTGTGACCCAAATGTCTTGACATGTTAAGACTTCTTTCAGTCTCAAAATAGTTTCACACATTACCACATCAACACTATTTAAGATATCACAAATTATTTCGCACATTTAAATGCGCTTCACCCACCGGCCACTTTATTACGTACACGTGTTCCGTTGCTTGTTAACATAAATTCCTTATCAGCCAATCACATGGCATAAACTCAATGCAATTAGGCAACTCAATGTGGTGAAGAAGACTTGCTGAAGTTCAAACCAAAGATTGTTTTGTAAAATGTGTGACGACTTCTGCTATAGTTTTGGAGTTGCCTGCGAGAAGCAGCTCCAATTAAAATACGTTCCCTGAGAGTCATTTTGGGAGATATTCCTATTGGGGATGACCTGCATTGGAAGTTCGGGCGTTTGTTTGGTGTTGGACGTTTTGCATATACATTTATATACACAATTTACATTTTCAACCATGCATCAAACACTACGCACTGACTTTATACTGACTGCTTCAGATATACTGTAGACCTTAGTTGAATATTGTTTTGCTTTGCAATTTAATGTTTAATTTCAGACTTTTCTGTTAATAATAAAGTTATGTTTTTGATACTTGAGCCATGGGTCGTAACAAACGGTAGTTCATTTTTACATTATTTGATACGTTTATTGTATTTGTTTTTAATAAAGAGAACAAAATAAATGTTTGCCACGTTTATTCCCTATTACATTTATTAAAATTACATTTATTAAAATAAAACACTCCTATATATAACATTTATTTAATCGGTTTATTCTCCAAAAGTAAAGAATAACTGTCAACAAGCACAAACACACGTGTATAAACGTACATTCGTGGCATTAACCTCCTCCAGCTGATTCTTCCCAGACAGTTGATACCATTGTCTCATGGAAATATGAGTGAGCGAGTGTACATCGGTGTGTACAACACTGCTATTGGAACAAATGGAAATGACACATTTTGCTGTAGATTTAAACTACATACAGTAACATTAAATACTGCTGACCCATGATCAGACTAGAAAATTATTAATTTTACTGCAGGTAATGTTACAGTAAATGGCCAAAGCTATTCTCGGGTGTGATCGACTTGCATTAAAGAGCTTTATTTTCATAGTTATCTTAATTCTAATGAATTTTCATTTTATTCACCAGCAAAATTTGTGGTTTCCATTCGGTTCAATTATAGCATTCTTTATGTTCAGTGTCTCCAACATGTCCGACTTCCGGATTGATAACACATTGTGAAAATATTACTATGTAATATGTATTGTATTGGTGTCACTGATCTTGATAAGACTATGAGTCCATAAAGCGCATCCCAAGAGGCTCTATAAAACGCGGTGCCGCACACCAGTTGTCGCGGGTTGCTGTAGGCGAGTAACGCAAACAAATTTAGCTCCTCGGACATCAAAGCTTTTCATGTGTGTTTCTTTCTAGTGTGTTTCTTGTTGTGTTGTTCTATTGGTTTTCTGTTCCGATGTGAAGTTGTGAGACCGAATAATTGCCGAAAGGTTACTTGTGCCACAGTTAAATTCATTTGAGGAACGTGGTTGGATTCGGCCATTTCACACCTCGGGATGGATTCTCCAGTTATCACTGAGAGTAACCGAGCTTTCGGGTGCCTTTGCGATGATAACCAGCCGATAACATCATGGGAAGATTTCATCGGTGAGGACAAAGCGTCCGATGACCATTTGGACGTACCATCATGGGCTGCTGTTGATCTGAACATCGATCCAGAGCCATCACCACCAGTCCCAACGAGAGGAGAAGTGACTGGTGAGATATATAATTTGTAATTATATGTTTGACCAACACAATCAACATCTTTAAATTGTGACCCAGCCTGTGCCCTCGGAAATGGAGGATTGTGAAAAGCTCAGGATCTGATTCACATACAGTGGGAGGTGGTATTATAATCTACCAGAATCCCTTGTTGGAAGATGATTGTAACAAGGTTCAATAAAAGGAAGGAAGGAGACGGGAACCGGAAGACATTTAAACATTTAATAAAGTAATAACAGCCGGCGGCCCCTCACGGCCGACCGCCGGCGAACAAAACATAAATACAAACATGTATGGGCCGGTCCTCTCTCTTCAACGGTCCGGTCGCTTATTTGCTCCTGATCTCCATACGTGATTCGAGACCGGTGCACGCACAGCTGGCGCTCATTAACAATTTCTCACCGGTCTCGAACCACGGTCTCGCCCCGCCTACTCCACTACAAGGATGTAGAACAAATTCTCTACAAATATAGAATTCTTGATCTTATAGAGGAAAAATGGAAATGGAATAAGATAAAGTTGGAAAGCTATTAGGAATGTCTTTAGGATCATCAAGGCTTTCCATCATTTGGACAATATAAGGGTGAATGCCCAAAATCCTGGGCCCCAACAACAAAGGAAAATAACCAGGTGGTTAGGGGGAGGTCTTATTTAAGAAATCTTAAATCAAGAACAATGGTGTGGTTGACACAACCTCACTGACTTCATCATAGAAATATTGTAAAACAACAAAATACAGGCTACATATTTTTCCATATTCAAATGAAGATGTATTGAAGGTGTCACTTATTAAACAAGTCTGTGTACCACAGCCACATGTATATATTTTGTAGCTTCTGGAGAATGTTATTAAAATGACAACATAAATTATTTCAACAATATAATATAATAACAATTAAGCTGGTCACCCAGTCCAAACGTTTACATATAGGTAACATTAAAATGTATGGTGTTGACTTCTTGATTATTAATGTTGTTTGTTAAAGTTCTTTGTTTACTGTTTTTGTTTATTTTGCCCATAAACAAGGCACCGTAAATAAATAAAAAAGTGTGCAGTTTAAGCCTTTGTCTATGCTTTTGCCTTTACCTAGGAAGCCCTACTTATAAACAGTGCACATCTTATGACAGATTCTATTATCACTAAGTCTGTGTTATGTATGTCATCATGTATGAAATACAAACTAGTTCCAGTTACATTATTCGTTCGTTTCTATGATTAATGTTCTGACAAATCACTTGAGTTGTAATCCAAGGACAACAGGAGAATAACTCAAGTAAAACTTAAGGTATATTTAAGTGCACACTTAAGGGAAAATTACCCTTAAGGTGCTTTATGCAACCGGGCCCAGAAGCGTTGCTATTCATATCTCTGCCAGTAGATAGAGCAAGTGTTTCATAGTTTCATTGACAGCACGACCCTACAAGCAATTTAATCTGATTTGAAGAATTGAAATGGCACTTTTATACTTAACTTGAAATAAATAGCTTTCCTGTAGCTCAGTGGTAAGAGCATTGCATTAACAACGCAAGGTTGTGGGTTCGATTCCAGGGATTCCAAATACCTATGTAAAATGTATAGGATAAAGCAATGTAAGTCGCTTTGGATAAAAGCGTCTGCCAAATGCATAAATATGTTAAATTGCTGTTATGTTTATGGGACAATAAACATTTATTAGTAAGGAAATGAATGGGAAAAGATAATCAAGGATATTAATGAACAAGGAAAAAACATAATGGTCACCAATGTATATATAGATAGATTCCACATATTTGATACAATCTAAACAATATTTAAAATGCCCATCTTTCACAATTATAATTAAGACCATTGCTCTTTAGCGCCCCCTCAGGTGGGTTTCTTCTTGCGGTCGCCGGGAGAGAGAGAGAGAGCCACGCACCAGCTACATTGTTTCAATCCTCCCATTTCCTGCAACACAACACTTCCATATTTCGTTTGAAGGGTATGCTGCTCTACCGTTTAACACCACACGTCACCTGCCACCTGGACACTGACGACAATGAAAATATAAAGGTATGCCACTTTAAATAGATTTTATCGAAGTAACAAACATGTTCCGGGTGACATCACGCTACGCTATCAGACCGTGTCTGTGATGGAAATACGACCAGGTTTTTTTAATACATGTGTGAAAATTAAACCTAAAAGATTCTTTGAAAAAAGCACTATAACTCTAACCGAGGTGTCACACACCAACTCATCAACGCGATTTGTTTTTTCTCTTTCCGTGGTGAATACTGGGGTTACGTGTGATCAAGTGCAGTTCCTCACACACGAACGCATTCATGCGTACGCACACTCAGCGCAACGCTGCGTTCACTTGGCAACGCCAAGCGCCATAGACGGTCGCTTTTCCCCGCACGATAAATCTAAAGAAAGCCCCATGTTACCTTCAACCGTGCGGTGTTTATTAGTCTCACCCCCGGTTAACCCGCCTGAGCGCGCACAAGGTTGATTAGGGAGTGGGAAGAGAGCGCGCGCGAGGTTTGACGACTCAAGACGACACCACATCTATGCACGACTGGGACTCGTGTCCGCATCTTTCAGTTTGTCTGTCTCTCTGCAGAGTGAATATGAGAGGGGCTCGCCGCAAACTGTCATTAGGTTGACAGAGATGGGCTGCTGATTTGGGAATCCCGGAGCGCAGGAAGCACCAGGCAGCACCATGACCGTATTCAACCAGGAGAATGTGGAGGATTATTATGAGATTGGAGACGAGCTCGGGAGGTATGTGATGTTTCTTAGCAGATTTGGGGTGTTCTGTTTGATGTAGTTTTTGTTGGCACGACAGACTGTGTGATTTGCGAACTTCTTGAATACATCTAATGCTGTTTAATTAACATGCGCAAACATCTCCTTAGAGAGGACTTCACACACTCCTATCTGTAATGATCCTGAATTGCATTTATTGATTTATGGGGTACAGATGGCTGGTGAAGAACCAGTGTGGTGTTGATTTCTCTTCTAGAAAGCCTAACTTGACGGGTTGATCGAGACTAATTGGGTTAGAGTGCTTTGAATCAATGACGATTAGATATTTGTGCAATAGTTTGACTCTTAAAAACATCCAGTCACTCATCATTCTCGTAATTTTGCACCGTATATCTTCGTTATGCATTGTGTTCATGCTTGTCCACCTGTTTTGGAAATACCAGTTGTAATATTATGTGAAACTTTATGATCGGTCGTCAGTGATGGATGTTCTTTGAACTGGTTTTCATGAGAAGGCAGATTCTTGGATTCTCTTTGACACCACGCACATATGGACGACTCTGCTTCGTTGTGTGGGTTGTGGGGGTTCTTTTGTATTTAGGGGAAGCGATAAGAGTCTAAAGGATGCCAGAGTCCGTTTTTTTGCGCTTATGTTTACTAGTTGTTGAAAGTGCAATATTCACCTCACCGTGTGTTAGACAAGGTGTAATGACTGTTTAGATGACTAGTTTACGTGCTTTTGGTAATAGGGCAGCAGTATTGCTTTACGTATTAAAAATAGTGTGTGTAGATTTTTATTGGTCATTGGGAAACTATTGTCTGTATATTCATGAGGATTGATTACATGCTGCAATCTGGACAGATTGTCATTCATCACAATTTACATTCCCCAATTATACCCTTTCATTATGTTGTAATCTTGATTGAAGACACGTCCACCACATTTGTGTGATGTGTCCTTTACATATTCAAAAATATTTGAATAGCATTGGAGATATAACATTTACATAATATGGTTTCACCATGACAACTTTATGACTAGTTATTAGGTTTGCCCAGGGGCATGCAGAATAACAGAGGTACCGATCTTACTGTTTTGACATCGGGCAATGGATGAATTGCATCTTGAAGCTGTTTATGAACACATTGAATGAAACCACCAACCATTGGAGCACACTGACACATTTTAAGTTCCCTATTTTATTCTGCATAGCAAAAAAGCCCCCTAATGGCCCCAAACCCAACTACTAAACACGAATTCCAAATCAGGATGCACATGTACTGTTCTTAAATCAGCTGTTAATTTGGCTTCATCCCAGGACCGAAGCGTTAAATAGCCCCAAATCTGTTGCCCCGACAGTAAGGTTAAACACACAAGCTCTCTTGATGGGCTATAGGGACCTGGAACCTCTTAAATGAGGAAGTTTCTTAAATGAGGAAGTTTCTCTTTTCTTCTGTGAGATCTGACCCGTGTGGTCCTCGAAGCACTGGTCTATTGGCTGGTCAATCTGTAATGGAAGAACACTGCGCTTATTAAACATTACTTAAAGAATCATGCAGGGGTTCACAACTAGAATTGTAAAAATCATTGCTTTGTTTTCTAAACATCCATAAACAAACACCCATTCTTGCACCAAACTCACGCTATTGAGTCAATGTTGCTGAGCAAGGTGCTCAAACAAACAGAACAGTGTTTTGACAACACCACAGTATTTTTGTTTTCCAGGAAATCAAGTTGCTTACTTGCTCATTATTAACCTCACGAAAGTAGTAGACCTGCTGATCTGCTGATCTTGTGATGTCGAAGCATGTGCTCTACATAAGAAACAGCTGACATTATGTACAAGTATCTTGTGCAGTACTTGATTGAAGTCGTTCCCATCACTCTTTAACATTTCACTGTTCGTACTTAACATACATTATACATCACCGACCTACCTTTAAAGGCTGTCTGCCTGTTTTTTGTTGAATAAATAATTTGACCCACTCTCAGAGGCAAGCATCACATTTAGCGCTAATGCTCAATCTTAAGTGAAGATGAATACTCGAACAATCAGCTTACCATCTCATTTTACAACTTACTCGCTAAGTTTTCCCATTACATTATGTCTGTTCGATTGACTATAAGTTCTGCCGTCCCAGTCTATGCCTCTACTATTTGTTTTCTCTTTGTGTCTATCTGCTGGCTGTGTGTCTGAAAAGGGAGGAGACATTTTTTAAACTAGAGAGGCAGTGCTTCACCATACAAACCTTAATATGTAGTTTTCAAAAGTGTGCTGCAGAGAACTTCTTACTCAGGCTGCGATGCTAATGAGGTTCATTTTACCAAAAAATGAGATCAAAGCAGTTTTGAGGTGGGCCACAACCCTTCACAGAAACCTGCGCCCTTCGTTCCTGTTGCTATGTCCGACAAGCTTTCGGTACCACCCATGCTCTCCCAGTGTGTGCACTCCCTAGGGAATAGTGAAGAATTTCTGGAAAAATTAAACGCTGATTTTAGACAGAAAGTTCTGCAATATACATTTGCGGGATACATTCAGGATTTGAGAGAACTTACAATAATTTTACCTATATTTGCGTCCACATCAGCAAATGATAACGTTACGATGCAGTGTGCTACTAGTGTCACACAAATGGATGTATAGCTAAACTAAATGTGGTGTATTAAGTGTTTATATTTACATTGAAATTGTAATAATGAAAGTTTTAGAGAGAGAGAGTAACTTCAGGCAGAGTTTTGGTCGGCCGTGATCCTTCTTTGTGAAAATGAATGTAAACTTTGAAATATTAGTTTAATACAGAAAAGAAGAACCGTCCAACAGTGACTTTTTCTTTATTTGTGTTAAATACTGTTTAATAGCTGTTGCTTTATGACTTTATTGCTGAGAACGTCTTTCCGTTAAAATGTCACTCCAAATGCTGCTCTCTGAAGGCTGAAGGTCCTCACTCTATACATCCAGAGTGAGGAAAAGGGCCAATCACCCTGGACCTCTCACATCCAAGCCAACATCTCTTCGCAATGCTGCCGTCTGGTCGGCGCTACAGAGCACTGAGCACCAAAACAACCAGACACAAAAATAGCTTCCTCCCTCAGGCCGTCTACCTCTTGAACAGTTAAATGTTTTTCACATGCACCTTTAAGAAGTTGCGTGCAAAACATTTACGTGCAATTAACTCTATGCAATAATAATAAAGTGAAATTTTAAATATACACTGCAGATAATACACCATCTATTTTTATACAACTTTTTCTGTAAATTATATTTCATCTTGCTGTATATAACGCATACCTTTTACTACAATAGTCTATTCCTATTTTTACATGTTCATATTTACATACACACATAACTTTACTCTCTATAGCTTTACTCTTATGTTTATTGTATTGTATTTCTTAATTGTTTATACCCATAGGCCCTTATTTAAATCATCTGTGTAACTGTTTTGTATTGTTTGATGGTCTCTGTGTGCTGTTGCTGATTCTGTGTGCTGGATGCTCCTGTCACCAAAACAAATTCCTTGTATGTGCAAGCATACTTGGCAATAAAGCTCTTTCTGATTCTGATCACATCACAGGGATGCAAAGCGTATCTTGCCAGCTTGCTCATACATGTAATAAGTAAGTAATATATCAAAAGTATTATATTCCGCTTTAAAAACGCCACTACCCAAATGCTTCCATCTGTAATTCGTACAAAATGGCGGTCAATCACGGGGTGCACATAATATCGGTGTTATGATTGGTCAGATCGCCTGTCAATCAAACTGCTTGCGAAGGGTCAATTGCATCACACCCTCGTAATGAAATGCAGAAAATGCATGTTGTTTATTGTTGGCCTATATTTGTGCCCCAGTGGAAAAGGGTCAGAATGAAATACTGCTTCTCTTTTTGAGTTTTGTTTTCTCAGTTCAAGTAAGAAGCTTCAAATCTCCAAATGTGTAAACCAGCAAATCTTGACAGCTGTAATTTCATGGTGTTTTTTCTCATTTTTATAAAGAAAATGTTCTTTGTGTTAACACTGCATATTAATAATATGCATTATGAGAATTTATAAAGAATTTATGAAGAATTTCAAGATTTTAGTTTGAAGTGGATTGTTGCAAACCACTTAATCAATCTTAAATGCATATTCGAACATTCGAATAAGAATACGTCGTACCTCACTGAAGACTCAAACAAACATGGGCATTGCGAGACTAAAATTTTGAATTTTAGCTCCTGGCAGGTCTTAATTCCCCCCCTGGCGGAAGCTTGAACCCTAGTATCATGCCGAAGATTGTATTGTTGGTAAGGCGGTTGTAATGCCAATCACAGAGGTCTACATACTTCACTGTGGCTGCGCGCCCATTTGTGTTTGCAGTGAGTGAAGTTTGGGTGTCTCTTCTCTCTAGTGAAGCCTAATGAGATGTGTGGGGGTAAAAGAGAGAGAATGTGCTTGAGATCAGAGCGAGCTCTTCAGGAGGGTTCCGGTGCACCGGCAAGAGAGTCCTGCTGCGAAGTAATAGCCGTGACCAGTGAAGCATGTTTAGGACAAGAGATTGGGTTTCTCCCTCTCTGTCATTTTCTGTTTGCTACATTGAATGCAGCATTTGAGAATACAGAAAAAAAAATTCCCTCAACTATCCAAACCCACCGTTTCAGGGCGTCCTGGATTGTACAAAGGTTAAACTGACCACATTTGACCATGTTAATCAGTGCCAGTAGAAAAGCATTGTTAGTCACTGACGGTCCTAAATGAGCAAAAAAATAAATAAAGCACATTTTTGTGTATTAAATCTGGTTATGGACATGATTAGTTCAATTTGATTAACCTGTTAAAAATTATTTTACACTTTAATGCATTTATTCAGTTATTATAACTGCTTTAAGCTTGAAACTGGTTTATCAGTAAATATTGTAGAAGACTTAACTTTAGATGTAAATGATTCATAAATAGACAAGATATTAATATTATCTTGTATTATTTATTTATTGTATTATTTATATATTATTTATTATATTAAGTTATTATAACAATTATTTATTATATTATGTAATTATAACAAGATATTCACTGTAACGTAATTGCCCTTTTCTGCTTCCATCGCAATCCACGGTCTACCTCAACAGTGATCTTTTAATTTAAAACTTGAATTATTTTTTAAATCTTTTTAACTTACTATAATGTATGTACATTATTATATTTTGTTAATGTTTTCTCTTTTCTTTTCTTGGTGACACAGTCTTTGGAGTGTACTAGATTAACATTCATTGAGAGTTGTATATGTATACGAAGTGCCTGCGACAAATACAGTCTTAATATTCATAATTATTATATATATAAATATATTAAACAGAAGTCACCTTGGTATTATTACTTTATGAATTATTATAAAAATATTATCAAAGATCAATGCAAGAAGTATCTCTAATGAAAGAAATGTCAGTGGAGGCAGCGGGCAACCAGACCAGATACAATCAAATGTTTTAGTATTGCAGGTTTAAATTGAGTTGCATGTTTGAAAATGTAGAATCTGTTCCATTTTGTGGGTGATTTGATTAAGCTTGTGGTTGCACACAAAGTAATGCTGTGTGGATACAGAGGGTAGTTATCATGCCCGTTGGTGGCCTGTGTTCTGTCAGTTATCACATGAGGTATCGGTCTTTGGTTTCGCTGCATTTTACGACTACGAGTACATGAGCTTAGTATAGGTCCATCCCTAATACTAATGTCTTCCTTTGGATGCATGTCTACAGATGCAGTATACAACCCACTCAGCATTTAATATTCCACATTGTTGTTGTACACACACCGGAGACCCCTTGCACAGTCCAGGATGTGTTGCACACGCAACACTTTCTCATTCATCAGTCTGGTTTAATGATGCATTCACCATAATAATTGTGTGCATCAGCCATTATGTGATATTTAATGTCAAGTATTACAGTATGTATATAAATACTAGGAATCTCTCTCCAGTAAGCTGTAGCGTGCCATGGATAACTGAATCACGACTTTCCATACAAGATAGTATGACTGATAATCCCCATCTTGTTGTCAGGTGGCTTGACCAAAAGCTGTGATACAGCATTTCCTGTGGCACATTTGTGAATATTCAGCTATAAATTTGTGTGAAACATTATGAAGACTTCTTACATGTTGTGGGAGCGCCGTTAAAGCAGTTGCTAAGCTACAGGCAAAGTGATGTAGTAGAAGGAATTCAGAGTCTGTGCTGGATATCAAGTGCTTTTCTTTATATCTTGTATGTCATTGTTAATGCCTTGTTGAGCATTTTGCTCGTTCCTCAGTTTTCTTTTATCCCCTTTTTACTTTCCACAAAGTATCTGACCCTGTTTAATATGGCAATAGATATTTCATCACAGTTCTTTCGTATCACTGCCTGAATGAGTGCAGAATACCTATTTCTGGTTAATCACCTTTATTTAGGCATTCCGAAAAGCTTTCTTATTTTCTTCATAATTGAAGAATTATGAAGGGGTTGAGTTACTGAATTATGAGTAGCTGTTAATACGTCAAAAGCTACAGAGTTTGCCTTTCAACGCTTATGTTATTGTTTTGACTGTAAGTATTACTCGTCGAAACCAGGTGAATGTCAGTTTCTGTCTACATTAGGGCAATTGGAAGATAAGGCCCACAGCAGACTTCAGGTCTCCTCCCCCAGGGTTGCTATGGGAACCGCCCATTTATCCGGTTCTTTCCAGGCGTAGCTATCAGTTAAGCTTGGTCATCTGTGTGGGGCTTCCTCCATTAGCAACGCTTCAGTAAATGAGTTCCGATTGACTGAATGTGAGACACAAAGAGAAAAAGTCCTTCATGCTCATAGATGAAAGTGAATTAATCCGACAATGCTGATTTTCTGATTGGTTACACTGTTTGATTGAATTACAAATGAGTCCTTGTGTTTTAGCTGAATTTGACTGACGGTTAGTAATGGTTACGTCAGGCCAAGTCATGCGCTTTTGCTCCCAGTTCATCTTCATACAGTGTGTTCTTTGTTTTTAACTTTAAATCCTCTAGAGAAGGTCAAAATTACATTCCATTGACATTCCAAATACCTTTCAGACAGATCAGAGAGAAAATTTTTTTGTGGGTTCTGCACCACTTGTGGCACGTATGGTAATTGTAAAAATAAAGATGGTTTCCCCCAATCTGCCATTAGTTGGTCAAACTGGCAGTCTTCCCTCTAGGTCACGCCATTGGTTATACCAATGTTGTTATGTTGGCCCAGTCCTGTAAAGTTGGTCTTTTGTTGCCTTAATTGCATGCTTTAATTATTTTATGTATTTATTTTATTATGGGCATTATGCCTTTTTTGGATAGTACAGCACCTAAGGAGAGGACAGGAAAGTACAGGGAGGAGAGAGGACCTCAAGAAGATAATCAAATTTGTCGCATGCACATTGGTGGAGCACTACCCACTAGGCCACCGGCTCCAACATGGTCTAAGATGGCTCTAGCTGACAGGTTTTACCGAAAGAGATTGATGAGAAATCACACAGTTTTGTCAAAAACAATATGGGGTAAACAGAACAGACCATGCAAATTGGAAATGCTCTTTTGGTGAATGGACATGTGACATTGGATGGGTTCTTAAGACAGAGGGCATGTGATTGAAGTTAGCAAAATTGATATTACTTATGATTATCTTATTTGTACTGTTTTGTACTGTTTTGTAACATTTGAATTGTAAAACTTTATCCTCCCTCATTCTTGTAAAGTAGCAAACTGTGTTTGCTTTGAGAAATCCTTTGAAACATTTCTAATAATGCATACTTACCCAATATGGAACTTTCCATAAATGAAAAGGTTGTTGTTATATATACCTAAAGATACTCTGAGGTTGGAGGTTTCATATGAAGTTGTTTTCTGTTGTGACTAAATTTGACAGGTTTAGTTCTTCATAGGATCTTTTTTTCGGTAAACATAAGATCCATTAATATAGCTTTTATTGGACAGTATGTTTTTAGAAACAGCTACTTCGTAGTGTTGTTATGTAAATGCATTGTGTAAATGGTAAATGTCAGCTCAAGATGTTTCTGGGTCTTTTGCTTACGAATTCAAACCAACTTTAGTTTATATTATCTGATATTACGTGACTTTATGTTTCATTCTATGTTCTCTAGTACGGCAAATCCCACTGCATCTCCTCAATATTTTATTCATATTTTATTCTATCTTTCCAACCTTATTCTGTTTTAATTCCATTCTTTTGATTATTTTTACTCTGTTCAATTGATCACTGTGTGTGGTTGTGTATGTGACAACTTTGGTTTATGGAGTGTCAAACAACAAGTCTATGTACATTTTCGAATAATAGGATGTTATTATGACCTTACATTTGCTATTCCGCTCCTTTCTTCAGCCTACTCTGATCTGATTGGTCAGATGGTCTAGTCTGCTGTGATTGGTCTATCGCGTGCACTGTCACAAATGAAATGTAAGCGGGCATTGCGCGGAGTGAGGCAAATCTGACCCGGAACAGAAATCAGAACGACAGACGACTCGTTCGTGTGATTCAGAGTCGACTCCTTTTTAACCAAGCCAATAACTTTGTTATTCGTTTACTTTCAGCTTTACAAATTGGCAGACAGCTTACATTCAAACAAAGCAACATTTATTAATCTTAGGTCATGTTAATTTAAGCATTTACTAAAACATAATGCATGCAAAATGAATGTAGAATCAGAGGAAGGAACCTGCCACAAAATCAACTAAATGTTACATAGTAAGATTGCTTCCGATGATTCTACAAACTCCCAATATTCTTGTCTCAAACCTCAGTGTGTGTCAGCTTTACTCTATCTGCAGCTCTGTTTCCTTGGTTACTCCTGTGTGGCACTACTGCAAAGATATTGCATAACGTGTGCAGTTTGGGTGCTAAAGATTAGTGGGCTCTGTTTTCTCTGAACTGTCCACCCACATTAAATTTTCACTAATGAACCAGTATGACTCTCATACACAACTGATCATTCAAAATGAAGTGCATCCAAACAGTCTTATTGCCATTAGGCACGTTCATATTCTTTGAAATATATATGTTGAAATTGTGTCCACAAAGTGTGCTTAAAGGCGGAATGGGTGATGGTAAGGTGCTAACTTAAGCCTGCTATCACTGAAATCATGATCCCACCCTCTATGCGAATCGCCGTCCAAAGCCACGCCTCCAAAACACATGAACAAGCACAAAGCAGAAGCTCTAGAATCAATTCCAATAAAATCATGTAGCATTCACCAGTGAGAACACGTTATAGTCCAAAGTAAATAACGTTTCTACAATAGGGAAAACAGCTTTAAACAACAGCTTTAAAACGGGATGAATTTGACGGGAAACGGGAATGCAGCAAAGTTTGACGCTGGGCAACAATGTCATTGATCAATTCATAAAGGTCCATATACTACATAAGCTACATAATCAAAACCCATCAAAATCGAGTCATAACTTGTACAGTATCTACCTTCTTGTCCAGAAGTAACCATGGCAGAAATCTTGATTCCTGTAGCTGCTCCCAGCATGGAAAAGCAACATCGATTATAATCATACCCGTCACATTCTCGTGTTGGCCAGTTTTTTTCTCTTTTTCATACAGATCTCCTGTGAAACCTGCGGAACACAGCACCGAACAGATCAAGCGGGAAACCCACAGAAAACTACCGCGAACCGACTGACAAAGACTGGAATTCATTCGCGAATGGAATTCTGTTTTCACCCAAAACATGTTTACAGAAAATGTACACACAACCTATTGTTTAGTTTGGACCGAATGTAATGATGGGGCGATGTTTTTTTTGGTCCTAGCTTTCGCAGACAATTTATAATTATAAAAATATAATTGGACCACACCACTTTAGGATGTAACGAGATTTCCAACCAGCATGACAAAAATTCTGGACTGGTTCACCTTTTCTGCCTTTAAAGGCATAGTTCATCCTAAAAATACAATTTGTTGCTTATTTACTCACCCCTAGGCCATCTGAGATGGAGGTGATATTTTTTCCTGAGTAGAACAATAAAGAGAATTTCTAGGCAAATCCCTCTGTGCTTCATATAATGGATGTGAATGCTGGCCATGCCTTCAAGAGTTCTAAAAGCACATATATCCAACACAAGCGTGATCCTGCGGCTCCTGGTGACATATTAACGTCTTGTGAAGCAAGTCAATCGTTATTTGTACAGTAAGAACGTAATTTATAAAATTATGAGTGGTTTTCAACAGCTGATGTCTAATGTGTCCTGATAGCACTTCCAGTTGCATAAATTATGTTTGCATGATCCAGTTTGTTTACAACGCAGAGGGATGATGCTTGTGTATGCACGCATAATGTGAGCGTTGTTTGCTGTGACAGTTGTGTTTGTCTCCGGACGAATGATTTGAGACGTTTAAGACGAAACTAACTGCAGAGGATTTCAGGAAACATAATTTAGCTAAATGATTTCCATTGCGGTTAGCACGTTCGCCTCACACCTCCAGGGTTGGGGGTTCGATTCCCGCTTCCGACTTTTGTGTGTGGAGTTTGCATGTTCTCCCCGTGCCTCGGGGGTTTCCTCCGGGTACTCCGGTTTCCTCCCCCTTGTCCAAAGACATGCATGGTAGGTTGATTGGCATCTCTGGAAAAATTGTCTGTAGGGTGTGAGTGCGTGAGTGAGTGAGTGAGTGAATGAGTGAGTGTGTGTGCCCTGCGACGGGTTGGCACTCCATCCAGGGTGTATCCTGCCTTGATGCCCGATGACTCCTGAGATAGGCACAGGCTCCCCGTGACCCGAGGTAGTTCGGATAAGCGGTAGAGAATGGAATGGAATGGATTTCCATTGCAGTACTTCGCGTGTGTTGTGTTGACAAGGGGGTGGGGTTCGCTCTAACTCAAAATCATTTAAAGAAACATGCACTAAAACGGGATGCTGTGAGCAGAGCTGTTTTTGAAGAGTTCAGAAGGGTTTTGTTTACACAGCCATTTAGTGTTTTTAGGCAAAATATGTTCCAGACATTTCATGAAGACCCTTATAAATCATACCAACTTGTTGAAAGTGGTCGTATGATGTCTCCTTTAAATAGTTGAAAACAAAATGGTAACAATTGTACCATTAAAACATGCATGTGATGTTTGTTGTGTTTTACAGTCACAATGGCTTCATGATTTCCTGAAATCATATTTTTTAAGGAAAGCGATGACATCATGCTGTCAATCCTACTTACTGACCCTTATTTCTCATCATAGCATACAGAAAAACAGTTCAAAATAAAAACATATCATATTATATGCTTGTATTGAGCAGATATGAGGGGAACACGATCGTTTTTTGAAAATGTTTGTTTGTGAGTTTTATTTAATATAACATAATGCGAACTTTCAATTGCTACACTTGTGATGCTGTTCAGCCGCGAGGTGGGCGCTCCTATTTCGACGGGAATGAAATATGTTGTTTAAGCGACAAACGCACATTGTTTAAGCGACATACGCACGTTGTTTAAGCGACATACGCACATTGTTTAAGCGACATGCATCGATATTTGGTATGCACCGGTATATCGTCCAGCACTAACTCCACCTGCATTATTATTCAAGAATAAAGTCATATTTAGTCAGGATGCCTTGAGGGTTAAAACTTGGGCAAAAATGTCTGCCTCTGAAGTATCCCTTTACACCCAATCTGTTATCCTAATCTAAAATTGGGATCAAAATAGTGTATCGACATCAGTCAAAGGGATTTGTTAAATGTTAAATATTGATGTTAAGTGGATTGCTGGAAAACTGGAAGGATGCCCAGATGGCCCAGAGCCCACACTTTTTACACGGTTTTAAAATCCCTCTATTGATCTAACAATGAGCGATCATTTTTGTACAACTGAACTGTTTGCGTGCATGATGTCAGCATTTCTCAGTCATTCACTTTGCAATTTCTGCTGTTTTAACATTTCTGAGTTAGGCAATGATGCTGATTAAGCATGCATGTTAAAAAAAGACTGATGGCTACAATAAAGTTGTTTGCCAACATGTGCCATCATACAGACTATCACCATTAATGTCTGAAGACTTATCCTTAGAACCATTATTTGCAAAAATACATTGGATTGGATAGCACTGGAATGCATATCTACACATTAACCATGCTAGTGTGAATTGGGGGAAAGCAGAGATACTGAACTAAGGTCAGTTAATGCTCAAATGCACTCTCTGGTGACTGGTCCAATTATGAAACATTGTCCACTCCACTGAGTGCTTTTGAACCCACCAATGAACTTTGCACAGAGATTGCTCTCATGTATCACGCAGTGTTTTAGTCAAAATCAATCAGGGGGACGCATAATTTATAGACTGTATTTGCCCCGTAAGCTAAGTATCATATATTGAAATATCAAGTTGTTAGCTTAGCGCTGGTTGCATAGGGTTTGTCAATGATACTGGCAGCCTTTTATGACTTCATGCTGTCACTTCTTTGTAACTGTCATGCTGTTTTACTCCAGTATTCATATTCAACATCCATCTATCCCCTGTAAAGCATTTAAAATGAATGAAGTCCCAACAAACCAGCACTGCTAATGCTAGGTCTTACCATCTTCTGAACAAACGAAGTTTGACTCCCTCCTTCCAGTGACCTCAGACAGAGACTAAAGTAGAAGTTTGGCAGCAACTGCTGCCAAGAAGCAACTTTGTTTTTAAGTCTGGAGAAAGAACAGCCTGGATGAGAGACAAGAGGAAGTTAGAGGAGATGAGGGGAACTGAAATTAGGCCATATTCCCAGGTGCGTTTCCCTTGCTCAAAAATTCAAAAGTGCAAGACTTTCGGTGGGAGAAATAACAGGGTAACCCCTGCTAGTGTTACGTTTTCAGAATTGGTAAATGTTTGGATGGTTGGATAATTAACCGTTTTTATCGCAGGGCTCCTCGGTTGTAATAATATGGGGGTTGTTGAAAGGAATCTGGGGGCTGGTGTTGTGTTAACCAGTTGGGCACCCGACGGACAGCCAATGGCAGGTCTGCACAAAAGCTGCTTTGTCATAAAACTCGCAGAGGTCAAACTCCAGGCAACATGATTATACAAAGTCGTTATTATCAGATGAAGGCTGAGGCCAATCTGAAATCTACACTAGTGTTTATGTTGTAAGTCTTTATATCTCTATCTATTTTCATCCAAAAATAACTGAATCTCACTATTTATATCTAGTTACAATACATAGGGTTTAAAGAATAAACACTTTCAATGAAGCAATTAACACTTTCCAAATTGTATGTTGCAGTTATTTTACGTCCCAGCTGAGTTCCATCTCTTGGTTTGGTTTTTCCCTAACACTTCTGAATGGATGCCTTTGAGACCACTTTCTTTTCTCTGCTGCTATTCTAAGCTTTTATGATGCTAGTCAGGCACCAGGTGAAAATGCATCCCATTACCGCAATGTAAACATACTGTAAAACCCAGATGAGAGTTAACACTTTCCCTGAACCACCTGACAATCTCTCCTTGAGGGTGAGCCCTTAGGGAATTTAACCAGAGCTGGTAAAAACCAACAACTCATGTTGCATCCTAAATTGGCTTGTGAATTTTTTCAGTTCAGTTTTTTTTCTTTATACAGTTATATAACAATTATACCATTTTCTTCAAAGGTTTGTAGTCGTCGGAAGGATCTTAGTATAAAAAAGTATGTCTTACTTTTATATTTTGTGTTTAGTTAACATAACAGGGTTTTTATTGCTTCCTCGTTCTCTTGGCTTTTCAATTTCCCGCTCAAATGAGCAAGCTTGCCTGCAAAATTGCTAAATGTCTACCTCTTCCAAAGTGTTGACAGCTGTCTCATTTGACTGTCCTTAGCCATAATCTGTAGTCGTTCAATATCAAATGCCTCTTATGCAATTTTAGGTATCACTCCCAATGTGCAATAGTATGCTTGAAATATGAAGCTGATTCTATTATTTATTCATTATAACAAAAAGGAATTATTAATTGTTTCCAGTGGAAAGTGGTTCGGTCTAGTGTTTCTTTTTTGGCACATGCTGAGCCACCAGTGAGACCAAATAAGAGGCTCAAAGATTATTGTTCGGGGTCCAGTCACATTTTCTCTGGGTTTAAGGGGGTTTTGATGAGCCCATCAGACTCATTTTGATTGGGATTACAGCAGGATTGAGGCCAAAGATTAGAAGGATGGTTATCTTCTGCTCTTCCAACTGATTAAACCGTCTGTTGCTTCTCTGGGTCTAACAGCAGGAGGATGACCTTTGAGGTGTCTCTTAGTAATAACCCATGGGGTGATCTTAGATCAGTGCTAGACCCTATCCACACTTAACTTTCACATGAAAACACATCTTTTTTGGTAGTCAACGGTGCATTAGAACTGAAAATACTAACGTTCTTCCAAATATGTCTTGGACAATGTCTTTTCTGATATTGAAGTATAACAGCACTGGGATGCTCTAATAACTATTGGTGGCTGTGGGTTTACTCATCTGTTTTTGTGGCATTCCAGGCAGGTTGTCAGTCTGTGCTAGCAACACACAATGCTTGGTCTTGCTTTGGCTTCATTATTAAACGTTTTATTAGTGGAGCATTAAGAGACAAAACAACTGAACTGTCTATGCTGACAGTTCAGTTCTAAATCTAAATAATTTCCCTCTTGTTTATTAAAGAAGAATAAAATCAGTATCACTCTTGCAATGTTGATGATGTAAATATCTGAATCATAGCTGTTGTTTTTGTGAATGAATATTCATCATTTACATACCCTCATATTTTTTCAAACCTGTATGTCATTCAAATTTCTGCAGATCACAAAAGAATATATTTTGAAGAACACTGGTAAACAAACAACATTGCCCTCATTGATTTCCATTGTATGGGCACAAAACCCACATATTTAATTAAATATTATTTTGTGTTATACGGAAGAAAGAGTCTTATACAGGTTTTGGAAATAAATTACAGATTTATTTTGGTGTGGGGCAACTATCTCTTTAAACAATACATCTGTGGTTGTCTTTTTAATTTATAGAAAGTTTATCCTATTATGGTGCATGGCTTAGGTCTGGTTTATAAATCAAATGTGTTCATTACAATTAATATCTTTCCGTCATGTCATTTCTGCTTATTCTTTTTCTTAGTCCGCAATAGACGAGGCATCTGTGTACTTCTCTGTGAAAGCAGAAATGCTGCATAATGACTGTGCAGCGCAACAAAAGGTGCTCGGAATCCTAATAGCTATTGTAAGTTGGACCAGAGTTCAGCTTCACAGGAGAGAGGGACATTTGGAAGATAAATCATTCAGTGAACAAAATCATAACAAACATTAGGGAAACCTTGCACAAAAGAACAACAGGGTGAGATTTGATCAAGCTTCTCGGATATTATTCTGCCCTGATCCCATTAGTTCCTGTCATAGGTGATTTTGCTATGGCACCGGGTCAGGCTGATGTTGCGGATTTTGACAATGACATTCAAATCCTGTTCAAATCCAAAAGAAAGCTTGATCGGGCATGTGGAATCTGTATTCAAAACACACTAACCTACTTTAATATTAATTTAAGGCAGTGCCAAACGGTTTGGACTGTCTGTATTTGTTACCCTATTGAAGTGCACCTGGCATTGTGTTTTCGTAGGAAGCCATCACTTTGTGAAGCATCTCGTTTTTTATAAGAAACTTGCCTTCTACTCATTTATATTTTCTTGTCATGAGCTTCCATTCCACAAAGGCGTCTAGTATACAACTTAACAAAGCAACTTTCTGTACATTTCAAGCTATAAATTATCATTATGTGTTCATTTGGAATTAAACTCATGTGGCAACGCAAGTGCAAAGTACTAAGTGTGAAGCCACAGAAACATATCTTGTTTGTCTCGTAAATCTTCATTTCATGTGCTAAGCGTAACAAGAGGTTGTGGTGTCATCATAGCCAAGAAGTTGCTTTTGACTTGCACCTTTGTTCAGGAAGCTCACAATTATCCATAATTTGGCATTCAGACGTTAGCAGACTACATGAAAGACCAAAGCACCTGCCAAGAGATATACGCCCCTGCGCTTCAGAGAATTGAGGAGTGGTTAGATTTACGGCTAAAATGATCTGACTGTTCATGTTTCCTTCTATGCGAGTCTGAAATTGTAGACCCCAGGTAACAATCTGTGTTTACCAGCATGAAAGAGATGTTTCTGAATTTAAAGATCAATAGAACAAATCAATAATAACAGAGGGAGATTGAAAAACATTCCACCCGATATTATCCTGCTGGATTAGCAGCTCTTTGTGATCTCTTTGTGATAATAAAGTGTCCCAGGGAACAGGTGCCATAAAACCATAAATTCCATACATCTCGCGTTGCCGCGTCTGGAAAAACGTCATGTTTCCTTGATCAGGAATCCCACCCATTTGTGTTGTGTAATGCAAATCTCCGTCTCTTGGTTTGCCGTACCTAAAGATCTTTTAGCCGGGCACGACCTGCAGTAGGTACACAGAAAACAGGACGCAGAAGGAAAACAGAGGATGTTCTCATCCCTCCCTCCAGCCCTCCTCCTCAACGACCTAGCTCAAGTTTCACTGCAAGAGCCTCTTTCCAAAGAAGCAACAAAGAACAACATGAGCTCTTGCAATGGTTTGTCTGGAAGTAAAAGCTTAGTTTGCTGGGCCTCGTTGTTTACAAAAAGTTTAGATGCGCCCTTTAGTTCATTTAAATATGTGAATTAAGTCATTAACAATGCTTGGATATTTTGCATCATAGTTTGTGCAGGAGTGTAAGCTAGAGATGAGGCATGTGAGGTTTCTACTTTGGTCCCTATGGGAATAATTAGAGAGCCAGATTTCCTGCTGAATGAGTTGTTCACATTTGGTCATGAAATGCTGGGGAAATAAGTGGTGCTCAAATACTCTAGTTGGTTAGTCAGCTGTGATGAATTAAACCAAAGACTATAGACTTTAACAAGATATTGCAGTGGTATTACTGTGAATGAGGAACAGTGTGATAGTCATTAGGCAAGCATCAGCCACGTTAGTCCCGCCTTCAAGTATACCTGGGGAAAAAGTGGCTTTATAGACCACTTCGCAATTTTACAACAATTTTTTTGCAAATATTTATAAATGCATAACAATACATTTCAGATAACATTGTCTGCACTTTTTACATTTTTTCCCTCCGTAGATCTTTACAATATGTAGTGTTTAAAAACTGAAACAGGAAGTTCTTCTTCACCAGCGTTGCATTTGCATTGTTTATGTTTTCCAAAGTGGTCTATAGCGCAGTTTGAGCCTCAAGAAACAGAATTTATGGTGCAGGTTTAATTATTAGTTGGGAATGGTGTTATAGGTCATTTTGGAATATGCAAACACTGGTCCAGGAGCACTTCCGATTTCATTTTCTATTTATTTCTATTTAAATCGTACATACATAATTACATCTTTAGAATATTAATTTAACATTTTGATTTGGTTATGAATGTTCTGTTGTTTATATTTTGTTTAAACGTTTGTGTAGTGTTTAAAAACTGACTCGGGAAGTTTTTCTGGACCAATGCTGGATCTGCGTTGTTTACATTTTTCAAGTGGTCTATAGTGTCGTTTGAGCTTAATGAAATATAACGTATGGTACAGGTGATACAGGTTTAATTATTAGTTTGAAAAGTGTTATTTTATTGTGACCTTTGAAACCGTTTTTAGAGATATCTGCCTTCCTTCATTTATGCGGAGGAAATTCACACCGCCTTTCACACTGCGCACACCTTTTTGACCTCCTGTTAAAGCCAGTGTTTATCTTTGATTAAATCTTTTTCACGCTTATGGACCCTTTATGAATCCCTTTCAGTTGAATTGTGACATCTTAACAGTAGATTTCCACTTATATATTTGCTAGTATGTTTTTAATAACATAATTATTTTTTGCTCATTTAAATGTGAATTGAGCTGCTTTCCTGTCCAAATGTAACTACTATCGTGTCTGGTGTCTTCCAGTTTTTCTTCCGTTTGCCTGTAGGAATTGAACCCATGACCTTGGCATTGTTATTATCACCACTCTTCACCAGTTGAGGAACTAGTTAAAATAAACGATTCAAACATTTGCCTGTAAATCATCATCATCATCTGAAGACATCTGTCACTAGCCTTCCTTAGTACATGTTTTCCACAGTCTAAAGTATTTATGTTTACCTTTTTATCTAAGATTTATTGTCATTGTCTTCCTGTGTAAACATGCGTTGTTTGCTATATCATGTCTTTGTGTTAGTTGTATACTGAAAGAAATAGATTAAATTGAAAATCAATCATGCACTATATTGTTTAAAGAATATCTGATCTTATCGTGTATCAAAACCACTTACAATAGGTGCTTTCAAATAGGCTAGTTCGCTTTATTATACACATTTATATAACCCACTGTTAAGATGTTCATATATTAAGATAAAATGACATCCACCCATATATCTGCAGAGAACATTTAGAAGCTAGGTTCCAAGGAAAATACCAGTCGTTTAATGTCTGATACTGTTTTGTCACTCATTGTTTTTAGATGCAGAAGCTTTCATGGCTAGTTCAATGCTTTAACTTCCTTCTGTAGCTGTTTTTTTCATATCATCTTGCAATAGAGGAACAAATCGGAATGTAACAGTACGCTATTGCACTGAATTTATATGTTCTTTATTTTGTCATTTTCATCTTGTTATGCAAGAGCCAGGTTTTAATGTTAGTTTGGAAAACTTGAATATAGATTTAACTCTGTTTTCAAAATACTTGTTCTTTACAGGATTATTTAGCTTTGCTGTGCCTTCTTCATAAGAAATTATGTGTTGTACTGTGGAAGAGATTGCACTTCTCTTTTTAGCATTTCCTATCACATGGGAAGCAAACAAGTTCTAAATAATCCCATAAATCAAAATTGCAGTTTTGTGTGTTACGTTTTGTGTGGTGTATGAGACCATCTATGTTCTATATGATATACTTTTAGTAGTCGACAATATTAACCCTTCAACATATTTATATGTTCATAATGCTCTTCTTCTGTAGGTGTATTGAAATATTAATGAGTTGTAATGCTGTACAAACGTTTCTGACCAGTCAAATGATTTCCTAAATGATCTGCCCTGCCCGACAAGCTTATCAGAATTCTCGGCCCGAGCCCACCTAGAGCCCGATTTTTATTTCAATTTAGTTTATCAAATAAAAACTTGGCTTCCCTGCAATAAAATCCATATAAATTAAAACTCAACAATTTAAGTATATCACAATGTTAATTTAAACGTTTATCATCACCACAACAGTAAAAGGGCACTTTTTTATATAAACCGAGGTGCTCTGCTGCGTGTTACGGCGAACAACGTTCTGAAAACAAATGAAGACGTGTGAAAACGTAGCAATTCAAAATGATAATAATAACAACGTGCAGATTGTTTTACCTCACACAATTACTCGTGAAAAAAGTCTAATCCCAAGTAAAACAAGACAGCCTCTGAACACGCGTACAGCCACGAGAATAATCTCTGGAAGAACATTGTGTAGAAAAAGTACTAGTCCTCCTTTCTTCTACAACTTGTCCTGCTGCGCTGAAGGAACGCTTGCAGCTACTGCTGCTGGCGGGGACACTTAACACCGTGCGAGCCAGTCTTGACATTCGGTAGCGAACATGCCTGCTCAACAGCACGCAAGCAGAATGTGTGTCAGCTTGAAACTTCTTATCGCTTGTTTATTTAATACATTTCTAATATATTAGAAATATTAATGAATGTCTAATACATAAAAAGGAGGACAAGCCTAAAACAAGCCCGAAGCTCGGCCCGCTTGTGAGCTATGACGAAAAATTGGCCCGAAGCCCGGCCCGAGGGGTTTAAATAAGTCAGGGCCGGACTGAAATGCAGGGCTCTACTCCTACAAACAACACATTCACGTATATTACATTTATTGTCATAATTCAGCCAAACTCTTTAGCTATTTATAGACAGTTTCATCAGACGCACGTGCCTGGCCCACAGTTAACTTGATAAAGTTTGTTGATCGCTCTGGCTTGTGGCTAATAATATAACTATTTATATTTTATTTATATTCATATTCATATATATTAGTATTTTATTGTATTACAATTGTATTATTATAGTAAATGCCCCTCTTTGCGTCTACTCTGTGCAGTGGGACAGGGAGAAGCAGCACATTTAGTTCCCTTATGGTGTCCGGCTTGTGAATGAAAGCGTACAAACTGTTTGGATAAGCATAACACAGTTCGTCTGTAAATCACTCACTACGTGTCACATCACTTTGTGATGATGTTACCGATATGTTAATTAGCGTGTGATGTCATCCAGCTTCACAGTTTCACTGAATTCTAGTCTAAACACTGTATTAATTGTTTTGCCAGTGTGTAAACAGCTTGAACTGAAAGTAAAAAAGCTAAATCCTTCCAGACTTCCTAGGTTGTCGATGAAAGTTTGTAGACAGATTTGTATGTAATTGATCAACCAAAATTTATTTTAGAAATGATACTGATAAACCAAAGAATGTGACTCATGAGTGTAATTTCCAGGCTGCAGTTCACTTACAGGCCAAAGGTGTCGCCAATAACGATGATGTAAAGATTCTATAAATGGCCCAGTAAACATTTATAAATGGAAGAGTTGTGAAGTTGTAAGACTGTTGTAGTCTAATTCAATATTTGCTGGTTGAGTAAAAGTTCAAGTTCAAGTAGTTAATCATTTATTAAAGAAAACAAACATATCACAAAACAAACATAAGATGTAATAGGCTTCACTTTTTAGTTAAAGGATCTGGTAAAGACCGCAATGCAAAAATCTGATACTGTGTATGTAACGTTATCATCCTGTCAAGCATTTACCATCAACTAACTACATTGAGACAAAAGACCGACTGGAGTACTTCAGCTCGGTGCCGTCTCTGTGGCTCTCATGATGCCCGGTCTGAAGAGCACTTTCAACGGGCAAGCTCTTTGATATCCACTGTGATTGCTGTGGCACTTCATCACCATGGTGCTCCCAATTTTGGAAGCACAAGAGCCCTGCCACACTGACATCTTGATACCCACATTTGCCCTATCACCCATTCAGAGCTTACAGAAATGGGTCTGAAAGGGACTGGGAAACCGCTTGTGTAAGTAAAAACATGGTGTCTTCATTGTTGGCCGGTTGCTGGGCGATTCGTGATGTTGTTTGCCGTTGACCGATGTGCTCCACAGGCTCCTTTCGGGCTGACATGAACCCCCTCCTTTACTGCTGCCCTGCCCCCGGCCGGCACTGCTATGGAAACTGGCACGGCTAAAGACCAATGCCCTCCTCTCATTGAGAAGTGTTGCAGACAAAAATAGTTAGACATGCCTGAATGCCAAACGCCATGCTGTTGGTACTGTGAAGACTGACCGTCTGACTCTCAAAGGGATAGTTCAACCAAAAATTCCAATTTGCTGTTTATTTACTCACCCCAGGTCATCCGTGATGAAGGTGACATTTTTTTCTTGAGTAGAACCATAAAGAAGATTGTTTGGTAAATCCACAGCCCACTTTACTTCATATAATGGGAGTCCACCTGTCTAAGAGTTCCTAAAGCAAACAATACCAAAAAAGCGACTGTCGCTCAATGATCCCTTTCTGCAGGTGGCGCTAAACGCACCATACGCTGGCAAGCCATCCGCCACCAAATACTACAAGAAGAAGATCGCGATCGGGACGTGTGCAGAGGGTCCACAGTATGACTAATATTGTTAAAAATGACGCTCAGTTTTATGAAAATATCAAACAATTCGCTTCCCAAGATGTAAACATGTCGCCAGGAGGCGCTCTTTTGTAATTATGTGCTTTAGGAAGTCTTAGACAGGTGGACCCCATAGACTCCCATTATATGAAGCAAAGAGGGCTGCGGATTTACCAAACAATCTTCTTTATGGTTCTACTCAAGATAAAATGTCACCTACATCTCGGATGGCCTGGGGGTGAGTAAATAAACAGCAAATTGGAGTTTTTGGGTGAACTATCCCTTCAAGTCTTAACGATTCAGTCAAATATGAAGTGGACCCAGATTTTTGTTTTTATTTTAGATATACTGTGTGTGTTTGTGTATATATATATATATATATATATATATATGAAATCATATGACAAGTGTTGCTGGTGTGGTAAGTTGACATGTTGACATTACAGGTAGTATTAGGTTGAGAGACATTCTCATCCTTGAGAGCATTTCATTACACAGAAATCTCTAGTTCAAGATGAGTCATCATCTTTTTTTGTCTGTTATCCTGGGGGGTGTAATGTGCATGTAAAAGTTAAAACGTTTTCAAGTATGGTACTATTGAAACGGCCTCAAAGCTAATGGATATGTACTAAAAGCCACAAAACTGGCATATTTTGATTTTATGAGGTCTGTAAGGAAACATCACTGCTTTCTTAAACCCTTTCAGGCCCCTGATAATGCGAATGCACCCTTCCTCACTTCTGTGGGGACTGATTGCTGTCCGGGTGACAAAAGGTGGAGCAGGGAAAAATAAAGGCCCTGTGTTTTGAATTAGCATGAGAAAGGCCCATCCCAAGGTCCCCTTTTCCTTCCTAATGTTTAGCTTTTTGTGTTTTTTTCCCGAAAGCAATCGTCAATTCCTTGGAATGAGTCTTTCCAACCACTGTATAACAGCCATGTTTAAAAGATCTAAATCATTTCCAGGACTGGGACATTATAGAAATGTTCAGTATTGAGCGAATATTTGGGCAATTCCAGCGTTATGGAAGTGACGTTTTCAGTCAAAACTTGAGATATAAATTCTCAAAGAATGTATTTATTACTAATATATTGAACCATCTGTTTATATTTTACTAAACCTCGATGATGAGTCCAGACATCAGAAAAATGCCAGTTTATGCACAAGTTATCTATTTTAAAAGAGAGAAAAAATAATGCGTTTTGGATGTGACAAAAAAGGATTCACGTTTTTGAGAGACAACAAAGTTTGTTGGATTTTTGTGAATCAATATTTACAAACCAGAGCAAATAGGCCTGATACCCAACAAATGCAAAAAGGATGTCTATTTATCAAACATAAAACTTTTAATATTTTTTAACTTTTACTTTTTTTAACTTTTAAATTTTATGATATTTTTTATTTGCAGGAATGTAGAATGTTATGAATGTGACAATTCACTTACCTGACTAAAGAAAACTATGCTTAGAAAACACAAAAAATGCTTTAAAAACTATAGAAGAGCCTTCACATTGGTATGCATTTAAACCCCCATATATTGATATCTGTCCAGTATGGTGAAAACCTTAAATTTGGATGGAAATTCCCATTTATCATACAGTATCTTCAGATAAGCGTATGGTATACTTGCTTATGTACTGCATTGGTGTTTTGGTACAGTGACTTAGATTGGCATATCATGGAAATTGGCATCCATTAGGCCTATGCTACTATAAATACCATTACCAAAACATGGTTATCACACTATTTCATGTTTAATCTGCTGATGTAATAAATTGCAATATTAGTGATTAGTTTGGGACTTGATTTTTAACTGAAGATTGTTCAACTTGCGTGACTGTTGGTTTCTGGCAGTGGTTCAGAGCACATGTCGTGACTTACAGAGACTGAAATTGGAACATGCTGAAGGGAAATATGGAGCTCTGCCTGTTGATAATGTGCTATAGAGAGGCTAAACTGAATAAATAGATTAAAGAGACGTTTTTTTCTTAAGATATCAGAGATTTTAAACACAAACAATGTTTTGAGGAATGTAGTAAAGCAAACAGTTCCGCGGCACTTGTGACTAGAATTGTAATTTCTCCTACTATGGTAGTCAATGGTGGCCAAGAACTATTTAGTTACATGCATTATTGCCCCTGTCCCTTTAAGTGTGTTTATTAACTTGCTTTGAATGTTACATTTTAGTTTTTATTCATAAAAAATTCTGTTTTTTTTCCAGTGGCCAGTTTGCCGTAGTAAAGAAGTGCCGCCATAAGAGCACTGGTGTGGAATATGCAGCCAAATTTATCAAGAAGAGGCGCAGCAAATCCAGTCGGCGAGGAGTATCAAAAGAGGACATCGAGAGGGAGGTCAGCATCTTGAAGGAAATCCAGCACCCCAATGTCATCACTCTGCACAATGTGTTTGAAAACAAGAGCGAGGTCATTCTCATCCTGGAGCTGTGAGTGCATTTATTTCTCTTCATTTTTCTAAATCATGGAATAATCCACCGCCTTCAGATATTTAACTTCACAATGCAAGGCTGAAATGGCTTGTAGAAGTTGGTGGGTTATTAGCATCCGAATGCTTTTAGATTCTGGAACTACAGTGAATGTTTATTTGGAGACAGAATAAGATGGGAGGGAAAACAGGAATGTGAAAAGTTGAACGGTGGCTTTGAGGTTGTCACCTGGATGAGCGTCAGAGCTCATGGTGTCAAAGTTTATTCACCCGGCCACAGCTTTAACACTATGTATCTTGTAGTATTCTAAAATTAGCATTCCATGTAGAAATGGGTATTTAAAAGAATTTGTCAAGGAGCTTGCCACAGATTCAACTGCACCAACCTTCACTCACAAAAGTAAACAATTGACAAGGTCAACAGTGGGGGTTTGAATGGAACAAGCTCAATAAGTGGATGAACCAGTTTAGCCAGAAACAGGTTTGTTTTAACACTCTCTATTGGCTTACCGCTGTAATGATGTTGTGAAGAGTAGATGAACCCGAAGGAAGAAATGTTTAATATCCTAATGATTTTTGGCATAAAAAAACTATATTTTTAACCCATTCAATGTGTCTTTGGAAATTACAAAAATGTACTATGCTATTTAGGACTGGTTTTGTGGTCCAGTGAAATCATAATCTGTGACATGTAAATTCACATCGTGTCTACCCCAGAAAGGATTTACAAAAAACAATGGGTCTCATTCACTAATAATTGCTTAGATTCTTTGTATTAATACGTGCATTTAAACTTAATTCACAACATGTGCGATGCACATGAATTTGTTCTTAACCTCATTCTAATGTTAGTGAATTTGGAGTATTCGAAATGAGCTCCCGCGTGCACGACTTTAGTCATTTGCATAAAACACACCCAGTCCATCTCCATATTAGGCCTTTCCGCCTAAACTTTCCTTTACCACCTGTCGTCACTTAAGTCAACAATACTCCAAGCAAACTCATGTGACGCTGTCTACAGACGCGCTCTCGCAAGTAAATCCTCAAAATTAATTCATACACAACAAAACACCTTTTATACAGAGAAACAGTGTCCAAAGTTGTCATTAGCCAGCTGTAAAAGTGCTGTTATTCAGAGAAACCAACATCACAGTTCTGGCTATAGTCTAACAAACTGTAGTCTATATACTGTGTATATTTATATGCCCCGCGCCACATCCAGATGACAAAATGTTATTTGTAATGGGTTTAAATGTATTTTGTCCGGTGTAGACATGGTGTTAGAGAGAGAGAGACTGGTAATTTTTGCATACATGTGCTTTCAGGTGTTCCTATATATTTTCTTATATTTATAATCATTTTTAGTACGAAAGTTTTAGTGAATCATAATTTGTTTGGGAAAACGTTCGTAGGCTGGTTTTACGCACAAATTTGTATGTACGCATGCTTAGTGAATGAGACCCAATACATACTAATGTAAAATACATTTAGGTCTATGAGTGTTGCGGCTAATGTAAACACTGTGTTAGATCTCCCAAATTATGACATCACTTTACAGGGCTCTGTCGAAAAATACAAATTCTGTCATGAATCCTCAAGTCTTTTGACAACCTTAGGACCTCCGTTTATCTCCAGAATACAAAAAAAATAGTTTTGTTAAGGTCTGGAAGCTTTCTGACTCCCACATAGACTGCAATGCAACCACCTTTCAAAGCGCAGAAAGTGAGTAAAGACATTGTCAAACGCAATCAGCAGAGGAGACCTTTAATATAGCAATTAACATAAAAGCATCTGAAAGAAAGCATGGACAAAAACTCTGAATAACTTTGAAAAGATACCTGTGTTACAACGTCACATCACGTTTGGTATGGACACTGTGTTAGGATGTAGCATCAACGTGTTGTATAATTTAAAATGTTTTCTGTTTTAAAATGAGCTCAGTAAAAGTGGCAGGCAAGTTATGGAGAAAGGGTGTGATGTATGCGGATGTGATCGGGAGGCGTGTCATATAAACATGAGAGCTCTGTGGAAGAACGCTAAGTAGTAATTACATAGGATCTATGATGATTATTGATTGTTGACGAACAACAGAATCGGCTTCTGGAATGCCAAGCTTCAGCATTTTTTAGAATTCTTTTGTTATACATCGATTATGTCAAGGGAGTATCTTTTTTCTCTAACGCTCTTGAAGTGCGTCTCCTAACTCAACTGGTTTATATCACTCCTTCAATAACCTGCCGTGAGGTCATGTTCTTTGTCTCGCAGCCAATACTACTGTTAGGAGCTATTCTGATGTCATGTTTGTTACACATAACTCGTCTGTGAAGCACTTTTTTCTTGTATGGTTTTCTAATGAGGCCTCTAGTCAAGTTCCGTGCATAAGGACAGACTCGACCTCAGGCGTGAGAGTCAAGATTATTTTTCGTGTCCTTTCTTTAACCCTTGTACGGTCAAGCGAGAATGAGATATTATAAACTATCACTGCTGTTTCTTACGTTATCTGTGTTTTTCTTTCAGTTCCCATTAGGGGAATAGAGACCTATCTGAGGCGTGTGTTTTTGCAGCTGGGCGACTCTTCGTTGCACTTGCTCAACCTCTCCATTATTAGCATCATGTGTTATCTTGTCATCAGCTTGCAGCTGGTTTGCAGCTTCCTTCTGCTGCATAAATATAAACCCGGATCTATGATTAAGGCCTGCCAACGGCCATCTTTACCAAAGTTAGACACTGGGCCATTAGAGAGGCTGTTTTTTCTGTTTAATATGCCAGACTCACCGGGGGTGGCTTTTGTTTCTGAATCCATTGCTTCTTTTAAACACTGGTCACCTTAGTAACATTATTTTGTGAATGAAAACAAGGATGGGTGGGCGTGTATTGGGATAGTCTGTTACGATCTTCAAACTGCATTCACAAGCCCAACCTGATATTCAATGTTAACTAAATCATTTCCCCTTGTGTTCTCAGGAGGCAACATATGTTTTCTATTGATTGATAGTGAAAAAGTTGTATTTTTATTGCTGGGCAATTCAACACATCACAACCCGTGGAGCATTTGTACCGGACAGCTTTGTTTACAATTAAAAGGATGTTGCTTTTTTATCCTATTCCAAAAACATTATTGTTCATAATAATGAACAAGTCCTCCAACTAATTTTTTTTTTTTGCCTGGCAATAGACCACTTTGTAAGACGTAAACAAAACTGGTCCATCAGTTTTTAATACTGTCCAAATGGGAGTGCAAAATATGACAAAAAAACATTTTGAACTGAATCAAAATAAAAAAAACAGCTTTAAAACTTTATTTATTTTTTATTTCACATATAAAGTAAAAAACTGAAACAGGAGGTACATTTGGACCAGTGTTATTTACATTTTGCAAAATGTAAATATTGTTTTCACATACTAAACTAGATAGCAACTTAATGCCACTCGTGTGATTTGACAGTTGTTCATTTACAACCTTATAACAGGAACGTCAAACCCAAACAGATTTTAGAACCAGAACTCGCTATTTTGTAGTCTGATTGATGACAGTTTTAAGCTCTATTTAAGCTCTATACTCTTCTTTCTTCATATAGTGTGGCTGGTGGTGAACTCTTTGACTTCCTAGCTGAGAAAGAGTCATTGAGTGAAGAGGAAGCCACCGAGTTTCTCAAGCAGATCTTGGATGGAGTCAGTTACCTGCACTCCAAACAGATCGCCCACTTTGACCTGAAGGTATGGAGTCTATTCTATTTGATTTATGACAGATTGTGGTGATGAGACCGACTACAACATATTAATTGAAATGCTCTTCCCTGGTGGTTCTCATATTACTGGCCTTCCTAGATCTTGTAGGGTCATCAATTTAAAGTGATTTATATCTTACTGGAAGTTTAGTTTTTGAGGCTGTCGAAGATTTTTGTTATGTAACAATTTTTTTTTTGTTAATGTTACTTTATGACAAAAAAATAGTATTGTATCATTATTTCAATAGAAATCAAAATATAAGTATTTAATATATTAAGGAAAATTTATTTTTTTTTGTTCATATTTTTAAATGACTAATGCACAACAAGTGGAGTGTATGTTAATTATTTGTTTCTTTGTACATCAGCGTTATACAAATTTTGAATAAATTTGACCAAAAATACCTTCTGCTTAAATCACTTCCTAGTATAACTGGTCTAACATGAAACCTGACTTTATGTCCAACATCACATCAACTCTCATGTTTACCTTCAAAACATCTCCTGAAGAATTAAGCCGTAAAGCAGTCAGTGACTCGTTTTTAGCAAAATGTCATATATAATCCTTCATGTTATTCCAACAATGACATTTATGTAATGAGATCCATTGCTTTCAGTGCAGTCACCCATACAGCTTCCCTGAACATATCGGTGAAATATTCAAGCTTTCAAGAGATTAGGCCATGAATAAAGAAAGCGCACTGAAGGGAGTATTGTTTCTATGGAATGTTGAAGCACGGATCTGTTACAGCCAGGATTCAGTACGTCTGTGCTTTCTAGGGAATGTTGCTTTAGCTTTGCATGTGATTTCCATGTGTTATGGCCAATTTCCTGCTTTCTTGTACAACCTCCCTTACTCTTCCTTTTTGTTCTGTATTTATCAAAAGTACGTATAAAAAAGTCATTTTCACTGCCTGTTTATGATCTTTTTTTCTCTCTCCTACTTTTTTCTTTATTCCTGTCTCTCTCTCTCTCTCTCTCTCAGCCAGAGAACATCATGCTGCTGAACCGGAGCATGCCCCATCCCCGCATTAAGCTCATTGACTTTGGTCTGGCCCACAAGATCGATTTTGGCAACGATTTCAAAAACATCTTTGGTACCCCAGAGTTTGTAGGTCAGTGTCGTCCGCTGGTCATTCTGTGAAGATCTGTTGTTATTACAGCCGCCCTTTATTGTCACGCTTCTGTCCAATAATCTCTTCACTCCTTTCATGTGTAATCTGAACCAAAAGCCTGACATAACTGTAAAGAAACACCATGGATCAATTTGAATCCTGGTGAATCAATTAAGTTAGATTCACTTATTTTCATAACTTAAAGTGATACTTCAGCCCTGAATCAAATTTCCTCCATGTTTTACTCCCCCTCAAGGCATCCTAACGGAATGTGACTTTCTACTTGAAGAATAATGCATTAGGAGTTATAATTCCACGTTTCCTTTTACTTTCAAGCAGTAGAATGGGAGTGAATGGCGGGCAATTTTTTGAAGCTCCAAAAAGTGCATCCATCGATCAAAGAACTGCTCGACACGGCTCTGTTGTCTTAATAAATGTCTTCTGAAGCAAATCGATGCATTTATTTAAGAGAAATATCCATATTGACAACGCCATTAACGCTGATGTCTAACATCTGCTGCAGGCGAACGAGAGGCTTGTTTTTCAAGTCACATTCACTTAGTATGCCTTGAGGGTGAGTAAAACATGGGTAAATTTTGATTCAGGCCTGAAGTATCACTTTAGAGGGACAGTTCACCCAAAAATTAAAATTCTGTCATTATTTACTCATCCTCAGGTTGTTCCAAACCTTTCTGAATTTCTTTGTTCTGCTGAACACAATGGAAGATATTTGTAAGAATGTCAGTAACCAAACAGATCTCATCCACCAATAGCTGCCAAAGTATGGAAAATAAATACTGTGGGAGTCAATTGGGGTTGTTTGGCTTCTGACATTCTACAAAATATCCTTAAATTTAAGCAGGTTTGGAACAACTTGAGGCTGAGTAAAGGATGACAGAATGTTTTTTTTTGGTTGAACTATCCCTTTAAAATGATAGTAAAGCCAAACTTCATGAACTGCATCCTGGAAACTAAAGCTTGACAGGTCGTCAAGGTGTTTATTTATGTATTTGGATTTACACCTACAAGAATAAAACTCCTCCCTAAATTATACCTCTCATCACATTGAGTCAGCTGTGCTGTGTTTTCAAGCTAAATTAACATCAACAAGCACCCAGTCATCTCATAAAGCAAACAGACATGCACACACACCCACAGCATCCCCAGCTTTCTTTTTTGGCTTCCCATCCTGTACGTATGACAGTGAATATGGCTTCAGGCAGTGAAGTCTTAACAGGACACATTACACAAGGCTTCAGTCGCACTGGAAGCCTGCTCTTAAGACACTAATTCAATACAGTCCTGGAATAGCAGTTGACCGATACGCCAATTACACAGGCATAACTCCATTGATTTTTCTTAGCCTTAGGGTCTAGGAGCAACTTAATTTCTGTAAGACCAAATCTGGGCTGCCTGCAAGCTAGAGAAGAGAGATTGTAAGTTTAATCACTTCTCGGGCTCAGAGGGCAACATTTCTTCTGCATCTTCTGTGATTGCTCGTTAACACATCAGAGATTGAGATCCTCACAAACCCATGAGTCATTTCACAACTTTAAAAAGAGAAACAAAAAATCTTTCAATTCAGACATCACTTTTCATAAATTTGACTTTACTTTTCAGCCCCAGAAGTGGTCAACTATGAGCCCCTTGGCTTGGAGGCAGACATGTGGTAAGAATGAGCGTTATTGTTATAAGCTGACTTCACTCTTACCTCATTTTCTCTGTGCTAACTCTATGTTTGTCTTTCTTTCTAATTCTAGGAGTGTTGGAGTCATTACTTATATTCTGTGAGTATTCATAGTTATTGGCGTTGAGATGTTGTTAAGATTGCAGATGTCGTTACAAATGAAATCTGAATGCATTTGGATTTTTACTCGGGCTGGGATAGTATCCATTATCATAATTCGATTTATGTTCTCGGAGCATCACATTCTGCCATAAATGAAGCATTGTGGCCAAATATAGCTAAATATGAAGCAAATTAATTTATAGGCTTGTTTATAGCACTCCTAGCCTTTGGAGCGCTGCATTTGTTGTTTATGTGTCCATGTTTAGCACTGTGCTGATGCTCTGCTTCCTGGGGCGACATAGTTTTCCTATTTAAACTGTCTGTGTGGTGATGGGAAATGGACCTGTCCATACCACAGAGGGTGCAAAATATAAATGTAAACAATGGAACTTGCCTTTTAATAGTGATAGGAACGGAAATAACTCTTGTTTTTTATGGGAACCAAATCAAACGCATCAGAGATATGAAGATACGGTTCCCATCACTAAAATATAGTTTTATTTTACAGGCATAATATATTATATCACCGTATATAATAATACATTTTTATATATAGCGATGGAAAAAGAGACCATTTCCAATTTTAATTTAATTGCCATTTCTAGATGTCTTGTGGTCATTCCAGTCCAGAGTTTGATGAATTTCAACAAAATCAAACCTCAAGAGTGACATAAAGTCATCCAACAGCAATGTTAAAAACTGACATCATGACCAGACACATGAAAACTGAAATAAAATAATTGATCAACTTTCCCTAAATACTTTTACAAATACTGCTTTCTTGCTTAAAGGTGAATATGAATTTGTTTTCTTTGCAGTATTTGAGGTCGGAAAAAATGCAGAGCATCTTTTCTGTTATTTTGACCTTTTTCTCCAGTTTTCAATTTCTGCAAATAAATGCAAATCGAAACAATAATAACAGAATGAAACAAGAACGACAATTTTACCAAAATACATGCCTATAAAAAGTAAATTAAGAAAAAACGTTTTTGAATTTTATATGTAATGTATTAATGAAAATATAACAAAATACCATATATTGTTTAAATTTTAAGTATTCAGTTTTCTTAAAATATGCCTTTGTTTGTGTTAGTGTAGTGCAGACTGAATGATTTTCTCTAATACGAATGAGATATTTTTGCATTTCATGACAATTTAGAGGTGCTTGATCCATATTCTAAATAAATACAAATAATATAAAAAGACTGTTATTCTCTTGTATCTTTCCATCACTATTCATCTTTCAACATACATTAATATCAGCTTTTCATTCAGAGCTGTCTAAAGGAGCTGGAAAGTTCTCTGTCTATCTCAGAGCTATTACACCCACTACTCTTTCATCATCGGCACATTAAAATAGAGCCTCTCATCTGGTCTCACACATCATCTGCAGATGGAATCCTGTCACTTGTCTTGCCTTCCTAGTGTGCATATCTTTTTTTCTTGTGCAACACTTTTTTCGGGCAAACTGTGTTTCTCACCCACAGGGAATGCCTTTAATTGGCAGTGTGACTTTACAACAGCTGTAACACTACAATAGAAGAAGTTTATCTCCTAACACTAACAGTAGCCCACAGATTTCGTTTCGGATTTTTAACAACTACAGTTATAAAATGGAATTGTAAAAATGGAAGAAGAGCTAAACTTGAAAGCTAGATAATTCCCTTATATGGTGTATTCAAGAATAACTCTTAAAGACTAGACCGTGAATTCATCACTAAAGAAAATGGAGCACCGGTTGTACAATAGCATTCATGCATTAAAGCTATATACAAGACCTATTAAATTCTGTTCCTGTAGGGTCATGTCCTGCAGTGTTTAGATCTAACCTTAATCAAACACACCTGCCTGTAATCCTGATGTAAGACCCTGTTGGGCTTGTTCAGATTTGTTCAGATAGACTATGAAATTGAATAGCCTTGCTGTATATACTTTACACTTTAGCAGTAATAGCTATAACTCCAGCAAATTTGTATCAGTGTGAATTCGCCTTAACAGTATGTGAAGAAAATATTGGATTTACCACTACATCCTGACGTGTGTTGGATGTTTATTTCTTTTGTATCTTTAGGCTTAGTGGTGCCTCACCGTTCCTGGGTGAAAATAAACAGGAGACGCTTGCCAATGTCTCAGCTGTGGACTATGAGTTTGACGAGGAGTACTTCAGCAACACCAGTGTTCTGGCCAGAGACTTTATTGCACAGCTGTTGATTAAAGACCCAAAGTAAGAATCTCCGAAGTAGCTCATTGATTCGGTTTGATTGGCTTGAGAGGCTGGTTGTCATGAATAACATTATACTGATTACATCATTTAAAGTGATAGTTTACCCAAAAGCAAAAATTCAGTCATCTTTTAATCACCCTCTTGTCATTTCAAACCTATATGACTTTCTTTTTTCCACAGAACACGAAAGAAGATATTTTAAAGAATGTTGTTAACTGGCCCCCCTACACTTGCATTGGTTTTGTGTCCATACAACAGAAGTGAATGGGGGCTAGTGCTGTTCGGTTACCAACTTTCTTCAAAATATCTTCTTTTGTGTTCCGCGGAAGGAAGAAAGTCATAAAGGTTTGAAATGACAAGAGGGTGAGTAATTGACAGAATTTTCATTTTTGGGGAACTTTTACTTTAATGCCTGATATTAGTAGCCTACTTATTTTCAATGAATTACTTTTTATGTAGTGTTAGTGCTTCGTAAGTTTATAATTAAATATGAATATTATTTAGATTAACATCAGTGGCAGACGAGGTATTCTGATTCTGAATCTGTAGAATATTTTCCCTGTTATGTCACTATTAAAGGGACAGTTCACCCAAAATTAAACATTCGGTCATCACTCTCGGTTATTCCAAATCAGTATAAATTTAAATGTAGCCAAACAGTTCTCGGCCATCTTTGACTACCATAGTCGGAAAAATTACAATATAGTCAAAAGTGGCCCAGAACTGTTTGCTTTCCTTCATTCTTCAAAAAAACATATTTTGTGTTCAACAGAACACAACATTTAAAAAGCTATTTTCTTCTACCATGGTAGTAAATGGTGGCCAAGAACTGTTTGGTTACAAGCATTCTTCTAAATATCTTTCTCTGTGTTCATCAAAACAATGAAATTTATACACCTTTGGAACAACTTGAGGGTGAGTAAATGATGAAAGAATTTCTTTTTAGGGTGAACTCTCCCTTTAAGAGTTACACAAGAAACAGGAACAAGTGCTTTGCACATTATGGGGTAGATAATATATATTCCCGTTTTGGTTAAATATTTGCCATATTGAACTAAAGCTCTTTATCTTTTCTACTGTTGACTGTTCTTATTTAGTTATATATTGCACTAGATTGACCACATTCAGTTCTCTTTCCTTTAAAATTGAGAGCTACTTCCTTGAAAGGGTTCTCGGTTCTTACCAAAATGCATCACTGACAGCATAAAAGCTGCTAACTATAAAAAACATAATGATAAGCAACATCCCCCTGTGTGGTGTCCAATCCCACAATTCCATTTGTGTGCATTAAATCGTCTTCTCTTCCACCGAAGGTCACTCATATACTTCTTGGTAACTGTTTATTGTTTGACTTCAAATTTGGTTAAGTATCAACAAAGAAGAGGTTCTAGAACTGCTTGGCCATTGTTTATCAAGTCATTTCTTTTTAAACAAGTAATTTAGTATAAATTTCACATTGGCTTTCACAGAAAAAGAATGACAATCCTGGACAGTCTTCAACACCCCTGGATCAAGGTTCGTCCAACCATTACATAAATATAAAACAGTTATCAACCAACCCTCATTGCACATCAGCATAAATGTTCTAAATATGCCTTGAAAATGTTTTTTATCCATAGCCAAAGGACACGCAGCAGGCATTGAGTCGTAAGGAGTCAGCCGTGAACATGGAGAAATTTAAGAAGTTTGCTGCCAGAAGAAAGTGGAAGGTACTTTGGTCGGCCTGTGTTGCTCTTTTAGACAGCAAATGTAATGTTGCATTAAAATCATTTGTACGATATGACTTAAAAATTCCAAGCAGTATTGTGCTTTCTGAGAAATAAGAGTGTCACAACTTGAATAAATCACCAGTTCAAATCATACAAAACAAACCATCACAACTATGAAACAATATACAACCTTGCACACAATTACAGTGCCCTCAAGCACAGAATTACAGTCATTACTTATAAACATATTAAGTAGATATGTAATTTGATGAGTCATTCCGTCACTTTAACAAGATTTCTAATTGCTGGGTTTGATGCTTTAAATAAAGGCTGTTATGAACACTACTCGTTTATGAATATCCTCCTTTAATATAGATTGTTTGTTTAATTCCTGTTCCTCAGCAATCGGTACGTCTCATCTCACTTTGTAACCGGCTGTCCCGCTCCTTCCTGTCCAGGAGCAACATGAGTGTGGCACGCAGTGATGACACGCTGGTAAGAGCTCGCTGTTAAAATCATCTGAACGATTCCAAGCTGAAACACATACACAGAAACCCAAACGAGCTCAAACTCATCACCTTGGTAGCCAAACTTTTAAAAGGAACAAGCTCATCACCTTGGTAAAGGAGAACTTTAAAAAGGAACAGCAAAAAGCGTGATCCGCCTGACAACAGCGAGACCAGTGTGGCTGAACACTGCAATGTTCAGTCTTTATACAATAGATCACAGTCAGCACTAATGAGTTTCTTTAGCCTCCCACACACCTGAATATAAAGAGTGTCTCGCTCTAAACAAACTAAAGCAGTCTACATCAGGGTCCAGATATTCACTTTGAAAATCGCAACCCATCAATTGACCAAAATTTTTAATGATACAGAAAAGTTTAAGCTGCATTCTATAACTTTTCATTCTACTGCCATTTCTGTTTGAAAGATGAAATCGCAGGTTACTTTACATATTTATTTTTAGCATAGTTTTAACTCTGATGTTGTGTTCCGATCGAACGCGAATGAAGAGTTAGGCGCGAGTGATTTACATGTTAAGTCAATGCAAGGACGCGATAGTACATGCTGTGGTGTGATTCGTGTGAATGAGGCTGCGCGAAAGACGCTTTTCGCGTGAATATTGTTACTGCGAATCGAGCGTTCCTGGCGTTTGACGCGCGTAACGAGTGATTCGAGTTGAAAAATCGGAACTTTGGAGAACATTTGCACCGCATTAACCAATCAGGAGCTTGTTCTAATAGTGATGTGATAGCGAGCGGAGGCAGAATTCCAAAACAACAATGGAGGACAAAATCATCGTTGCTGTATGATTGTACGATGAACGATACATCTTTCTTTTATCGAAACAAGAATAAAATGGGAACGCTCTTTGACTGTTCATGTATTTGCTCAATAACTGATTTTGGTTTATTTTGCTAAATAAATGCAGCTTTAAAGGTCCAGTGTGTAATTTTTGGGATGATCTACTCATAGAAATGCAATATTATTTACAAAGCTATGTCTTCAGAGGTGTATAAAGAGCTTACACAATGAAGCATTATATTTTTATTTCCTAAGAATGAGCTATTTCTGTCTACGTACACAGCGGGTCCCCTTGCACATAATTCGCCATGTTCTGTGAGCTTTAGAGTGTTTCGAAAGGGAGGGGTTGGGTGACCGGTTGGTTCCAATTCCCAACCTTGCCGCTAGATTTCACTGACTGGACCTTTAAAGGGATAATTCAGCCAAAAATGGAAAGATTGTTCAAAAAATTCATAAATGTCTTTGTTCTGTGTGTCTTTGTAAACACGAAAAAAATATTTATAAGAATGTCAGTAACAAAACAGATCTTACCCCCATTGACTCCCATAGTATTTATTTTCTGTACTATGGCAGTAAATGTGGGATCATTTCCTACTCAACTACTCTGTGAGTTTTTCTTTGCCCTTATCACACAAATTCACAAAATATTATTGGAGTCATGGCAGTGTGCTAAACATGATTATAACGCCATTATCCTTAACAGCTTTTCACTGCTGTTTTTGTGTATAGGGTGTTACCATTTGTGTATAGAGTTTGTTAGAGCGTGTATTCTGTGTAACTGGAAACTCTAGTCCGGTATGAATGTACGTGTGTACATGGCAGTACACTCAGCCAGCATGGCTACACACAGATCATCTCTTCCTTGCTCTGTCCCCGAAAGCCAGTCGTTTTACTTCTAGCTGTGTGTTTGCGTTTTTTGACCCAGAAGTCAGAGCTATCAGTTGCTCTGTAGGTCCCATGGCAGACTAACCAGCAGTGAGGAGAAAGTATAGGCGCCGCCCCATCTGCATTATTCAACAGGATTAAGACCTCACGCTGTGGATTTGCTGATAAGACTGTCTGTAGTACTACTGAGCGTAAACGGATTTGCTCGAACTGTGACTGTCAAAACGGAGTTACAGTTGTTTTTCCTCTCAAAGCTTATTGTATAGTTTGATAAAACCAGCGTTGGTTATTTTTTCTGAGGCAACAGTTTTACATTTTTATATTTTGTTATTTTCATGAGATAGTCATTTATTTTCCTTTACAAAAATAACAGAAATTCTGTAATTGTGGATATCACTTGAGCAACATGGGTTTATTACCACAACATATGTTATTTATATACATGTTTAATATTCATGAACCGTACATGGCTGAACTGTTTCTATGGTGCACAAAAAATTACAACGACTTAATTTATCTGTCACTGTGTTAGATTCATACATCTCAAACATTTACATTTAGGCATTTGGCAGACGCTTTTATCCAAAGCGACTTACATTGCTTTGTCCTATACATTTTACATAGGTATTTGCAATCCCCTGGGATCGAACCCACAACCTTGCGTTGTTAACGCAATGCTCTTACCACTGAGCTACAGGAAAGCTCATACCAAAATAATATGAAGATCTCTTTTCCAAAACGCTATAAATCCATTTTAATACTGTTAAAATGGTCTGTTGGCTTAGTCTGAACATGTTAAACAATGATTGTTAAATGAAACAACAATATTGTCGGTTATATTTTTTTCAAAACGCTACAAATCCATCCTTTTAAAAAAAAATGTTGGTTTATTTCATTTTAAAAACAAACAAACAAGAGAACATGAAACATATCACTTTAGGGGCTCATACTATAAATTAATATAAATCAAATAAATGCAAATGCATGAAATAAATAACAGCCAAATAAAATAAATAGTAACAAACTAAATAGTAAATTTCATGTTTCAATATTTTCCACCACATACAACAGATAATTTAGAAATAACACATGCAAATACCACTAACGAGCGAATTCTGATTGGTCGAGAGGACATATCGCAGTTAGGCTTAAAACAGGTTCGGGACTTATAGCGTTTCGGAAAGAAACTGCATCTTACAGTACATTTTAAACAAGGAAATATAGCGATTTGGCATGAAACATTGATGGAGCAGTGAATAGGTTTAGTACACAGCAAAATGGCATGACAAACTCATTTTTTTAAATTTGGCGTTTAATGTGTTTTGGAAAAGAGCTCTTCATATACAGTATACAGTATCTGCTTGTTGAATGTGTATTATTATGAAGGTTTCATATTCAAACAGAGACATTTTATCTTCTGGCAGGATGAGGAAGACTCATTTGTAATGAAGGCTATCATTCACGCAATCAATGACGACAATGTTCCAGGCTTAAAACACCTGCTTGGCTCCTTGACCAGCTATGACATCAACCAACCCAACAAGGTAAGAGACTAACAAAGATCTATAGAGGGGATACAGGGACCGCAGAAGACAAAATGAACGACAGCCATAAATTTGCAGACCGAGTTAGTGATGTTCTAAAATAAATGATGTTCTTGGTGTGTGGTGATTTGGTGTCAGTCCAGGTGATCAGTAGTCAGACTGAGCTCCATTGAGAAGATAACAGTGTATCAGTTTCCTTGTAGACCAATGACGTCTGAATGCATTCACCAGGTTGAATTGTTTTCAGTCTTGCAATGGGATGTACAGCAGGTTACTAAGAATATGGACCAATTTAAAAACAAAATAATACATTATGTACAGTATTCCTCATGAGATCAAACAAAATATTGAGTTGTTTACATGTTTTGCGATGCGCTTTCCACAAGCTGGTTTCACATTTGTGTTATTGATTAAAAAGCTGTACAGAAAATGTGTCTGTAACTTTTAACTTGGGTCTTGTTTGGAAGCAAATGATGGTTTCTGTCAATTTGTTAAGCATGGAAAGTGCCACATATTGGAATCTAAGTGAGGAATCGCCGTCGCAATGGGAGTTTTAAATAGAATGAACAGGACTTGTGAGGTTAATTACCTTTATCATGCTAATCATTTTGGATATTTGCAAGGAATTGTGTAATGATATGTTGTGTGTGTGTGTGTGTGTGTGTGTGTGTGTGTGTGTGTGTGTTTGTGTGTGTGTAAGAGGAGAATGGAGCAGGGTTGATGGAATTGTAATCTGCTCACTGATGTGAAGAGACAAGCGTGCTTTTAATTGCATTGCTCAGAGCTTTGCAGTGACCGGCACTATCTGTGTTTGCGTGTTTTTGTGTATGCACAGTGAGAACTATTCCCACGGCTCATGCATTTATTCATTTAGAGGAGCTGTTGAAAAAAACAGCATATGCTGGGTTAGGTTTGTTTTGATGATGGTTTGACCAGTTTAAACCAGCAGATTACCAGCAAAAACCAGCATATGCAGTTTTTTGCTAAATTCAAGGCAACTACTGAGATGAGTCTTTGTGTGCTGTGTGAACAATGGAAAAATGAATCGGGATATTTTGAATTGGCTTGTTCTTACTAACTTGGAATAGACTTAATTAACACTGTGAGAAGCTATAAATGCCTTGTTATACTGAATGCATTGATTCTTATTTGTGTTTTATGTGTGTTTGTGGGCATACCTCAGCATGGAACACCCCCACTCCTGATCGCCGCAGGCTGTGGAAACATCCACATCATTGACGTGTTAATGAAAAAAGGGGCAGAGATTCAAGCTCTCGATAAGGTGTGTTAAGGTTTTTATTTTTTGTATGATAATATTGAAAATGATTCTTGTATATTGTACGTTTTGAGAACTAATTATAGTTCAAATAATAGAGTTTGATTGATAGACGACCTGACCAATCATAACGCCGATATTATGCGCCCCCTGTTGCTATTTGCCATTTTGTCCGACAATCAAACCACAGAGTTTAACCTGCTTCGTGCTTTGCGGCTTTAAACAGTCATTCGCATTTGTTACTGGCCCTGATCTCAGCAGTCACTATGGAATCTTACAATTTGTCATAAGCCTTCTTAAAACAGACACATACTGAATATATACTTCAAATCCATGTTGCAGACTTTGTTATTGTTGGCTGAAAGTACACGTCATTTTTTTCCAGAAATAATTATTTCATGATAAATATTCTTAAGTGCTTGGAAGCGCTTTGGCTGATGTCGGACATTGCGAAGGGTCAATCGAGCAATTAAAAACTTTCTAACAATCCAACATTTATTTCAGTTAAGTTTCATCAATGTACATTATAACAACATGCAATAATACCAAGTATTTCAATACCATATACCCTCTTTATTTTATTTATTCATGTATAATTATTTAAACATTATTATTATAATGTATGTAAAAAATCGTGAAAGCGATATATGAAATGAATTTGATTGAATTGAACAACATCACAAAGACAAAACGTCTCATTTTTAAATAAGAACAGCCTTTCTTTGCCTAATGCTGGGTTCTTTTTAAGTTTTCAGCAACAAAAGCAAATTGTTGGACCTTAGTTGAGCTGTGGTAAATATTTATAAGTACAAGTGCAAAGTAGAATTAAAAAGAGAGTCCACCCAAAAATTTTAAATCTGTCATTATTTACTTGATGTTTCAAACCTGTGTAAAACCTGTATCTTCTTTTTGGGTGAACCCATTAAAGCCTGGACCACCTCCAACTATATTCCTCCAGTGTAAAATCTGTTGTATATATATATATATAATCAAACAGCATAAAGTATTATCTCTACAAGTTACCACAAAACATTTTTTGCTTGAAAAATATACATATGAAGAGTTGAGATATGAGATGACACCGTTACTTTTTTTTTAAATCATGTTTTTTTGTGCACTCTGTGTGGACAAGATATGAGTGATGGAAACAGTAAATTTCTAATTTAAAACCCTTAATTCGCCAAAATGCTTTTACGCTCGCTTGAGGTGGTTTTTCATTTTTGCGAAAAATGGTTATGCGAATAATGGGAGATGGAAACTTATTTGCTGAAAAAATTATCCAAAAATTCACGTAACTGCACTAGTAGTAATCGTATGCTTGCGCAAGATTATTCCAGATGAAAATCATTATATTCAGTGGCTTCTCTCTGATATTTAGTACTAGTTTACTAGGAAGTGATGGTTGACTTGTTTGATGGAAACGGTGCTTATTCGAAAATGTTTTTATTAGTGGTGGGCATAGATTAATTTTTTTAATCTAGATTAATCTAGATTAATTTTGGAATTAATCTAGATTAATCTAGATTAAAATGGCTCATTTGAATTCTGCGGAAGGCATTCAGAATATGTGTGCTACCCAAATAATGACTAAAAGTAAGTCTTTGAGAACGGGTGTCTCAAGCCAGGTGGCGCATTAGATGGTTATTAGATGATGAGGCGGCACGAATGACGCGGATCACGCGAGTTGAAAACTCTCGTTCTCGCCCCCTACAGTGCAATTCAGCTGATATACATCCGCGCTAAAACATCAAGGTGAAAGTCATCATATCTTACATTTACATTTACATTTAGTCATTTAGCAGACGCTTTTATCCAAAGCGACTTACAAGTGGGGTAGGTAATGGAAGCAATTAGGACATCATAAGTACAACAAAAGCATAAATGCAATCAAAAATAAGGTTCATATAGTCCAACACAGTATACAGAATCATTCATACATTTTTTTTTTGTTTTGGTTTTTTTTTTTTTTTTTTAAAGAAGAGAAGAAAAGAGTAGAGAAGAGAGTTGAGTCAGAACAGATCACTCAGATGTCAGATGTTGGCGGAAGAGATGTGTTTTCAGGCGTTTCTTAAAGATGGCTACAGAGTCTGCAGATCTTGTAGCAGCAGGCAGATCATTCCACATAGGTGGAACAGATCCGGAGAAGGTGCGCGAGAGAGATTTTTTACCTTTATGGGATGGCACCACAAGACGCCGTTCGTTTGCAGATCGTAGGGATCTGGCGGGTACGTATGTCTGCATTAGTGAGTGAAGATAAGGTGGTGCCAAACCAGTCGTGGTCTTGTAAGCCAGGAGCAGAGTCTTGAATTTAATGCGAGCGACTATAGGGAGCCAATGTAGCTTAATGAGTAGAGGAGTGACGTGTGCCCTCTTCGGTTCATTAAAGATAACTCTTGCCGCAGCATTCTGGATCATCTGTAGAGGTTTGGTTGTGCAAGCTGGAAGTCCTCCCAGTAGTGCATTGCAGTAGTCCAGTCTGGACAGGACTAGAGCCTGTACTAGGACTTGCGTAGCATGCTCCGATAGGAAGGGTCTAATTTTCCTGATATTGTAGAGGATGAATCTACAGGACCGGGCGGTGTTGGCAACTTGATCTGTGAAGTTGAGCTGATCATCGATCACCACTCCCAGGTTTCTTGCTTTTCTGGAAGGTGTGATGGTTGATGAGCCCAGTTGAATGGAAAGGTTGTGATAAGTCTTTATATCAGCCGGGATTACAAGCAGTTCTGTTTTTGAAAGGTTCAGCTGTAGGTGATGGCCGTTCATCCAGAGTGAGATGTCGGCTAGGCAAGCTGAGATGCGTGCAGAGACAGTCGGATCGTCAGGGCGAAAAGACAGGTAGAGTTGTGTATCATCCGCATAGCAGTGATAGGAAAAGCCATGTTTCCTAATGACAGAGCCTAGGGATGTCATGTAAACAGAGAATAGCAATGGACCAAGCACTGAGCCCTGAGGAACACCTGTGTCAAGATGTTGGGACTCAGACACCTCACCTCTCCAAGATACACTAAATGACCTACCTGAGAGGTAAGACCTGAACCATTGTAGCACCATTCCGGAGACCCCCATAGCCTTGAGAGTGGACAGGAGGATGTGATGGTTAACAGTGTCGAAGGCGGCAGATAGATCCAGTAGGATGAGAACAGATGAGTTGGAGGAAGCTCTTTCCAGTCTCAGGGCTTCAATGACAGAGAGCAGCGCAGTCTCAGTGGAGTGACCGCTCTTGAACCCAGACTGGTTGCTGTCCAGGAGGTTGTTCTGAGCGAGGAAGGATGAGAGCTGGTTACATACAACACGTTCTAGAGTTTTCGCAGCGAAGGGGAGTAGGGATACCGGTCTGTAGTTTTCTAACAATGCAGGATTAAGAGTAGGCTTCTTTAGTAGTGGGGTAATACGGGCCTCTTTGAAGAGTGTAGGAAATGTGCCAGTGGTGAGAGACGAGTTGATAATGTGAGTCAAAGAGGGAACAACCGATGGAGAGATGGCCTGGAGGAGATGTGTGGGGATGGGATCTAGAGGGCAGGTAGTCGGATGGTTAGAAGAAATTACCTTTGAAACTTCCTCTTCAGATAGGAGGGAGAAGGAGGGGAACAAGCATGTGTCAGGGGATTGATTGTGGTCAAGAGGCGGTGGCGCAGAGAATTGATTGCTGATGGTGCTTGTTTTCTTTACAAAGAACGATGCAAAATCGTCAGCTGTTAAGTCTGATGGAGGGGGGGGAGTGGGCGGGCAAAGGAGAGCGGAAAAGGTTTTAAAGAGAGTACGAGGGTCAGGAGAGTTGTTGATTTTAGTGTGGTAGTATTGGGTTTTCGCAGAGGAGACATCCGCTGAGAAGGAAGAGAGAATAGATTGGTAGAGAGAGAGGTCAGTGGGTTCTTTTGATTTGCGCCACTTTCTCTCAGCAGACCTGAGAGAGACGCGATGCTCACGGAGAACATCAGATAACCAGGGGGCAGAAGGAGATGCACGAGATGGCCTAGATCTTAGAGGGCATAAGATTTCTAAGCAGGAGGTTAGTGTGGAGCAAAGGGTTTGGGTGGCGGTGTTAGCATCAAGGAGAGAGAACTGTTTAGGGGGTGGGAGAGTAGCAGAGACTGCAGAGGATAAGCGGGAGGGAGAGTGAGATCGTAGGTTGCGTCGGAATGTGACCAGTGGGCAGGCATGTGTTGTGTCTGGAGAAGTTAAGTCGAGATCAAGAGTGATGAGGAAATGATCCGACATGTGCAGTGGGGTAACCTGGGAGTGATGGGTGAAGCAATAGCGTGTGTAGATGAGATCAAGTTGATTACCGGACTTATGGGTTGCTGAAGTGGGGACTCGCTTGAGGTCAAACGACGCAGTCAGGTTGTTGAAATCAGCAGCCTGTGGTTTTTCTAGGTGGATGTTGAAGTCTCCAAGTACCACCAGAGGAGTACCATCCTCTGGGAATGATGACAGAAGTGTATCTAATTCCTCCAAGAAGAGTCCAAGGTGACCTGGGGGGCGATAGATAACTACAACATGTGTTTTAACAGGGTGGATGACAGTGACAGCATGAAACTCAAAGGCGGTGTTGTTGCATGAGGGTGCCAGCTTGTTAAATTTCCAGTCGTTAGGAATAAGTAGACCGGTTCCTCCGCCCCTCCCTGATAAGCGTGGGCTGTGGGAGAAAGTGTAGTTATTAGAGAGGGCAGCCGGTGTGGCAGTGTCCTCTGGTTTGATCCAGGTTTCAGTAAGTGCTAGAAGAGAAAGACCAGAATGTTTAGCAATAGCTGTGATGAAATCTGCCTTGTTTACAGCGGATTGGCAGTTCCATAAACCAATAGGAAAGGTAGTAGAGGTATTGTTGGATGCTGAAAGAGTACGGAGGTTGTTAGCATTAGCCATGCGTGGCCTTCTGCGGGTTACCGTTGGTGTACGAGATGTAACGACAGTGTAGATTTGAAAACACATAGTGAAAAAAAGAAGGACTGCACAAGACAAATAAAGATAATAGATAAAGTGCAATAAAATAAGTGCAAAACAGTAATACTCAAGTGCCTTGTCTGTGTCTTTGCTCGGTGGAGTCGCACAGGTCGAGTCGATGGTCTTTACTCTCTTCGGTCTTCACGCGATGAGGGCAGCACGCGACCGCAGCACGCGGTGGACAATCCCACTAAATACCCTATTCAATCACGTAATTGAATTCAGCAGGACACGCCTTCCAAATCTCCGAATATTAACACGCAAACAAATGCAAACTAACAGCGCGTGACTCAGTGGACGCAAACAAAGGAAACGAAACCGCGTTAGACTATTAAACACAAATGATCGATTTTTCACCTACGATTTCCAGTTGATTCTTAAGCTGCAACAAAACTGCTTCTCCCACGAACTGACCTTACAACAACTGTTTAAGTACTGTAGCTGGCGTTGGACACGCCTTCCAAATCTCCGAATATTAACACGCAAACAAATGCAAACTAACAGCGCGTGACTCAGTGGACGCAAACAAAGGAAACGAAACCGCGTTAGACTATTAAACACAAATGATCGATTTTTCACCTACGATTTCCAGTTGATTCTTAAGCTGCAACAAAACTGCTTCTCCCACGAACTGACCTTACAACAACTGTTTAAGTACTGTAGCTGGCGTTGGACACGCCTTCCAAATCTCCGAATATTAACACGCAAACAAATGCAAACTAACAGCGCGTGACTCAGTGGACGCAAACAAAGGAAACGAAACCGCGTTAGACTATTAAACACAAATGATCGATTTTTCACCTACGATTTCCAGTTGATTCTTAAGCTGCAACAAAACTGCTTCTCCCACGAACTAACCTTACAACAACTGTTTAAGTACTGTAGCTGGCGTTGGACACGCCTTCCAAATCTCCGAATATTAACACGCAAACAAATGCAAACTAACAGCGCGTGACTCAGTGGACGCAAACATATCTTGCATAGTATAGACCCAGCTCACAACCCAACTTTGAGAATAGATTAACGGCGACATTTTTTTTATCGCGCGATAAGAGTCTCACTGCGTTAACGCCGTTAACGGCCCACCACTAGTTTTTATGCGATAAGCTAAATTCGCCACTTTGGATGGAAACCCGGCTACTTAAACTGCAGCTGGTTGAATTTAAGCCATAATAACGAAAAAAATACAGCTAACTAACACAATAAAACACAATTCAAACATGATAACATAATAAAAAACATGATTTTTCATTTTGGAACCAAACTCTTCATATATAAACACTGTTTCTCAATGGCTAACGGCGATGTCCTTATGTCTTAGAATTAGAAAAAATTACAAACTTTGTATATCATTTTCTATATTTGGAGTGTCTTTATGACTTTAGAAAACCTTGATGGTAAATATTTTATGAAACTATTAGAGAACAAGATTGTATAAACAACATATAAAAAAATCTACTACTGTATCAGTTCATAGAACTTTTTGTTAAAATTTAAAATTATTGCTTGCACTTTGTAATAAGAATGGAGTGTCTAATAAAGTATTGTAGGGTTGTCAGGTATCATAAACATGTCTTACGATATTATACCAGCTGAAGCTGAACCAGATGCTGTGCCATGTTCATAATTCAAATCTATACAAAAACACAGATTTAGATGAAACATTTTGTATTTACTATAGTAAACTTTATTATACTTTGCACTAGAAAATGTTGTTGTATTAACTGTAATAAATTAATTGGATAAATTAAAGCAAATACTGTTGTATACTTAAATATTTAGTATAGTAAGACTCAAAAACTAGCATCTATGAGTTTTAGTAGTTTACTGTAGTAAATACTAAAGTACACAAGATTTTTTTTCACATGGAAACTAAATCAAATGTGGGACAAATTTCATTGATTCAGCAGTCTTTATAAAGGGAAATATAAAACTTACTTTAAATGCAGAACCAAGATGGCCAGTAGGTGGCGTCAATTTTCCACTGAGTTAGTGAATCACTTAACCAACTCCTTCGTTACGCTATTTTGAATCATTCATTGAGTCATTCAAAACACAGATTCATTTAGGAGATAAACACCGCAAAAAGGCAAATGTAAGTGTTCGAGTGAATATTAATGCGCATATGCGACATAAACTACGGTACTACGATGCTACCATTTAAAAATTAGAGAGGCCGTAGCACCGGTACATCGCGCAACCCTAAAGTATTGTGTGCTCTGCGGTGTAACTTTAGAAGTCATGCTTTAACAGAAGTTTGAAGAAGGAATTGAAACATGTTAATCATTAACCAACACCAGATCTGCATACTCCTTAACCTCCAGTAAAGCATGCCATTCTCTTTCTCAGACTGGAGCCAATGGTATCTACTACGCCTCCCGACATGGCCACGTGGGGACCTTGAGATTCCTGCATGAAAAGAAGTGCCCTCTGGACATCCAAGATAAGGTACCTCCATCTCAAGCACACACACACACCAATCACAACCCAAGGGAGAGGACATTGGATCTTTCAAAGGCTTTCCACGTCCTTCACCTTTTCTCCAGAAAGCCTTTCCCACCCAGTTCACGCGCCTCTCTATTTCCCATTGGTAATATGCAGTTGCTATGGTTACCGGCTGGCCCAAGGTTTGCCGTTGTATGAAATAATTGTTGACTGTTTGTTGACCGCCTCAGTAGTCAGTGAAGTGTGCTCAGGCAGCCGAAATCGAATGGTAAAGTGTTGTTGAGCCGGTCAGAAGTGCCAGACAGAATCGCACTTTAAATGTTCACGGCATCATTATGGGTGTAAATTGAGTTCTTGAAATGTCCTCCTCAGCCTGAACTCTTGCTAGGAGGAGCACATCGAAAATTACCCTTATAAGCTTCAGCGCAGGGTTGACCTCGTTGGATGATTCACAACTTGCTTGAGCAAGTACATTTTGTATAGACTATTTATTCATACTTAGAATCTATAGGAGATACTGATGTCTCAGTAGTGTGTTATTTTCAAACGCCTCTTTAGCAGTTTTGAATCTTTTCTGATTTCCTAAATAAACACACGAAAATATCACGTTTTAAATATCACATTTTAAAAACACATCAACATGTTGTTCATAATAATGTTTTTCATTCTGTTGTAGTCCGGAGAAACAGCTCTGCATGTAGCTGCTCGATATGGTAATGTGGATGTTGTCCAATACCTGTGCAGTATCCATGCTAATCCTGACCTACTAGACCGGGTATGTATCACAACTTTTGTGTGTTGTTTCTTTTAATTTATGTAAAACATTTTAACCATTTCCACCACACAATCATTTTGGTTAATTTATTAAATTGATGTGATCTTCGACTTGCTTTAACTCCTAGAAGTGTGGATACATCATCAGGCGAAAGCACATGTTTGGACATTGCAAGTAACAGAGAAATCAAAACTGACATTTATCATTATTGTATAGAATGTATAGAACGGATTTGTGCTGCCAGGCAGCCTCAGAAGAACAAACACAGATGGACCTTGATATCAAGAACACATCCGGGTACTTTCATGCGTTCTCTGTACTTGTGTTCTTGAGTATTGGAACTGGACTCCGACAGTTATTGATGACGTTGAGCGAGAACACAAGTAAACAAGACCGCTGAAGAACGCATATTGAGAAACGGCCAACGACTGAGTCCACCTTTTAAGAAATCATCAACTTGAAAACTAACTGTGCGTTCAGTCCGCCGCCGAGAGCGTCAAAAATCGCTCTGGTCGCCCTGCCAACAATGCTGTAGAAGATTCATGGATGCTCTGGCGCTCTGAAATAGACCAAAGTTTACAGGGCTGCGTTCTCTTGAATCCTCTCAAGCGGTGGACTTCTACGTTCCGATTGGTTGCCACCGAACCACGTCATAGCTCATTACCATAAAGTTGACCTGATTTCAACTCTTCTTGACGCCCTCAACGGCCAAGACGAGCCGCGCCGCTGCTCCCTGCTGCTCGCTGCCGACTCGCTTTGAAGGTGTATGACTTCCGGCCACGCACAGTAATGCTTCTCAGACTCACAAATAATTATGAATCCAAATAGTTTTCAGTAATCTTTAACCGAAGTGATTGCTTCCTTTCAGACACCTGCGTCCACAGTAGATGTAATAAATTATGTTGCGAGTGCTGACACGAATAGCACAGCGAATTGATGAAACTAATCATGTTTTTGACACACTGTATTTGTCTAGTGCTGTGAGCTCTCAAAACTTAAATAAGCACATATTTATACATAAAATATTGCTCTTGGAATCGTCCTCATAAGTGTCTCAAGGTGATAGATTTTTCGATTTCTTTCAAGAGTTGCTATTAAAGGCAGGTTGTCTGATTTCTCATAGCCGTTGTTGATGTTCAAATCACCAAAACAAACACACCCCTTCCCCCATCTTTCGCTTTCGTCAGCGCTCGGCTCGACCAATGTGCGTCCTGTGCACCTTACTGCTGACCTTACGGCTACAAAGTTGTTTTTGTACTCGGCTCAACTCAGTCGTCTAAAGCGTAATTCGGAAATCGGTTACCCCGCCTTTAAAACTATGTTGTAATGTAAAAATTGCAAAGCTGAAATGATTGTGAGAGAATATTAAAGACTTAAAATGTTTTTGCTTTTGTATCCCTCTCCACATCATCTGCTCAGTTAAAAAGAAACTAATATTTTTGTTGTTTTTAACTATTAAATGTTTTTTTTAGGGCTGTTAGATAATGAAATGCGATCCATCAGGTGATACAGACTTGACACAGACTAATGTTGTTTTTGTAGCTCTTTGGGCTCAAGGTTATGCTTTTGTTAATAATGTCATTGACTATTTTGGTAACACCACAGGAACAGGAGACACCTCTTCACTGTGCAGCTTGGCACGGATACTCCGCGGTGGCCCGAGTTCTGTGCGAGGCTGGCTGTGATGTGAACGCACGGAATCGCGAAGGCGAGAGCCCGTTACTCACTGCGTCCGCCCGTGGCTTCAAGGACATTGTGGAGTGTCTGCTGGAGCATGGGGCCAACATGGACTCTGTTGATAAGGTAAACAGTGAGAATTAAACAACTATTATTAAAGGTGTAGTCTAGAGCTTTAACTTTAATCATGACTGGCACAGTATTCTGAGTCTTGTGTGTCTGTGCGTGTTTCAGGACAGTCACATTGCCCTGCATCTGGCAGTGAGGAGGTGTCAGATTGAAGTTGTCAAGTGTCTGCTCAGCCATCATTGTTATGTAGACCACCAGGATCGCCATGGCAACACACCCCTGCACATCGCCTGCAAGGACAGCAACCTGCCTGTGGTCATGCAAATCTGTGCTGCTAAAGCCAATCTGGATATTCCTAACAAAGTTAGTTCCTACTGTTTTATATGTATTTATTATATATAATAAAGTCCAATCCAATTGTTGCCATTTTAATTTAAATAGTAAATGTCCTGCTTAGAATAAATATTGGCTCGGTTCCGAACCAAGGGAGATGCCTCATTGTCTACATACCATCATGACCATTGTGGAACCTCCAAAGTGAAGACCAACGTCATTGGAGACTTGACTCTGTTAGCATGTTGCTAAGCTAATGATGTGGAACAGCCTTTACGTTAAGAGCACTACTTTAATGCCATACTATCATTAGGTTAGGAATGGAGTATTGGAGGTCATCCACTCGTTTTTAAAGGAACATTTCAGCCGACAATGAAAAGTCTGTCTTCATTTACCTACCTTCAAGTTGTTCCAAATCTTTATACATTTCTTTGTTCTGATGAACACAGAAAAAGATATTTGGAAGAACGCTTGTAACCAAACAGTTCTTGACTACCATAGTAGGAAAAATTGCTTTATACAATTCTTTTTTTTGTTGAACATAAAATAAAATATTTTGAAGAATGGAAGAAAACAAAGAATTCTGAAGCATTTTTGACTACCATTTTTCCTACTATGGTGGTCAATTGCGGCCAAGAACTGTTTGGTAACAAGCATCTTTTCAAAAAAATTGAAACAGATTTGAACAACCGGAGGGTGAGTAAATGATGACACAATTTTTATTCTGGGGTGAACTTTCCCTTTATTTCTGTAAGTCCCTTATGCCAAACTTTTACATCGTCCTCTATCTTTGTCATCATTTGTAAGAGGAATTTCCATTAGCGCAAGCAGAAGATTTATGCTACTTCTTACTGAAGCCTTTACAGGTTAAAAGAAACTGAATATTGAATCATCAGCATATTAATGCTGTTCACACTTACCCAATTTTCAGTCAAGTTTTTTCTTCCTTTGTTTTCTGGTTAACAATTGTGATGAATCATTCCAAACATTGATTTGTGTGTAGTTTGGAAGAACACCGCTCCACCTGGCAGCTAGTAACGGGGGTCTGGAGGTGGTGCGTCATCTCTGCGTTGCGGGAGCCAACACTGAAGCCATCACTAATGTAAGTTCAGCGACACATTCAGTCCCTTTAGGGTTTGGCATGATGAAATCATGGGCGTTGTAGTTGATTTCAGCTGTTGCGTGATTTGATTTTGGCCTCGGATACACAATATAGTTACATTGTGATGGTAGTTATTAATTTATTTTATGTCAGAGCTGTGGAAAGTGCACTTTCCTGTGTCATATAAAAGCATTTGTGGTCTTTTTGTGGTTATATCCAGTTTGTTTCCCCTGATCCTATTTCTCATCTCTAAAGAAATGAAAACATTATTATATTTATGTGCTTTTAGGGAATTGTCTTTTGTTATTCAGGGACACAGTATAGAGGTTCTAAGAAATAAAGTTCGGAAAAGAGGAGATACACAACACAATATAGGATAGTATAATTATTATAACCCTGTAATTTTACTCTGAACAAAGATTAAACAACAACAAAAAATGACAGTTCTTACAGCTTTCTTTAGACTAGATTTAGATATTTAACTTTATCTATTACATTATATATTCATGTTTATATCATTTGCACAAATTTTACAAATGGTAAACAATAGGGATCCCAGTATTTATAACATTTAGTGGCTTGGTTAAACAGCATTTTGTATTGCATGTCATGGTAACCTAGGTGCTCACAATAGTGAACATATTTTCCTCATTGTGCATTATTATGTGACTGTGTATGATTTTGTGTTTGACTCTTTATTGGATGATTTGGATTATATGTTGATATGGTTGGTGTGTGTGTGACCCTGTTTTTATATCCCGTGTGGACCTAAACCTGAATGCACACCAACATATAGGGACTTGCGTCACCAAAATCGAGGTCCCCATGTGCAAAAAGGCTTTTATTAATCTAAAGATGCAAAAAGTTTTCTATGATCTTTAGGTTAAGGGGTAGGGGATAAAATATACAGTTTGTAAAGTATACAAATAATTACGCCTATGGACTGTTCCCACGGAGACAATAAACAAGACTTGTGTGATGTTCATGTCAGGTCAGAACAATACATTGACTTCTCCAGAGCAATGTTTCTTAATGAAAATCACAATCAGTAAGTCATTGTTTCCAGTGAAGGACAAGATGCCCCGGCAAACCCCCTCGACAACCTTGCCATACTGCCTGTATTCAATCAATAACCCCCATATCCCCACATGCCCCTCACTCATGCATCCTACCGAGACACAATCTCAAAGCACTCCCCCGCATTGTTAATATTGTATAGTGGTGGGTGATGCATGTTACAGCACACAGGAATTGAAGAATCTATAATTTATTGCTAGTTGTGTATGGCTCCGCAGCTTAAATGAAAAATGGCCCTTATATAGGATTGCTTAGGTCTTTGAATTAATGTTGTGCGATATTGAAATTTATCTCTCACTATATGTGGGACTGTATTTATGTTGATATCATGTAGTTTTACTAAAATGACTCAAAATGTTATTTTTATTCGGACCGTAATTTCCTTTATTGGATTTATTTGTGCAAAGATCATTTTAAGGAATAGTTCACCTTCTGTCACTATTTACATGCCCTCCTGTCATTTCACACATGTATGAACAGAAAATAAGATATTTTGGAATGTTGGTAAAAGTAAAGCGTGGGTCCCCATTGACTTGCACTGGTTTTGTGCCCATACAACAGAAGGACGGTTTTGTCACCAACATTTTCAAAATGTTCAAAAATTTCTTTTGCCAAAGAAAGAAAATCACACAGGTTTAAAACGATGTCAGTAATGATGACATAATTTTATTGTAAAGGTCAACTATGCTTTCAAACTGTATAATTTAAAAACTAAAATTTTCAACATTTTTCATATCTCCAACACTATAATGACCAGCCATGGTCTCAATGTGTCAAACAAACAGCAGGTTCTCTTCCCTCACGTCAGGAGGTTCCATTCAGCCCGGAGATATTCAGACATCTTTTATCTTTCGGGAGACAACAAGAAATCAATAAATGAATTCAAGTCTGTCCTCAAGAGGGCACGTGGTAGGAAACAAGTAGACATAAACATAAAGAGAAAAACCGTGCTGCAGAATTGGCAGTCATGTCTTCAGAACTTGTGTATTTATCAAATCGCATTAGATAAAATACTGACAGTGCATCACAGCTCTTCTATTCCTCTTCATCTGTGTTTTAACACCTCGGCTGTTCACCACATTCTCTGTGGCTCTCATTTGCATATGCGTGTGAGGGGGTGCTTGTGGCCTCTCTATCAGATGGAGGCTGGTTAATTTGTCTCAGTTGGTTTGTGAAGAACACAGCTGTTTCTGGCTCTGGGGTTTACACAAGCGCCCATGGCCCCAGGTGTTCGGTGTGGGTTTGTGCGGTTTGTGCGGTTAGATTTTGTATGCGCGTCTGGAGGTGTTGAATCATTCATGGGAGTCGAGCTGCAACATTGTGGTGAGTTTTGGGTAAAGAGGCAAACCAGATTGAACCAAGACCTTATTAAATTATTTTTTTATAGTGTCCTTGAGTTTGTTTTAACAGTATTTTTTAACATATGACCTTCTGGTTCTGTGGTTATATACCTTCAGAATGCAGTCCAGTTTTGCCGACAGTCATGCGCCTTTCCTAGTCGTGTCTCCCGAGGGTGATCTTCCAATCACACATGTGCTGCTTGCAAGTATATCTCCTGGGAAGTTTCTACCCCTTGTTTGGAATAAAATGAACACATTTTTTTCACGCGAAGGATTGCAATTGATGATGTATTTGTATTTTTGTACAACTTATTCATAATTGACTAGTTGTTGCGTGGTCTGAATGACAAGTCGGTCACACAGAAGCCCAGTATACAGCTAATGGGGTGAAACCTGGGAATGATCCCAGTGGTGCAGGGGAGCCCATAGCAATATACTGTTCAGTCCGTGGGCCTAGAATTCATTCTGCCTTTATGGAGTAAATTAGATGCACTTTTGAAGACATTTCCACATGTTCATGTGTTTAAAAAACACACATTTTATTTTACAACTTAAAGATCCAGTGTATGAAATTTAGAGTCATCTAGTTGTGAGGTTGCGTATTGCATCCAACGGCTCACTCCACTCCTCTCTTTCAAAGCACTACGAGACCGGTGCAACGCAGGTCTTTATATACCTCTGAACACATTGTTATGTATATTATATTGCATTGATGTCACAAACACACACAAATTACACACTGGACCTTTAAAGTGAAATTGTATCTAGTGTGGACAACAAATGCATAAAGGTGAAGTCCTTCAGTTTTATGCCGGATAAATAAATTCAACAAATAAACAGGATAAATAACTATAACGATAAAAATATCACAGTCCTCAAAATATGAAGAACTGTAGATTATGTAGTGTACAATAATGGCATTTTGTAGTTAAAGGGGAAAAAAGCACAGCTAAAACGATTAGTTTTTTTAAGATGTAATGTTATGTGTATACACGATTAAAGGTTAAAGAACGCTGTATTTACAACATACAGTGCATGTTTGTATCTCCTCTTTGCACCGCCTCTCTGAAACGTGCAGATTTTTACACATTTTTTCAGCCCGATTTGAGCTGGATGTAAAGGATTGTTAAGTTTTTTTTTTTTTAAGTATTATGTTAAATAGTTAAAAACTATAGCTAACTGTTTTACCTTTTATATACAACGTTATAAAAACGCTTTGGCCCTTCTTGATCAATCAGTGTTACGCCACGACTCAACAAAGACAATAAACCCCATTATAAACACGACATTTGTTGCCTCTAGTTGGAACATTATAACTGATAATTAGGACTTTTTCACGTTACACACGTGTCTGCATTTGCAGATCACAAACACACGACAAACTCAACCAGCGTTAGTCCGTAACAAAGTCTTTTACAATGAAAATATACCTACAGGCTTCGAATCTGAAGCGCCAGACTGTCCTTGCGAAGTTTTAATGGATGGAATGGCCCCACTTCTTAACCAAAGCTTTTGTAAATAGCCGGTCTTGATCTCTACCAGGTTCGTGAAGCAATCTTCGGTTAAATGCGCTGCACAAACTTGAACATTCGGATTGTACTTTTCTGGAACAGTGTTGTAAATAAAATGTAACCATTCGTTTATAGCAGTTTCATCTTTTGGCAGAGCAACGAAACACACAACATGGCTGCGGTGGTGACAAGACAATGAGATTTATAAAGTTGCCCACCTTACTTGCGTTTAGATTTGGGCGGTCTTAGTCAAATCATGTTACGAAGTGACGTACATTCGTGGGGGTGTGGTTACACGAGGTGTTTCAGGCAGGTCTGGGTGAGCATTTGCTTTTAGATAGAATGCATCTTTTGTTCTGATACTTAAATTTTTGCAATTTTACGTGTCTAATACATGCATAGGTAGCTTATAACATACCATCGACACAGAAAACACGTATTCGTGCCATATGACCCCTTTAATGCTAGTTATTTTGACAGTAATTGTCTTGAAATGTATTGTTGAAGGCGGTGAATAATGCAGTGTAATGTGTAACACAAGCAGTGTTTTGATGTGTCTGGCTGTGATGTTTAAAGGGGATGAATTTACAATCGCTGCTTCTTGAAGAGTTTATTGTGCCAAAGCACAGCATGTTGTCAGTATGTTAGAGTCCTTTCAGAGAAGATTCATCTCTTGGTTTATCACCTCAAAACACTTCTGCAAATAAATATTGTAGTTAGTCATCTATCTTAACCTATCTGTCATTTTATAGCTCTCGGGCTACCGCACAGAAGGATGGGAAATCCTTATCAAACTGAAAACCTAAGAAAGCAATTGATGCCTGAGAGCTTCTCAATGCATTTTCAATTGTTTCTTCTCCGTCGAAGATCAACGAAAATCTAGAATTTTCCAACGTGGTGGTGATCTTGTGCATTCATATCATAATAACAAACATCCTGACGTTGTGAAGACAGCATTAAACCCATAATTCATTTTCAGCTGTAATCATCACCACTGTTTGTCTCAGGCAGCTTTTGTAATATATATCGTGAGTCACCACGTCAAGCTGTAAGGTGATATTCTCTCTCTGTCTTTCTCACTTTCTCTTGTTAACTTCTCACATCTCTTTTACACCCTTCAAACTTACTGTCTGCCTAGCTTTATCTGTCTGTCTATCTATCTTTAAATGGTATAGGATGGACAGGTGATACTGAGCAGATCAATGGATGATTGATCTTTATTCATCAAACTTTACTCATTTATCTGTGTCACTGGACATCCGTCGGTCTTTGCAGTGCCTGTAATGTTCTCTCGCTGCACTTTGTTAATCACTGTCATTTATCTTTCTCTCTCCTGCAGGATGGAAAGACAGCAGAAGATCTTGCAAATGCAGAACAGCAGGAGCACGTCGCAACGCTACTGGCCAAGCTGAAAAAGGTGAAATTTTGCTTTAATATGAATGTCATTGAGACTCAAGACATTCGTTGGCATTACATAAATGTTTTCAGGAATAGTTTATTCAAAATTGAACATTCCGAAATCATATGTACATATACATTTATGCCTTTAGCAGGTGCTTTTACCATTGAAAACATAACATTTTTAACAGCATGTTTGTTTGCTTGGTATCAACCCCACAAGCTTTGCGCTGCTAATGTTATGTTGTACAAATTTTCCAAATCTATTTCAAGTTGTAAACAAAAATAAGAACTATTTTCATTTGATTTCCAAGTTTGTGGTAGTTCTGTGTTATTTTCTAGATTATCATGTATATGTTATTGTGTAAATGAAAATCCATGATATGTACCGTCGTATCATGATGCTATAGCAGTCATTTTTGTAAGGGTTATTATATCTCAAAGCATCCAGTTGTTGTTTTTTATGCCGGCCATGTTATTGCCTCAACAGCTTTGATTTGATACACGGTTTAGGTTTATGGTTCATCCGTTTACCACAAACTTAATGTTTAGTAAGACTATTTTAAAATAACTCAAGATTTGGAAGGTCATTTTAAATGTTGCTCAATATAAGACATTCAGCATCTTGCTATTTGATTGCATTAGAAAATAAGATAACACTCAGCTGGCTCCGACTCTAATTCATATGACTGACACTAGTTTTGAAAGCCCCATAAATGACACTCATTATGATTCTCTACCCATTCTTACTCACATTAGCATTGTGTCATTGGTCCGTATGTCACGCTGTAATGTGATTGGATTGTGTTAATTAACATACCCCTTGTGATTGGCCTGACAGGACAACCATAAGACCATTTACATCCAGCAGCTGCGGCCTACACAGACCCTCCAACCTCGCATCAAACTCAAGCTGTTCGGCCACTCGGGAGCGGGGAAGAGCACTTTGGTGGAATCTTTAAAGTGTGGGATCTTGCGCAGTTTCTTCAGGAGACGGAGGTCCAGACTGACCAATCCTGTCCGACATCCCGCCTCACCTGTCACGTCCAAACCTTCAGGTGCTTTAGCATTTGTTCTATGGAGGCCCTGACATCATAGCCACTGGAAGAAAAAACATTGCCGAATTCATCCATGGCTATAATTGCTTCAGATTTTTTACCAGGAATTTAAATGTTAGCATTTAGGAATTGCTCAAAATGATGTTTGGCAGTTCTGAGCAGAGTTTCTGTTCTCACACATTCCCAGATCATCACATTCACGTCATTATTGCTATCCTTAGAAGGTGGAATCACATCAAAGTTGTGTGTTATCTATGAAGCTTGCTATTCTCACAAATATTGTCTTGAAGAGTTTCTGTGAGAAAGTTTCTATAAAGAGCCCAAGTTCAGGAGAAGGCGTTGATTGTGCGAGACATGTGCAGCATGGTGTGACTAACACATTTGTGAGGTATAGAACGAATTTGAGTCATCATTTCTAAATGAAAATTGCTTATAGAACTTCTTGTACTTTTATCTAGAATTTAGTTTTTTAGAGTAGAGGAATAGTCATCTAACAACAATAAAAAATATATATATATTAGATTAATTTGTAAGATGATTAATATAGTATTATTATTTTTATTAATAATACTGTTTTTATAATTACCAAATAAGCTTTTGTATATTTAAATAAGAAGAATGTAGCAGAAACATAAACAAACTTTGATTGGTCAATGCTGGTAGAGCCGAAATCGTGCCTGTCAAAGAGCTCCCCCATGTGACGGTTATCAAAGAGTTGAGCGCTTTAATTTAAATGCGCCTGAATCAACATTTTAAATGTCAATAATATATCATTGGAAACCATTGTTTATTTACTGTATTCCATTACATATTGTTTATAATTGATGTATATTATATATTTTACGGATTATAAAATCAAACTAAATGTGTATGTTTGACTGTGTCTGTATTTTTTCCTTCTCTATGTCTGGGTGTTTGTTGTTTGTGACTTGTATGTGTGCGTGCGTAGTGTCTGTGAGTATCTCAAACCTGTATCCAGGCTGTGAGAATGTTAGCGTTCGTAGTCGCAGTATGATGTTCGAGCCCAGTTTGACCAAAGGAGTGCTGGAGGTCTTCAGTCCCGTACACAACGCTCTCTCTACGGCTGATGACACCGCCACCAAAGCCATCGACATCCAGAACGCCAATGTCAACGGTGAAAATGATTTCTAATAGGCATTGTTGTGTTATTGTTTTTCAATTTTCTTGTTTGGAAATTGAACAGAATGAGCTGATCTTTATATAAAAAATGAATTTGCCTTGCTTTAATAATTGGTCATTAAAACCAGCATCACTTGTGCAATTTGTTGTGTGGCATAAGTGCCCACGTATTGTACTTCGTGATGGCCGCTGTATACTTAGAATGCTTGTGTGTATGTGTGTACTTCTAGGTGTTGGAGACTTCAGTATATGGGAGTTCTCTGGTAATCCTGTCTACTACTGCTCATACGATTACTTTGCCGCGAATGACGCCGCTGCGATCCACTTGGTTTTATTCAGCCTGGAGGAGCCGTACGAGACTCAACTCAGCCAGGTCACATTCTGGCTCAACTGCCTCAAGGCTCTCACGCTGCAAGAGGATAACATCGGTACGTGTGTGTGTGTCACTTGAGACTTCAGTGTGCAGTATATAGATTTTTTCCTCTGTAGGGCTTTCTATTATAATAATTACAGGGATCCGCTTAAGCTGTGAAATGTTTGATTAAGAGGTCTTGGGAGAAGTACTTTTTTCTGTATCTTTATATTAAAATGAATAACAGGGTTATTATGATCGACACTATGATTAGATTCTTGTTTTGAAAGAGAATATGTGAATATTTAATTCTGTTTGTTGTGTTTTTGTTCAGGATTTTATTTCTCAGGTATATTCAGCTTTCCGTTTTAGTCATATTGTTTCAGCTTCATTTCCATAATGATTCAAAACAACATTTGCTAACCATTCTATTCTGAAAGTATAGCTGTCAATTAATTCAACATTTGAATTAAATGAATGAAATGTCATGCACATGGATTAATCAAAATCGTCATATTTAATTTTATATTACAACAGTTTTTGCACGGAAATGATGATAATTTCGGAGCATGTTGTGGCAGATATACAAAGCATTTAATTGACATTTATTGACGGTTTTAGCTGCAACTACGTAAACAAACATTATGTCGCTTCAAGGTTGAGTAGGTTTAATTTAATGCATTAATATGCAATAAAATATGAATATAATTAATTATTAAATGAATTGTTAGGCCAAACCCGGGCATTAGATAAAACAGTATATACAACGATTAGTCGATGCAAATTACATACAATGTCAGCGCAAAGATGCGGACTTGCAACGTGTGACGCCAATCAGGTTAAAAACTCAAGAGAGAAATTCACGCGAAGAGCTCATTGACAAACGATTCCTGCGAGTAATAAAGAGCGAGGAAAGCGCTCCTTCACGTTCAGTGTGGATGCATCATAAGCCGATGTTAAATTCCCCAAAACACACAGCTGACCGCAATACGTGAGCATTACAGCGCCACTGTATGCTGTGTTGCTTGGCAACCACTTTGTTCTTTCTGTTTCTGAGGAACTACATATTGGTTTACAGTGATTTTATAACAAGGGTCTCTGTGTTGTACCTGACAACACCTCTTAGCTCTTATAAAATGCCTGTAAGTTACACAATGGCTTTATTAGGACTCAGTGCATCTCCTTTTTTAATGAAACGCAGCATCTCTCAAAGACATCTCAAGAACTCAAGGTTCTGTTTCATTCCTTCGCCTGCGTGCTCAAGCTGAGTTTAGAACACAGTTACACATCTTGTGTGAACGGCTTCTGTGCCGTCTGATATCTCAGTGTGTCACATTGCCTGTAGTAGCAATTGGAGCCGAGCTAACTGTAAACTTACAAAATAATTGGAGAAAATGTACAAAACTGATGAATTAAAAGGTTTTACTTGAAGGAAATTGTTCACCCAAATATGAAAATTCTTTCAAAATGTACCCATACATCCATCATAAGAAACATTATAAATAAAATAAATATGAAAGAAATGAGTTGTTCTCCACGTATCTTACTTTCCTTCCTCCTTCAAATTCAGCGGGTCTTGCCTTTGCTTTCACTGTAGTGATGGTTGATGATTTTGTGTAAGTACTGTACCGAGCACATCCATAATACTATGGATAATTCAAGAAGAGAACTAGATCTCGTTTGATCTGTCTGTAGATCTTGATACTGTATGTGGTTCTTAGTTCATTATATGCATTGCTATTATAGATGTTGAGTGCAAGAATGAGAATAAAGATTAAAAACCGGTGCTTTGTTATGTCCACAGCCTTTGGAGGGAAGATCAGGAATCCACTGTGTGTGGTGCTCGTGGCCACACACGCTGACATCGCGAATCTCCCGCGATCGTTCGGTGGAGAGTTCATCTATGACAAGGAGAGATCTCTGCTTAGAGAAGTCAGAAACAGGTGATTTAATTGATATCAATAATAAGACAAACCAACTCTTCATGTTGTGTATAAAATTCAAGTAGTTTGATATCAATATATATGAATTAATTGAACAGCTCAGTTTTGATTAAAGTTTGTTTCTATTATCCTAAATATCTTTTCATTTCTTTCTCAGGTTTGGTAATGACCTGCGGATTGCTGAGAAGCTCTTTGTCATGGATGCAGGAGCATCCAACTCCAAAGACATGAAGCTGCTGAGAAACCTTCTGTTAGAGCTCAGAAACAGCATCATCTCAGTAAGCTCAGTCTCTATATTCTTACACATCTCCTGTAACTGACCGACTTAAGTACTTTATTTAAACGGTCAAAATGTAGCGGCCATTTATCCAGTGTGTTGATGTGTCTTGACACAGTTTAAATGAATGAGGCTCCTCGGCTCTCTTTAACATGTCAAAGCATCACGGCATGTACACCGAACCCTCGCTGATATGTTGCTGCTTAATAAGAGCCACTTTTTCCTCCTCCCCTCTGTTTTCCACTTGCTGTTTACACTCCTACACATACCTGCGGCGCTTTTTTAACATCTGCATGCCTTAAGGATGCTGTTACATATTGATGGCTGCCTTTTGTAAAGACACAATATTATCTGCAAGCTACTTTTCGTGATTTAGGGATTTGTAAGGGGTAGTTTACCCAAAAATAATTAAAATCGTGTCATCATGTATTCGCCCTGGTGTGGTTCACAATCTTGATATGACTCTTTTTTCTGTGAAACACGATAGATGTTTTGAGACATGGCTCAGTGGTTTTGTGTCAATACAATGGAAGTCAATGTAGTACAGTGTTGGTTGGGTACCAACATTCTTCAAAATATCTTCCTTTGCGCTTTTGCATAGGAAAGAAACTCGAACAGGTTTGAAAGGATGTGATAGTGAGTAAATAATTAAAGAACTGTCCCTTTAAAGAAGACTGGGTGTTACTTTCAATTGGTGATGCATGTTAAAGGGACAGTTCACTCAAAAAGGAAAATTCTGTTATCATTGACTCACTCTCAAGTTGTTCCAAACCTTTGCAAATTTTGTTGTTCTGCTGAACACAAAGAAAGTTATTTGGAAGAATTTTGTAAGCAAACAGTTTTGGGGCACTTTTAACTCATTCGCCGCCAGCATCTTTAAAAAAAAGTTGCCAGCCTACGCCAGCGTTTTTTAACATTTTCACCCAACTTTAATGGCTCACAGTAAATTTTCTGTAAACAATATATGGAGAAACAATATGTCAAATTTAAGAACAGAGTCTCAGCTTTTAATAAAAAAACCTGTATTCTTCTATCTTCATTTGTTCGTTTTTTTATCACTCCGTAGATGTGGGTAGGTTTCTTCAGAAATGATTAATTTTGTTTAAACAGTTGAGATAATTAATGTTTTTTTCCAAATAACGCTAAAACATATACATTCTAGGTTCTGGGATTCTGTACTTTTTCCCAGTGGTGTGTAATAGCGCCACCTGCTGTAAAACAGTACAAACACTGATTGCCGTAAAAACTTGCCTTTGGTGGGGAGCGTTTTTTTTTAAATGACGACATAACTCGTCAATGGCGCTGAAAGAATGAACTAGTAGGGTTGAAAAATACTATGGTGCATTCAATGGTGCCCAGAAGTGTTTAGTTTCCCACATTCTCCCAAATATCTTCAATACGTTCAACAGAACAAAGAATTGTATACAATGTTAGAGCAGTAACTGATGACTGAATCTTTATTTTTGGGTGAACTATGCCTTAAAGGCAATGAATGTGCCTTAAAAAAGTCAAATCATGCAAGTGCTTTTCAAAATGTTTTCTCTCTTCTTTTATGTAAATGTATTTATGTAGCTTTATACGACTCATTGTTGTTTTGTGGCTCTCTCTCATGCGTGTTCTCCCTTTTACACAGACCTGCAGGCCTATGACTCAGTTGGCAGAGAAGCTTTTATCCACTCTGCCTTCCTTGAGGAAACAGAGCGGTCCAAACCAGCTCATGTCGTGGCAACAGTTTGTCGTGGATGTACAAGAACACATCAACCCTCTGGCCAGTGAAGAGGATCTGCGGGAGCTGACTTTACAACTTCACAGCATGGGAGAGGTGTGTTGTGTGTGTGTGGGCAGACCATTGCAAGTGTGAGTGTGTGTGTCTGTTGTGTGTGCGTGCGTGAGAGAGCAGCTGAATGATTTGTGTGCACATTTGAATAACAGTAGGGTTGTTTTGGTGTGGGTGGAAGGTGTATGAGCTGCTGATTCTATTGTTTTATTAATTAAAAACTAGTATTTTCATACACTCAGTTATGCTATTGTGCACACCCACACTGTTAATTCTACATCCATTACCACAAAAGCACTCAAAGTCTACAGTGCAGAACATCTACACATGTTTCACAATGCTTGCATGTATTTTTGTGGATCTAAATGAAATGGCTGTCAGAAACTGAATAGCACCCTTTTAAGTCTATTGAACACCCACGGGTATTACAACACCAACACTTTAACATATAGAGATAGCAGTTGAATAGTCATGGTTTTTCATCAATATTAATCATCAGTGTTTAAAAGGCAGAGGCAGCACTTAAATACATTTTAGGGCATTTTTTATGTTGACGTGCCAAAGTAGCTAGCTGTGATTCAGCTTTGTTCACATTTTAAACATTCGCTTGTTGGTAAAACTGAATCTGACATATGAAATTTGGGAGGTCTTTGCCCTGATGAGATTGAAGAATGGTGATTATGTAGTTCCTCTTAAAGGGATAGTTCACCCAAAAAAGTAAATTCTGTTATATACAGAGGCATTCTTACTAAACAGTCTTCTTTTACTCTTATTTTTAGTGAATTGTTCGGTTACAATGGTTTTGACTTTATTGACAATGTTCAGTCTAAAATGTTGTACATTTTACAAAAGGCCTTTTAAAAAAAGATGCCACAAGAGAATCATTTGTGAAACCTCAACTGAGCCAATTGAACAACAGGTCAATTGGCTCAGTTTACAGGTCACTAAAAAACATATTTTCAGTGAATTTTTCAGTGGAACACAAGAGTGCAGATGGACTGGCTAATCTTTCCGTATAAAGGATTTGTAAAGGATCTTATAGCAACCGACAGTATTGTGTGCCAAACTTCCACCAATAAAAACTTCAGTACTACTTAATACTATTCCCTTCTTTTCTCCAGATTAACATCATGCAGAGTGAAACCGTCCAAGATGTTGTCCTGCTGGATCCCCGCTGGCTTTGTAGTAATGTCCTTGGCAAGCTACTCTCCATTGAAACCCCCAAAGCAATCCACCATTACCGTGGTCGCTATCGTGTGGAGGAACTCCAAAACCTCGTCTCTGAAGGCGACATCGACGAACTCCTCCAGATCCTGGATGCCATGGACGTCTGTGCCCGAGACATAGCCAACCCAGGAATGGTTGACATTCCCGCCCTCATACGCACGGGTGGGCTGCAGCACACTTGGACGGACGAAGACGACATCGAAGGCGAAGACACTTTAATTTACGGTGGAGTACGTGTGGTCCCTGTAGAGCACTTAGCCCCGTTCCCTTGCGGACTCTTTCATAAGCTTCAAGTCAACTTGTGTCGCTGGAGCCGGCAACAAAAGCCAGAGGTTGAGCCTGAGGACGTCCGTTTGTGGAGCAGCGGAGCTCGGGTTGGGCTCGGTGGTGCCGAGGCTCTAGTTCTGCTTGTTAACCACGGGCAGGGCATGGAGGTACAGTTACGAGGACCTGAAGGAGATCCCACACGTTGTTATGCTCTGTTGGACACGTTGTGCGGCATGACAGAAAGTCTCGTGGCCGCTACGTTACCTGGATTGTTAACTGCCCGACATTATCTGAGCCCCCAGCAGTTGCGGGAGCACCACGGACCCATCATGCTCTACCAACCTAGAGACTTTTTCCGGGCTCAGGCGCGCGGTGAGAACGCCCTGTCTAACACCATGGGTGGCTATCGCGAGAGCTTTGTTAGCATCGTAGCATTAGGTTGCACACAGGTCTACAAACAGGGCAGTCTCGGTAGGGATGTGCCTGTGGCGGAGCTCGGTCACCTGGCTCGACGCAAACTCTGCCGCCTGCTGGACCCGCCCGACGCCCTTGGAAAGGACTGGTGTTTGTTAGCCATGAACGTGGGCCTAAGCGAGCTTGCTGCTAAATATAGCGGCAGCGCCAACGGGACCCCCCCTGCAGACCCCCTTTCCCTTCCCAGCCCAACAGCCACACTTCTGCAAGAGTGGAGCCAGCGATCAGATTCTACCGTAGGCATTTTGCTTGCTAAATTGCGAGAACTTGGCCGTCGAGACGCGGCAGATTTTCTTCTCAGAGCCGCGCCAGTGTTCCGGGTTAATATGGAGATTCTGGGAACTCCGCCAGAGCCGTACAGCCCTGTGTGCAATGGAGGCGGCACATCTTACAATTCCATCAGTTCTGTGATCTCTCGCTAGGACTCCACTTGTGTCTGTAGAGAAACGTGCAATTTCATCAGTGGAGTGATGTTCAATCTCAGATCCCTGGTGTTTAAAGACTAAAGTATTGAGTTTATTTCCACTGATGCCATCTGCGATTTCTGAATGTTCATCCTTGGTATCTTTGAAATGGTGCCTCTGTAAGAAAAAAAAACAAGGGAATCCTTTATCTCCTGTCTCAATTAAAATAAAGTGAAACTGCAGAAGGCCTTTCCAAACGTCCTTACTGAATGATAATTCTGCAGTTTTGAATGATATATTTCTGTCTGAATCAAAGAAATTAAACCCCATTTGATGGCCGAATGATCACAAAGTGCTTGGAAGCATTACTTGATGATAAAAAGATAATAACTCAATCTATTGAGTGCCTTGGAGATGATAAACTGTTCTAGATTTCAACATTTGATGTGCCATGTGCTACCTACTAAAAGCTAATTTAATTTGTGGAAGTGTTTCAGTGTTTACCCTTTCTAGAACAATTTAAATGTTCATATATAAACGAAGAACAAGTCTGTTCTCAAACATTCAGAGTTTGAGAACATTCGGAGGAAATTGTATCTACCTTACTGTTCCTTACTGCAACAAAACCATATTTTTTCAGACAGGATTTTATTGAGAAGATGAAGCACATAAACATTTCTTGACGACAGTACATGTTAACATTTTTTAAAGTCTGCTTCCTAAAATACTGTGTCCCAGTGTATTTACTGCCTTTCAAACGTCATCACATTTAAGTACGGTATACTTGTGTCACCTCAATGAGTGCAAACGATGAAATACTCCAGCCATTTTTTTTTTATAAAATCTCTGCTGCAATATCTTGGTAAGCATGATCTGAGTATTGTTACAATTGTTCAACTGCTATATAAATGTTTTCTGTTTCACACATTCACACTCTTAAGCATTAAGATTGAAAGCAAATTCTTTTAAAGGGATTGCAATTGGGCAAAAAAATCATAAAATGTGTAGAACTGTTAACAGTGATCCTGTTTCACTGTTATATTTAAGTGGTATAAATTTATATAAATCATAACAGCCATCTGTTTGAATTGGGTTTTAATAAAGTGGTATGCGGGGCACAAATGCATTGACAACGTGAAAGCTGTAGGTGGCAGCAAACCTTCCCTCTTATGTCTACACAATGTATATGCTATGACGTTTCCTTCAAAGGAAACAGCTACAGTTTCAACTTTTCTAATATCTTAAATGAACTTTCAACAGTCCCATGTAACATTTTAGGGCCTCCAGCTCTTTATTCCTTTGCAGGCACTCTTAAAATCACAAACAACCTTTTCTGAAAGGGAACTGGGCATATTGTGTTTTTTCATTCCAAAAGGCACATTTTTATACTGTGATTATGTCTGTGTATTATAAATCGGTCTGTTTATCTGTGTTCAAGCTTAATGATTTCCTTTATAAAGACTTTAACAGGGTAAATCATAGGGGAATTTATCCTGTTGTATTTAAGACTTGTACAGTCATTTCTTTGCACAAGACCTTCACATCTATTTATATTATGTTCTGAATGCATGTCGCTGAATGCCATCTCCTTAATATTTCCTTATAATTTTACAGTGTACTACATTTTTTTATAATAAATTGTTTACTTGATGACCCTTTCTTTGTATTCTTTTACCTTAAAAAATCTTAAGATAGGCTATATTATCCCATTACATTTTATATTAAATTCTAAAAACAAATTGGTTGATGCCCTGTTAAATGGTGGAAGCCTTTCAAACGGCTTTTAATCAATTGAAACAAGCATTTTATTGAATAATGAATTGTGCCTCTTTTGATGTCTCCGGCCCTGATTTAATCAATCTAAAGTAATTAGTCAAATCTTTTACCTATAAAATCTAAACAACACTTAACAGACAATAGTATCTGTAAATACTGTATAATAAGGAATAACACAAAAAATACACTAGAACGAGGCTTTCAAATAATTATTTGTCCCGAATGTTGCATAATACAGTTTTGTCTCGTGCTTTGATGTGATCACAGTTTCCTGTTTCCTGAGTTATTAGGAGTCACATTCAATATTTGCCACTGACACAGCAAACACAGATACAGTGTCAGACTCATAAATATACATAGAATATTATATGTTTTAGAGGTTAAGGCATTATTATCTCCACAGTCAGATTAAAGGTACAGTTGACCCAAAAATGAAAATTCTCTCAAGAATGACCCACTCTAGTTGTTCCAAACCTGAATAAATGTATTGTTTGGTTGAACACAGAGAAAGATATTTCGACGAATGCTTGTAACCAAACAGTTATTTTATCCCATCGACTACCACGGTAGTAAAAATGGTTGTGGTAACAATGGTAGTCAAAAGTGCCCCAGAACTGTTTGCTGTCCTACATTCTTCAAAATATCTTCTGTGTGCAACAGAACCCAAACAATTTTGATGTAATTTTCTATACTATGGTGGTCAATTGGGTCGAAGAACTATATGGTTATAAGCATTCTTCCAAATATATTTATTTGTGTTTATCAGAACAAAGAAATTCCCATACAGATTTGGAACAACTCGAAGGTCCGTAAATCATCACAGAATTGTTATATTTAGGTGACCTATCCCTTTAGACGTTGATCACTTTCAGTGGTGTGTAATGTATTTTGCTTTATTTTAATGCAGTGAGTTATGTGAAAACTGTACCAGCCCAAGTGCTTCAAAGCTTTTTCAACACTTAAAAGTGCCCTCTTGCGAATTCCTGGTAAAATTATTTCCATGTGCATGCCACTACTTTGAGGAAGGAAGACGATGAACAAAGCGTACTACGATGAAATGACAAACAAAATCATGACAATGCTGCTGATAAATGATGAGTCATGTGAATTATGAGATTTTAGACGTCAGGGAGTGTAGCAAGACTGAACTTGCATGCAGCAAAAAGACACCACACCTCTGTTTCCAACATAACATTAATGCTTCTGTTCACAGCCGTGTCTATTTGATACATTTACCTCAGCAAAATGTATATTTTAAAGCAAATTTTCACTGACAATGTGCATTGTCATGCTTCCTTTTTTCTTTTGTTTATACTACTAAAGCCTCACACTAGATCAATGCAATTTATTTTAACCGTGCTTTCGTTTGATCATCACTTGGGCTGATAGGTTTAAGTGATAATGATCCAGTATCTTTTTTTCTATGCTTTTTGTCACAGATGGCACATTAATCAAACTGTGCTGGAATGTCAATTGACTAGTAATGTCATCAACTTGCCACAAGTCATTGCAGAGAAACAAAACAATATTGAATGGTGTTAGGGAGTCAAGATATAGGACTAGATAGAGTCAAACGATGTCCTCACACATATACTGATAAAAATGCAATGTTTTGGTCTTGTTTTGTTGTTGTGAACAGTGTCAGACAAGTTCAAAGTGTTTATCGTCTTAAATCTATTATACTCTAAATAGATTGCCAAGTAAGACCTGAATTATTCTCACGATTAACATGATTTAACAAACTAACGCAATCATTCATTCACACATTTGAACTGGTTTGCAATTGCAATCATTGTGTTGCATTGATCCACAGCATTAGGTCACATACTTGAAAAAGATGGAATGTGATGTTCTGTCTTTCGCAAGAGCGCATTAATGTTAGATCACAATAGATCATTATTATATAGGCCTAATATTTACATTGATTTGTGGATAATTGTCAAAGCATGACAGCTTATGTTTAAGTTAAAAATTGATAAAATATTTATCAAACATTGTTACAGTAAACATTTCAACAGAACGTATTAACTTATATTTTTAGAACTCCGAGCATTACTTGCTACTTATACATTTTTTATTTGATCAAATTACTTTAAACTCATTAACAGAATAATCGTGTTGTTTTCAGAAAACCTGTTTTTGATCGAGTAACATTATTTGTCGGGAAGTCGTCACGTGCTTGTTAGTCACATGCTATGGCGCATTCATCAGGGCGGGGTCAACAGATCTACAGACAAGACTCTCGACCAATGAGAATTGTGGAATTTGCGTTCAGACGCGCTATAAACTTGCGGCTCGATCTGAGAACAGCAACATTTTCGTGTGTGTTTGAGGATAAACGGTGAGTCAGCAGTTTTTAAGGTTGTTTTTCTGTCCTAAATGTGACTGTTTGTAACACATTAATGTACTTGGCGTGTTTTTTGTTATTATTTAGTCCATTTACAGCGTTTATTTTTGTTCGTCGCATTGATCGTTGAACAAAAGTGCGTTTTTATTGTTTGCGTTTCGTGTTTTGATTAAGATTTTATTTGCTAACATTTTTCCTCGAAATGGCGTCAGCAGTTCGCTTTCTGTTTCCGTGGAATGGTTTCGCTCTTTGTTTTCTTTTCCTGGGAAGTGTGTGTCGTAACCACCAGATCCCGTGACTGCTGCTGACGGAACGACGTTTTTTCTATTCTGTGTCTGTGGGCCCACGTAACGTTAACGTTATATGTTGAATTTCTCTTTCTTTTTATTAATAAGTTAACGTTAACTTGTTTTTTGTTGCTATTCCTGTGTCGTTGGCAAAATTGTTCTGCGTTTTAATACATTCGTCATGATTAATGTGAAATGTATAGTTTTCCTGTAGCTCAGCGGTAAGAGCATTGCGTTAACAACGCAAGGTTGTGGGTTCGAGCCCAGGGTATTGCAATTTCTTTTGTATAGGATAATACAATGTAAGTCGCTTTGGATAAAAGCGTCTGCCAAATGCATAAATGTTAATATAGCCATTCCAATTGGATCAACGTTACCAGTGGTTTTGTTATTACTGTTTATAACAAAACTATTAAGTAACATTACTGCTACTATCGTGGCTGAAATGTGCACTATAGGTTTCTTCGATTATACACGCATGTTTACTTGTGCAAAAGCGAGGTCTGACCTGCCAACATGTGTTTATCTTTTTAGTGTTTTCGCCATGAAGCTGTATTTGGCGCTGTTTACGTTGTGCCTTAGTGCCGTGGCGATATTTGCCGCACCAAGTTCCGACAAGCAGTTGGACGAACATTGGGAGCAATGGAGGACCTGGCACGGAAAAAAATACCATGAGGTAAGTGCAAGATGTTCAGCGCTTACTTGAAATGCGCACTAGCAAGTAAACGAGCAAGACCGTGAACTTTGTTATCTCTTTCAACGCAGAAAGAGGAGGGGTGGAGGCGTATGGTTTGGGAGAAGAACTTGAGAAAGATCCAGCTGCACAACCTCGAGCACTCCATGGGCACTCACACTTACAGACTCGGAATGAACCACTTTGGAGACATGGTGAGAGTTGGAAAAAGTCATTTAGGCGTTTGCATTTTGATGGGTTAAAACAGTGTTTAAAAACGACGTTTTTCCACAGACTCACGAGGAGTTCAGGCAAGTGATGAATGGCTACAAACACAAAACTGAGAGGAGGTTCAAGGGCTCGCTCTTTATGGAGCCCAACTTCTTGGAGGTCCCAAACAAGCTGGACTGGAGGGAAAAGGGATATGTGACCCCTGTGAAAGATCAGGTGAGATGCTATATAGGACCTACACATTGGAACCCGTTTAAAGGAAAACGGGTCTGACAAGTTTTCATGAACCATGTAAAATGTATAGCATGAATTCCCAGTGTCGTATGTTTGATCGCGTGTCTTTGGTATAGACTGAAGAAACATTCATTTGCATGCAGGTGGCTGACAAAAGGGCAGAAACCCGTCCTGTTTGTACTTGAAATAAAACGTGGAAGAAATAGATGTAGACGTTTGATGTGCATTGTAATGTGTCTCAGCATTACTGCTTTTGATTTTCGCAGGGAGAGTGTGGTTCTTGCTGGGCCTTTAGCACTACTGGAGCCATGGAGGGTCAGATGTTCAGGAAAACAGGGAATCTGGTGTCTCTGAGTGAGCAAAACCTGGTCGACTGCTCTCGTCCTGAAGGCAATGAGGGCTGCAATGGAGGTCTCATGGATCAGGCCTTCCAGTACATCAAAGACAACAACGGCCTGGATTCAGAGGACTCCTACCCCTACTTGGGAACTGTAAGCATGTTGGCTAATGTTAATTGTAATCATATTTTTCTTATGTTTGATGTCTATGAAACCATGTTATTATCTTTGTTTCCAGGACGATCAGCCCTGCCATTATGATGCCAAATACAGTGCTGCCAATGACACAGGATTCGTGGACATTCCCAGTGGAAAGGAGCGAGCTCTAATGAAAGCAGTGGTCGCCGTGGGCCCGGTGTCTGTTGCCATTGATGCAGGACATGAATCTTTCCAGTTCTACCAGTCAGGTGTGCACCATAGAATTGCATTTGTTGTTATGGATGGTTATATCAGCCTTTAAATATTCAGAATTCAGTCACACAGATTAGTTCTGAAAACATAGAATAATTGAAAGAGATTTGGGCTTGTCATGTGTACTAAATAGATGAATTCTCTTGGTAGGCATCTACTTTGAGAAAGACTGCAGCAGCGAGGAGCTCGATCATGGCGTTCTTGCTGTTGGTTATGGTTTTGATGGTGAGGATGTCGATGGAAAGAAGTACTGGATTGTTAAGAACAGGTAAGAATACCTTCAAATTGTGTATTCTGGTATTACTTCAGAATGACAAACGATGTTTGGAGTCAGTGTTTAAGACGTTAACCCCATATTTGTTTCCTTTTAATCTAGCTGGAGCGAGAACTGGGGTGATAAAGGATATATCTACATGGCAAAAGACCGACACAACCACTGTGGTATCGCTACAGCCGCTAGCTACCCACTTGTTTAGAAAAGACTACCTCAAATATCAAGAAAGCGTATCAGAAGGCCAACATCGTGACTAGTGTGCCTAAGTGGTTCACTGAAATCAAATGTAGTGCGAAAAGTCACTTAACACTTGTGACTGTTGATCTGACTGACAAACCTCAAGCTAGAAAGTATTGCTTGAAACACCGTTTTAGGGATTTTATGAAATCGTTTTATGGTCGTGTGTAGCCACTGATTTAATTGATTTTACCTCTATGTATTGTAAATACATGTGCTTTAGTGTAAGTCAAATGTACAAATACCTTTTTCCTTCTATTTCATGTGATTTCAATTAAACTTTTAAAATGTACTTCCTGTAGTTGCTTTTATTTAGCATTTGAAAATATTCTTTCGAAGAATAGTTGCGAAACACTTTTGTGCTTTGACCTCAGGAAGATCGTTCATGACGTGTAAACTCAAGTACTGAACAGACAGGAATATGTCATAATGAGTGAAGCCTATCTAGGAAAGCTTTTAGAGAAAGTTGGCTTGTCATCTATATGACTTAATGCTAGTTTCTTTAAGTAATGCTTTCTAAGACAAAAACTTGAACAATATTTATCATTTCACTATTGTGATATGTTTTGTATCGAAAAAAGGATTCTTCTAATCTATTTTATTGTAGCTCGGTGGTAAGTGCACGGTGCTAACACTGCCAAAGTTGTGGGTTCAATCCCAGGGGACTAAACATACTTAGAAACAATAATGTAAGTTGCTTATGATAAAAGCCTCTGTTAAATGCACAAATCTAAATATGTGCTGAGATCGACATGGAGGGCTACTATTTTGCTCTAGCTGCACACTGTGTTCTATTTATTTCGCTGTTGGCATTTTGCCATCGCATGGACAGTCCGTGTTGTAGGGTGGATCTAGTGGGGTGGGGTCTGTTTGATTGGCAGGACATATTTGGCGAAGGCTTTGCCAACTACATAACAAAACATTGCTGAGGACATATTTACATAATGTGGGAAATAAAAACATTTCTTTCAAACCAAGGGTAGAACCTTAACAACCAACAAATGAATCTCTTAAAAGCTATTATGAAACGTACTGAATCTGAATACCACTCTTTTCGCTGATATAAGTGCACCGAGTGCCTTTAATGTTGATGGACGTAAAGAAACTGGAAATGTTGGGAATTTTATTTGGTTCTCTTTTAAAAAAGGACAATAATTACTCTCTCTGAAACAAGCATGTTACAAAAAAACAAAGTTTTGTATGCCAATTTGATGTCATGTAGGTTTTTCAACAGATCAAATCCACATCAAATAACTATTTCTGATGTTTCTTGACAAATGACAAGTATTCTTCCACATCATCTGGGGAGCCCACCACAAAGGGAGCCCTCTGGTGCAGTGATTCCGGCTGAAGGTCCAGGACACGCTGAGTGCCTGTCGTGGCTATGCCTCCAGCCTGCTCGATGAGGAAAGCTATGGGGTTACATTCATACAGCAGCCTCAGCTGAAGAGATAGAGAGACGTGAAAAAAAGAACATTACACAATCTAGCAAGTCACGTAACGCTGATAAGACCATAAATACTGTGCAAACATCTGTGGACAAGTATCCTGGATTTATCTTTAAGATTTAAGTTTTTGACTGCTTAAATTGTTGAAAATTTTTCAAGCTGCAACTCATTTTTCCTGATATGTAAATAAGAGATAACTATGTGTAAATACATAACGGTTATACAGTTTGCCACTTTTTAGCAGCAGCGTGAAATGTAGATATCATATCAAGGTTATAGGTTACAAGCTACTCCGAGTATTAAGCATCTACTTGGTCCAGTTAAGCTGCATGTTATATCTTCACTCACTGTCCATTGCCATGAATGACAGAGTTCTGGCTCATGCAACAACAGTTGGTATATGTTATATAAAGTGTAACACGGCCTGCCGGAACCTGCTATAAGCCATATAGCAGGGCTACTTGTCAACTGGCGGCCCATCAATCATCATTACCTGTTTATGACTGCATTCATTACGTATAACGGCTATATTGACGCAAAACAGGTGTTCACCTCCCCCCAGAACTCGCACTATACTAAGTATCTGCCTCATGAGTGCGTGAGCACATGAATGCGATTGGAATTCACTGGAAGATGTGATAATAGCGTTCAGTTTCTTGCAGAGATCCATTGACTCGCTTAACAAGAAGCTAATTTAAGGTCACAAGGGGCAGGGATTACTTTTGTGTTGAACGTATTTGTGATTTTTTACTTTTATTGATTTAACTATCAATACTTCAACCAAATATCTTCATAAATATCTTCTTGAAAAAACTATGCCACTCGCATCTTGGATGTACTGAAGGACTGTGGGTGAGCAAATTAGTGACATTTTTGGGTAAAGTAACGCACATATTAACCTCTTAATATCCCTTTTAATTTAATATCATGAAAAGGCACAAATACTGGATGCAATATTTCTGTGCATGTTTTTATATACGGCCTATAAGTAACAGCAACAAAAAACATATAAAAGGGAATAAACGCAATAAATAACAGAAATACATAATAAGAGAAGAAATGAGGATATGGTGAAAGAACTGGCCCGCATCCTATTTGTACTTTTGGAATCTGGCCCTCAAAGAAAAGTAGTTGAAGACCCCCGCCATATAGGTGTGTTATCTAATAAACACATGTCATCTAATTTGATGAATATGGCCTAGTCACTAAAAAACATATTGTAGTGCCTGAGGACCGATTAGTAACAGTAATTTTGTTCAGGCTATTGATCTTTTGAATATCATATACTGCCATAAATCCATGCTCTGTTCTTCTCTCTGCTTCCATTTTAACCTTCTTCCAATTTGTAACTATATGTGTGTGTGTGTTAGATAAGCATAAGTCCTGTTTTATGTCACACGTGACATTGTTTGTAGTTCATGTTTATAATCCAGAGTATAATTGATGAATCAAGATAAGTATAATTGATGATAATAAATTAAATGAATCCCAATTTGGGTTTATATTTGTTTCCCTTACGAAGGGTGGTGGAGAATATAGTACTTATAATTGTGATCAAAGCTCATGATAATTCTTATAAATTTGGTGGAGAATAGTGTTTAAATAATACTGTTCCTCATTGAATCCCCTACAGTATTCAGACATGCGTCATAAAACAAAATTCTTCAATTTTTGCTCCATTCATAATGCGCTTCTCATAAGGACTGCTTAACACAGAATGACTCACCTTTCCTTTTGGACTCTTCTCATTGGCTGGATACATGAAGATGCCACCATAGGCAAGGGTACGATGTATATCAGATACCATAGATCCAACGTACCTGGCACTATACGGGGCACCGCCATCCTGTGAGATAATTAGATTTGATATCATATGATATCAGCAGTACATCTTTTCAACAGTATTCATATGAGCGACCACATATAATAGACACACGTTTAAAATCTATGCATTAAACTATAGCAGAAATACACTTTTGAAACTACATGGTTATTTAAAAACTTTAGCTTTTAGAGAAATAGGGGTGGTTTCCTGGACAGGGATTAGATTTAGACAGAACTGGGCCTAAATTTAATTAGGACATTTAATTGTTTTTTACAAAGATGCCTCATAACAAAAAAAACATTACTTGTATTTTATCTTAAGACACAATAATGACACAGATGTATTTTATGATTTGTCTGTGCAAGCTGTTTTCAGTTTAGAAATCTACATTCATTTTATTCTAGGACTAGTCTTAAAAAAACATGTACGGGAAACCACCCCTGTAGTGTTGAAAATTAAAAGTAATTTTGAAGTATTTAAAAATTTCCATATTTTCACATGAGCACATGTGATGGAGGTCTGTTTTTACACTGCTAGGGCACCTGTGTGAACTCACATATACCGAATAAAAGTGACAGATACTAAGCTATAATATCTTAAAAGATGGCATATCAAAAAGAGAAGTGAGTATGCACAATTTCAGCATAATTTGTTTGCAGATACCACTTAATGTGCCATTTTTGCCATAATAGGTAAGTGTCTAAAAGTGTCCAAGTTAGTAATTGACCTCGCTGTATATTTATATCTTTAATACGATATTTGAGGTAAGTAGACGTGTTTTTATAAGTCTACATCTCAGAATACAGCAAAAAATTTAAATAAACCATAAAATTAATTTTGTATTGACTTCTGTAGGGAAACTCTTGCACATTTAATTAAAAGTAGATAACTGTTTCTTTCTTTTGAGAATTCAAGCAGAATTCAAAATTGTCCACAGATAAATCTGTAAGAATAGTTTACTAATATATGACATTACTGTACATTAGATGACGAATCATCTAGATAAGCAACATTGCAGCAGTAGACACAAAGGTCAGAAGAGTTTCAGCAGAACATGGAAAACAGGAAGAAGTCTGAAGGTCCAGGAAACCGAAACACAGATGGCCAGCTAAAACCACACATCTATCATCACATAACTTTTTAAAGTTTCAAATTGAAAAATATCAAAAAGGAGGTATGTAGAGCTGGGGTTTTTGCTTTTATGTACTGAAAGTGCTTTGCTTTAGCCAACGTAACCAATGACAGACACAATATGCAAACAAATCAATACTTCATGAGGTCATGAGATACCATGTCTCTGACAACAGACAACCACTTCAATAAAACAACATGGACGTATATATAAAACGTGGGGGTAATATTAATAGATAAACCAGTTAATCTTGAAAACAAACAGAACAACTGAATCTCAAACTGCTCAAATTTGCCAGCAAGTCAGCAATGAAAATGCAACTAAATCTTTCGAGCTATAATGTCCACATTGGTTTTATGATTTAACTTTCACTGTGCGCCAACAATTTTCTTTTCCTAAAGAGCTTAAGCAAAATTCATCAGACAAAGTTGGTACTTCAATAAAACATAATGGAGAACTCCATAAAGTCTCATAGTCATAATGAAAAAGCAAACAGTGAGCAGTAAATATATCTTCTTGGAATGCACATGACAAAGTTTCCAATTTCGTAATGTAGATATGATGAGCTATATGCTGAGGATGTTTGTTCTACCACAGGTCACAAGGGTTTTGCTCTATAGTGTTTCTTAATCCCCCTTATCACCATGATTTTAGCTAAAAATAAACAACAACAACATGTATCCCTGGAGAAACAAGATCTTTCTAAAAAAACAATGATCCTTTAATGTTTAACCTCGTGTTTACCTCACCCATGCAAAAATCAATATGCAGGATATTTTAAGAACATAGGGATCAGTCTCTTTCAAGATAGTAGTGTTGCATGAACGAGTGGTCTGCTGATTCGCTTAATAGGAGTAGTTGTTATAAAGTCTCTACATTACATAATGTCATCGGTCAGACAACAGAACTGGATTCTTTCAGCAGAGGAAGTCTCTCATCACTTCCCAGCATCGAACTAAACGTCAGCTGATGCTGAGAGTAGCCATGCGTTCATGCAATGTTCTGACATGTCAGCAAGTGAATGATTCACATTTTGCTTCATCCTAAATTATCTTCAGACAAGCTAAGCAACATTCCCTGTTCTGTAACAGTGTGTCATGAACTTGTGTGTGGATGCCAGATCACATGGTGTTTGTTGTACAAAAATATGTGCAGTCAACAGTTGGATGTGGTTAAAATCACATGATCACTACAAGAACGAGACTCTCTTCCTCAAAACATCAAATCGATGCATCATTATTTGGTAACAGTTATTTATGTAAGATGTTACTGTATAAAACTTACCTCTGGAAATTTCTTGTGCTTTAAATACTCATTCACGGCAGGCTCAAAATACTTTGCGTAGCCCTCGTTGATGCTGTAGGTCTTCCCCTTTTTCTTGATCTTGACGTTTCTGTCAGTCAGAACAAATTCACCTATTGCCTGTAAAGTAAATAATAGAAAAACTCAAAATCGTATGTTCTCATGAAAAGGAGACACAAAATTGCAACACATTTGTTATGGAACTGAATGAATTTTATGGGTCACAGATGAGGAAATAAAATTATTTTACAACAGCCTAAAAGACTTTCATTTGAAATTGAGAAAACCAAGTGCTTTTTATATAAAAGAGAGAAAGAGAAGTGAAACACAACAACTTTCACTGGTAAGCCATAAAAGAAGAAAAGTGTAGAATTAAAAATGTAGTGGCCTACTGTCTCCACATGTACATTGCTATTTTACTTGATTAAATTTGCCGTCTGTGCACTTTGCTCATTAAGTTATGAGTTACTGTAAATGAATCACATTATTCATTCAGACAGTTTTCTATGGACTGTTCCTTTGACATGTATACTGTAGGTGAAACCCATCCTCTCAAATGACCACATGTGCCTAAAGTCCCACGTAACCTTTTTCGCAATCTGTCAAGAGATCTAAACTGTTTTGTGCTTACTGGGTCCAGCATGAAGAAGTTAACTCCAGTTCCTGTACTGAGAGCCACCAATGTGGCGCTGCCGTAAAGAGCATAACCCGCACATACGATCTGACTGCCTGGCTGCAGAGCATCTTTATCACTGGGTTCACCATCAGAGGCCTGTATCCAGAGAAACAATAGAATCATTTACCTGCATTAAACCCTAGATTAACACAAAGGTTTGTTCAAAATATATAAAAATAAAGCAAACAAACAGATTTTGTTTACACACGGATGCCAACATTCAACCCCATGACACCACCAAGAGATTATTTGTGTTATTGCAGTTTTATGAGTTGTATAAAAACACCAACTACCAAAGTAGACGTTAAAGAGTACACATCACACTAAATCATTTGAGAGTTTGGTATCAGATATACTGTTAACCCGTTCTAAGAAATTTAATAGGCTATTAAAAAACAATTCCAAAATATTTAAAGTAAATCATGTTTAAATGCTTAGCCGATATTTGTCATCAGGCAGGATCAAATGCACTCAGCTACCTCGTCGATCTGCATGAGAAAGTAAGCACAACAACCAAACATCACAAAGCCATGACAAAACGCCATTGATATACATGGTTAGTTATAGTTATCACATGCTTCAAAACTAGCCTATTGCAATTTGCCATTCCAAAACAATCTTACAAGAGCAATAGCAGGCAACACGTTGTTGACTCAGTACTCACTCTTTTGTAAATGGCGAAGATGGTGCCTATAGGGGCCAAACAGTCAATGTTGGATGAGCCATCCAATGGGTCAAAACAGACAACATATTTGCCCTATGACAAACAGCAGTGTAAACTGAGTATGCAACAAACAGAAACAGGCGAGCTCATGTGGTAATTATTATCAAATAATTCCAATCAAAAATAGGCTACGCATTTGTGCACAAGTATTTTAGTTATTTTTATTAAGTAAAAAATGCTTTTCATTTTTAGGCAAAGTATTTGATTTATAAACACAATCCTATAATAGACACCTAAATTTAATCAAATAAAAATGCTGCATCCAGTCCAGAATCTAAGAGTGAAAGACTTAAAGGGTTCTACTATGGTAGTCAATGAACAACTCCAAGGTGAGTAAATGATGACAGAAGTTTTATTTTGGGGTGAACTATCCCTTTAGTTGTAGGGATTTAATTTAAATAAAGTTACATTCTAAATATTAGAAGAAAAGTCTTGCGTTTTTTTAAACTAGCATCTAAATTGCAAACCCTGAATATTCAGAATTCACAACGTTTTTCAAACAGAACTTGCAGTACCCTTTTCTAAAGAATCTTCAGAATCCCTGTCTCTCAACATATGCCTGTTAGAAGGATAATTATTTTTACAATATTTTGTCAATTAATAAAATCTTATTGTGCTGTATAATTTTCTTTTGTATTTTTTTATGCTCTTCGTGACTTCACACACTATCACAAAAATCATAGGCATACTCTTTTCTCAGCAGGTGTGAAGATGGCATCCTCGTTCTCCTCAGATACCAGCAAGCAGGTGCCATAGGAGGCCTGCAGCATGTTGATGATCAGGTTATTGGACAGCACATCCAGCTTTTTCTGCTCATCACCTGTGACATTCACATTTCCAGCAAGGCCCTGGCTGTGTTCAGTGAAGCATAACATTCGTTCTACGCAAGAAAGGCAAACACAGATTTTTTTTAACACAGAATATTAAAATGGAACTCACAGGTGAACGAGTCCTGCTTTCCTCACTGCCGATGAAATAGCTTTAACAGATGTTAACAATGAATTGATGAGCTGCGTAAGCTCTCCGGTGGACCCCTTCACCTGCCGCCCGGTCTCCATGATAAACCGTGTGAGGGTCCATACGTCCACATCAAAAACCGACTGATCAGACATCCTCCAGTATCCCTACGTACGAGTAGTTGAAAAGGCAGAGACTAACTGACTGTAGAGCCACTAGTCAGTCTTTTTCTATCCAGTGGACGAAGGCCAGGGTTATATCGGTGAAGCAGATCAGGTGACAGTAGTGTTGTTTGAATTCCAAAAGAGCCGGAGCTCATTTATAAAGCACATCCTTGAAATATCCTCCGGGGTTAAGTGGGTATGGGTCATGAAGCCAAGCTCATGAGTGCAAAAAACATTATTTATGGCGATCAATGAACATCGGAGGTTTGTTAAATGGACCTCACTAATAATGTTGTCTATATTTATTTATGTGTTCCCTATAACTCAAAACAAACCTGGATTCTTGACTAAACATATCAAACATATTTTAAGAAAGTAAACTATTTGTGTTTTAAATGCAGTAGATTTGATTTGTAAGTGAAAATTGCACTTATCATGCTTTTCTGAAACTTTACTTAAATCTTCATCCACACTCAAGTAAGAATATGTTTATGTATGGGAACATATGTCATTAAACAGATTTGGAAGGTTGGCAGATGTTTTTACAAACAAACAGTCAATCCACCTTAAATCTAAATTTTACCATAAATGTCTCATTTGGTAGAAACCCAAAATATAGACTTTTTAGGATCAGAAAGTCACATACAAAACTCAGAAGAAACACGTGGGCTCCAACAGAGGCCCTTTTCAAACACAGGTCATTTTTTTTCAAGATTTTATAGAAGGATAAATATATATATATATATTGATATGGTTTTGCATTTGATTTTGCATTTTAATATAGTTTGCAAAAGGTTTTGACTTTCAAAATCAAAATGGCTTAAGATTTGAAGTGAAAGTATGTTTTTAAACAATTTTGCATGCATATATATTTTAACCAATTTCATGAAGATCAACATCTCAAAATGTGTCTCAAATGTCAGCTGGTCTACATGCGCCTGCCGACCTTTACAGAAAAGGTCACCTTCTCTTCATAAGGTTGCTTAGACTGTTTGTACAGCTTGTCCTGTATTAAAAAGAGCAAATGAAAATCATAAAGTATGGTAAAGTAGCATGTTTAATTTACAAACGAATATTTATGTGTTCTCAGGGAACTTACTGAAATGAGTGCAATGTCTCACGTCACGCACTGGGTTTAAACAACTGCTTAAACAAACCATTCATTAATGGTAATAGTACAAAGTTTGGACATTATAATTACTACTTAGTCAATTTATGTATCTTTAAGTTCTTCACATGTGTACAGAGCGAGCGCATGTCTCAGAAACTCTCTTGTTTTGCCAAAAATGTATTCACAGCTCAGCAGGGTGTAAAAGGGTATTAATTTGTATATGCAGACAGAAAAAAATATCAATTTAAATTTAAAACATTCTCAGTGGTCTTTTTCCCAGCCACGATTTTAGCATGCATTGGGATTGTCTAAACTTTGTCATCAAAAAATGAAAATTCTGACATCGTTTACTCACCTTTTTTCTGTTTTTCTTCAGCAGAACACAAAATAAGATTTTTTTTAAATGCAGTACTTATTGACTTGCATTGGTCCATTTACAAGTACATGGGTACCACCATTGTTCAGTTTTCCAACATTCTTTGAAATATATATTTTTTGTTCAGCAGAAGAAAGAAAAATTAAAGAGGCTGATTAAAAGATGACAGAATTTTCATTTTCGGGTGAACTATCACTTTAAATGACATTTAATTTACCGTGAATGTAAATGAGGCAGTCATAGACATATATCATTTTTTCAGTATAGTAGTTAGCAACATTAAACATCTGAATTTCCATTAAAATCCAGATTGCAAAATATTTATATGTAAAAAATGACACCCTAAAGTACAACCAACTGAACATATTATACGTCTATCATTCCTCCTAAATAACATCAATGAAGTCAATAAAGGCAACATTTCAAAGTAAATGTTTAATAAACTGTAAAGATTAGTGTCACAACACAAAATAAGCCAAAATTTAGTCTAAAAATACATTTCTACCACCCAATTTAGACTGAATCTACTCATTACAACTCATAATAATACTTCATTGATTCACACTGTATAGTAACATTTGACTATTATTCTGGAGTGTCATGAGTTCTTTATTAAGTATTTTGTGTGTAGTGTCGGTTCTGTTTCTTGATCTTCATTTGCGATGTTTCTGAAAGATGGAGATGTACTCTTGCACATCATCAGGGGAACCCAACACCACAGGTTCCCGCTGATGGATGCTCTCAGGCTGGATGTCCAAAATGTTTGTGGTCCCTGTGGTGGCCATTCCTCCAGCCTGCTCCATAATGAAGGCCATGGGGTTGCATTCATAAAGCAGTCGGAGCTGAAGTGGGTGAAATAGAAACAGTGTTAATCAAGTATTTTAGATTTAAGCAATTGACTCAAGTCTTTTGTCCAGAAGAGATAGAACAAGAGCATTGGACAGGAGTCTCCTTTTTGAGTGCTTGAACTCCATCTACAGGCCTTTATGTGATAATACAGTGATCAGTCTATAAAAGTAATGCATAAACACACGGGTTAACAACACATTAAAAAGGATTTCTCACTTTTTCATAAAGCTGTATTGTGAAAAAACAGCATGACACAGAGAGACATTAAAGTATCTACAGTGCAATGTAACAGATCTTTTTTCCTACTCAAGTCTTATGGGTACGGTAAACAATGCATGACACACATGTTAGGTGGTGAGATTCCCAACAAAAGAATTGGAATAATGGTCATGCACTTTTTTCTTACAGTAGTACAGAAATCCACAGGCTTTCTGATACTTTAGCCACATTTTAATAAATATGAATTCCACTACTTTAGATAAACAATATATTAGATTTACTGTTGGCCTACACCGATACATTGCTTACTGCTCTTCACAATTTTAGCAATAATAACTTTTTGACACTTTCTGGTCTAAGTCACACTATGAAAATGTCTATTGTTAATGTTACATTGGTTTTATTCTGATGTACCATAATATCTAATAGAGTGGAACTGACTTACAGCTCAAAAAATGACAAAAGACTGCAAATGCAATATGATGATATCATTTTGTATGTTGTTTGTATATTGTATATAGTAACCATAAGCAAGTGGTTTGATTGTCATGTGCTGCAAAATCAGGTTGTGACACTTTTGAATGCATAAATGAATGTGTATAAAGTGTTATTTTATATCAAGTACCTTTCCTTTGGGGCTTTTCACGTTTGCAGGGTAAAGAAAGATTCCTCCATACACAAGGGTCCTATGCACATCTGCTACCATCGAGCCTACATAACGGGCTCCATAGGGTGCACTGCCATCCTAAATACATGATTACAGTAATTATTTGTTTCTCTTCTTATAGATGGTTATCTCAAAATGTCCTGCATGTCATTTTTTCAGCGATCATGTTTTCAGTATATGACATTCGTCCTTTTGTACTCCGTGTATAAAGGAAAGTCATATGTCTAGAACAACATGAGAAAGTGGTATTTTCGAGTAAATAAATTCTTTAAAGGTATGGTTCACCCAAAAATTAAAAAATGTAAATTGACTCACTCTCAAGTTGTTCTGTATAAATTTGTTTGGTTGAACACAGAGTAAGATATTTGGAAGACCAAACAGTTCTTGGCCACCATTGACTACCACAGTAGAAGAAATTACAATAGTCGTCAAAAGTACCCCAGAACTGTTTGCTTTGCTGTCCTACATTCTTCAAAACATCATTTGTGTTTCACAAAAAAAGTATTTATTCCTTCTATGGTAGTCAATAGGCTTCAAGATCTGTTTGGAACAAAGAAATTAATACAGATTTGGATAAACTCATGGAAAGATGAGAGAATTTTTATTTTGGGGTGAACTATCCTTTCAAGCTTAACTAAAAATGAGGAATGTTACAACTTCACTTGATTTGATTCAGCTTCATAAACAAAGTATATTTAATGTATACTGAACCTCCGGGAACTTTTTCTTCTGCAGATACTCCGTGACGGCAGGATCGAAATAAAGGGCATAACCTTCATTCAGACTGTAGATCTTTCCTTTCTTCTTAATCTTCACATCTCTGTCCACCAGAATGAACTCCCCGATAGCCTGACATTTAATTTGACAGGCGTTAAAAAAAAGGTCTTCATTATTTCAAGAAATTCATGTTTTCAGTTTTGTAAATCACAACGTTTGCAATGATTTTGACTATTCTTTCCATTTGTAAAAAAGATCGCAATGTAAATCGCATCAACTTTGTTCAACTACAAATAAAGAACAACAAATTTCACAATGATATAGCCTGCGTTAAGTATTCTAAACGATTTGAAATCAGGATATTTCCTGATTTACTGCAAAATGATCACGTGACGGATTATTGAAATGTAAAGTTGACTCACTGGATCTAACATGAAGCCGTTCACTCCCTGACCAGTGGAGAGCACGATCATGGTGGCACTGCCATACAGCGCATATCCAGCGGCTACTATTTTCCTGCCAGGCTGCAGGGCATCCTTCTCTGATGGCTCGCTGTCTGTGCACTGTGAACAGATTCATCTCTATTGTAGAATTGTATGGTAGATATATATAATGTAGCAGAATATCTATCAACATGACCAGTGATACCTTTCTGTAGATGGCAAAGATGGTCCCAATGGAAGCAAGGCAATCAATGTTGGATGATCCATCCAAAGGGTCGAAGCAAACCACATATTTACCCTATGCACACATGCAAAAAATGTTGCAACTTGACATTATTTATTCGGTCGATTCTGCACCCAATGGATCTTTCTCAACACTACTCCACCCAGGTCCTTTTACGATGTTTACTTCCTCACATCCATCACACCGATACAAGAACAACTTCGTAACCACAAATTTCTTATAAATCATATAAAAACAGGGTGTTCACCAAACCTAACCGCACTCTTTCCCTTTCTGACAGCAGGTCATTCGTGAGTGGCTTTACTTACTCGCTTGTCGGGTTCCACGATGATGGCAGTTTCATGTTCCTCTGTCACCAATACGCATGAAGTAAAGGAGGACTTGATCATGTTGATGACAAGGTCATTGGAAAGGATGTCCAGCTTCTTCACCTGATCACCTGTCACATTGGTGCTTCCATCAATGCCATACCTGAGAAAAATAGTTCAATTATAAAAGAAATGGAAACTAGAATAAGCAACACAAAGCCTACCAAACTTTATTTCAACTTTTACAAGAGACAGCAGAAGAGTTTGCTTTGTTGTGCATACCCATTGCCATGCGCTAATTTAAACACCGAGACATCAACTGAGCGATCGTAAAGGATGAATTAAAACGCAAACTGCACGTTTATATCACGAATACTCACAGGTGCGCGATACCTGCTTTCCTCACAGCGCTCGAGATGGCTTTTATCGCCGTGCACATCGCGTTGAGAAGAGTCGTCAGCTCGCCCGTGCCTTTCGCTTTTCTGCCTTCCTCGAGCAGAAACCTCGTCAAAGTTACAACATTGGTGTCGAAAGCACCCCGATCTGACATGACCGAATATGTGGCGGTATTCCCGATTGTTAATATCTTGCTTTTTGAGCAGTATCAATTAATTCATCCAACTCTAATCGCGGAAACCAAAATGAAAACGCGGAAATAGGGGGTGTACGGACAGCTAAACCAATGGAAACCGCACAGCCGGATGAACAGAGGTGTGCCTGACTGCATGGAAGTTGCTTAAAAGTTGATTAAAGAGCCAGTGATAGTCTGCTGTGTCATCGTGGTTGTGGGTTCGACACACTGATAAGGCTGAGATCACACATGCACGTGTGGGGGAAACCGTGATAATAGACACGATGACCTCGTGGATCAGCGTATATACTATACATGTGTTTATGGAAATGATTTTCTTGCTATTTAAAGGGGGGGTGTCCGTTTTCTCATCGCCGTTGTGGATGTTTAAACTTCCAAAACAGACACACCCCTAAACCATCTTTCGTCAGCGCTCGACGAATGTCCGTCCTGCGCACTGGGCACCTTACTGCTGATTGGCTACAAGTTTGTTTTGGTACTCGGACCTGCTTTGCGTAATTCGGCTTTTAATGTTTTACGGACAAAACAACATATTATATTTTGTACATACAAGTGACAACATAGTATGTCAAATACTGAAGCGGATTATTTCTAAAGTGTAAATGGGACTAAATTGTGATTGTGATCTAAAAAAACAAAGTTTAGGGGATGTTTTTATTGCGCCTCCATGCGCTGCGCTACCTAAACGAACCGCTAGAGGTCCGTCTCGTTGAATAGGTTTCAATAAGAAATGTTCATACCACACTGTTGCTTGTTTGAAAACCATGGGCACTGTTGGCATGTAGGTAGTTAATCATAGATTGCCATCTTTCCGTTACAACAATGTGCGGTTGCGTCCACTAATAAAGATATTCTTCAATTAATGAAATAGTTCAGGGCTGTTAACTGGACTTATCTAATTGAAAGGATGATCAGGACTCCTTTGTGGACCACATTCCTGCTAAATATAAGGACCTCCCTTGACAACTACACCACACGGCCAAAAGTATGTGGACACCCCCTCCTAATTAAGGGGTTTGGTTTGGCTCCGTAATTCCACCGAAGACAAATTGTTATGCTATGCCATACCATGACATTCCAGAGAGTTGTGTTCTTCCAACTTTGAGGCAACAGCGAGGAGGCCCCTGTACACAAAACAAAGTCTAAACCAAAGGTTTACTGGTCTTGTGTGTTAGAACTTTATTGGTTTGTAAATGGTCTAGACCTTAATTAAACACTTTAAGGATGAACTGAAAATCAATGTGATAACTCCTTGTTTATCAATTGGTGTCTAACAACTCTTATCTGAGTTTCAGAATGGGTGAAAATCCACGGAGCCGTGTTCCCCAATCTCCATTAGGCTAATGTGAATGGCTTTGAATTGTAGTGTTAAACAAATATCCGTGTTGTGTTTGGTTTATTCAGGCTCCGGTTACTGTATCTCTGTTGAAACGCTTCTTGTGTGCTGTAGAACATCCAAAACGATTTATCAAGCCTCACATCCCACCTTGACCCTTGCTAATCCTCCAACTCTTTAAGAGTTACGGCTTAATAACTGTCAGAACAGCAAACAAATGGAACATACAACCGGTAGCCTAAGCGTAACATATTGTTATAATATTCATTTTTTTTAAATAGTAAATATTGTGAATAGTAAACTATTGACTATGCATACTCTGATACCAGTGCATGGAATGAATGCGTTTGCTTACACTGCTTGCATGGCATTTCACATTTTTGTGTTTTCAGCAAAACCTTTTAAGATGAGAGCATGTGGTTGCAGTAGGTAAATTACCCTAAAGACTGTACAAATTTATAAAACAACAACTACATCCTTGCATTCAAGTTCATCAACATTGTTGACCTATAAATATAACCTACTTCTCTCCAGGTATTAAATCAGTTTATAAAATCGTATTTAACTTGGACTACTGACAGCACATTCAATAACTTTGATTTAAACGTAACCTTTACTTATATAAAGTGGACTTGCTTATATAGTACGCTGTAAGTGGAGCACCTGTCTTTGTGTACTTAGTTATTTGCGCGTCACGCACTCACGTCAGGGAACATCCATTGGGCGCGCGGGTCTGGTGCGCCACGATCCTTGCTTGTCTTTTGCGCATGAGCATAAACACGACAATTCACCGGGAGTTTTACAAAGGGAACGCAGGAACGGGACAGAGAGGTGTAAACAAGCTTCTTTGGAAAACGGTAATTCATTGTTCCTTTGACCAAACCGCTGGCCGCGTATTTATAAACTAGACTTTATTTTTTACTTCAACGCGTGCGCGGAACTTGATCCAACAGGTATGTGTAACACGTTGCGCCTTTTTACAAGAGAGTGAGCGGTGGACTTTTGTCCTTTCAGTGTATAGAGAGAGCAATTATAAGTGACAACGATGTAGAAAATATGAAATGTGATGTTATGGTGTAACCAGCAGAACGAGCACGCATGCAAACGTGAGCACGATTGTTGTTGGAGAATTGGTCGCGCGGCTCTTGTTACTTCTCCTCAGCAAGATAAGATAGATTGCAGGAACATTTTAATGGTTAACAGGGTCAGCTTTGTGTGGGCCAAACATCCGATGCTTTCTTTAAATGTTGTGTGTTGATACTTTGCCTCGTGAGGTTTTTGTAATTAAACAGATTTTAGGATGTTTTTAATTAAATGGGCTGTTTTTGAGGTGCGACACACGCGCTCTTGAGATGCTGCGCGCTAGTCGAAAGTTTTTTGGTTATTGTATTTCAACTGTGGTGGTTGTCAGCTGATCGTAGCACCCACAGAAACTGTTTGACGAATGTGAATGCTGTCCTCAGGTCAGTGGACAGGACGTTATTATGATGTTAGCCCTTCCTGTGGAAATTCAGCAAGTTTTAAATGATGTTCACGATAACTTCGATATACTTTGTTATACATGCAGCCAGCCTGCTCGAATTGGGTCCCCCTCATAAGACTTTTTTTTGGGTGGGGGTTAGTCTCGCAATATACAATTGATACAAAATACACAATATATTTTTGTTTATTATATGCATAACTATATACTACTATATTTAAAACAGGCTTACACAGAAGAACAGGCTTCTTTTACTGTCCTGCGTTTAGCTGTCTTTAGACGTGGGGTGTTTCAAATTTAAAGAGACATGACAACAAGCCCATAAACAAACTGAATATAAATTATCGTAAATAATTCACAAAATTTATCACATCCATTGCATGAATTTAATCACATTTGTCATTATAATTTTTACTCTAATACAAATATCTGAGGTCCCCCCCAAAGTCAATTTTTTACTTCTAAAGGGGGTCCCTCACGCCTTATGGGGGCCGGAGCCCACCAGCCCCCATTCAATTCGAGCGCTGCATAGAGCATCGATCCAATAAATTGCTTTCACTGAATCTTAACTTGAGGTCTCGTGCACATCATATCACAATGACATTATTATGTCTTAGTGAAAAATATTGTTAGCATCGTAAAATATCATCACAGTCTGAAATGAATCCTCTGGTGTATCTGAAACAAGGCAGTCCTCTTCCCTTTCAATGTCTTTTCTTGGATACATGCCCCCATTTTTTCAACAGCAAACAATTTTGAGTTCTTCTACGGTGGATTCCTGTGGATGTATTACAGTTGAACTTGTGCGAGTACGTGACCAAAGGCTTGGACCATATTAAACTTCTGATAGTAAACTTTGTGAGGGGGTAATCCAGAGGAAAATTGGCACATCCACAGGGTGTCGACTGTTCTGGTGTGTGGGTATGAATGGAGGAGAGCTTTGTGGTGCTGAGACATCTTTTGGAGGCAGTCCCAGTTGTTCAAAGAGAGATGAAAGTGTTCCAAAGCATCCTTTCACCAGTGACATAATGAAAGACCGTATTAAACGATGTGAGACCCCTGTCTGCCTTTATCCTTTCTCTTCATAGCAATTCTTATTGTTAAAAGTAAAAAGGCAAGAACTTCTCTTAAAAGCAAATAGCCGAGTGCCGATCGTGAGTGCGATGTTTTAGATGTGCCAGTTTACTGATGTGTTCTAGGAATGTAAATATGAATTTCAGATCTTTGACACATTATAGCTGATTGTACAATAGACTGTGTTGCACTGGCAATATATCAGTTTGAAAAAAATAAGATAGAGTTACTGTAAGGACATTGTGCCCACCATAAGATATTTATACTGTTGTATTAGTGTATTACCAGCATGAATTTCTTATCAACACCACCGATTCCATAATGGACTTCAATCCTAGCTGTTTGGAAGGGCATCTGGAAACGCACTGTATATGTGAACGTCCAGGCGTTTGTGGACATGTGGGAGAAGTCACTCAATTTGCACCTTGCTGAGAAAGCTTTGCACATGGGGATCAAAGCTCCGTTCATGCTGAAGGGAACTGTCACCTATGTCTTTTTTTCAGGCTGTAAAAGCCACACTGCCGCTGTCTGTTTGTACAGAGGAAATTACTTCCAGTTTGCTGCTTGGTTAGAACTGTTTGCAAATCTAATCTACCTCCTGTGCCGTTCGTCAAAGCCTACCAACCATCTCTAGCATGGAGAATCTCACGCAGTATTTTGGATGGGTTACCGTGACCTTTCAAGTTATTTTATAAATATAAATAAGCATGATCCTTGAGGAAAGTTACAGGCTACATTAAAGTTACACACACAGTTAAGTTCATTAAAATAACGGTTTTGTGATAAGCTCTAACATTTTTAACAGTTAATGGTTCTTTTTATCCCTTCAACATACTGTAGAAGGCATTTTTATGACTTCCTGGTGAAATATAGGAGTTGTTTGCATTGAGAATGTTAATGACAGTGAGTTCTGTAATGACATGGATTTGATGTCACAACAGCTTGGACTTTGTGTTTGTTGAAAGAGCATGTAAATTTGATAATTTTGTTTCCATCAAATTCAGTTAATGTAACTTAAATGAAGCTTTTGGTCTCTATATAAATAGAGGGGAATATTTGCAGATCTTGGATACAAAACACTTGAAATCTGGAGGCAGGAGTTCATAGTCTTTCCTTCTTGTTTACTGTATGTTCTGCAGTTGATTTAGGGTCCATTACATGGCTCGTATTCATATGGCACTCATAAGCTCCAAATTATGTTTTGTTTGAGGTGTTTTTTGTATGATATTTACAAATGATCTAGTAATTTACTTGTTGTGTTTGAACTAGTATGCATCCTGTTATTCCCTGGATGCTGTTAGTAGTTAGTTCTGCCAGAGATAATTTTTTCCAGTTTTGCTGAGCCTATTTCTCTGTAGTTTCGAAGTAATTATGCTTTTCCACAGTTTTGCCTTTAGCATTGAAGAAGCTTTAAAAAACTCAACATTTATGTGACTTAACTCATTTTAGCAGTGATGTGTGAAAGAAAAGTAATTAAAAGAGAAAAGCAATTAAAAGAAAATTGAACTTAATGAAGGAAAAGTACCTCAATGGTCGAACCTGTATTGCATGAAATTCTTGAAATAGGTGGCTGGTACTAAATTCTTAGTATTGGGTAGACTGAACAGCTTTTCAGAGTCGCCCTTTCCTTGTTCCTGTGAATGGACAGATTGAATGACATCCTGCTTTCTGGCACCCAGTCCAAAAAACTGGATTATGAAGAACACCTGGTCATCTGACATTTGTTCCATATAGCTTGAAGCATTCCAGGAAAAATGTAGAAAAAAAAGATCAAGTTATTTCATCAAGTCTCAGAGAAGGATTGGAACTGCCCCGGCATTATTTGTCCCATACCAGTAATATTGTAATGAGTAATTTTTTTTATTACAGTTATAAGGTAGCTTAACCAAATGTACTTATTTGATCATGTTTACTGTGTTGTGCATGGATGAACATGAACAATACAATGGGGGCTCTCACAATACAAGACGGCTATTTTTTTTTTGTTTTTTCAACTTAGTTCATTGTTTCTCTTCTAAAACATTTTTGTTCTCGTAGATATTGTCACACATTACTTCAAATAACGTCTAATGTCTTTGTCATATCTACATTTGTATTTACATTTAGTCATCTCAGAAAGAGATGTTGCAAAACTGTCACATGACGGAGATGAGGTATGCCTTTGGACCTTTTCTCGTGATGACTGGATTGGTTGCATGACACCAATGTCCCTCCTGAAATCTGTTCAATAAACTTCAATTAAAAATAATGACAACGATCCACAACTTATCAAGTGAATTCTATTACGTGTCTTTTGTGAAACTTTGGTGCAATCTTCTCATCAGCAGCATTGTAAAGATCTGTTCAGACAGCAAAAACTTGCTCGAAACAAAGATGCAGTCATTTTACAACTGCTGTTGGTCTGTGCAGATGAAAAACTCCTACTTTGTCAGCGTGTCATTTGTTTAACACAGAGGTCCTTTTGTCCTTTTCATCTACAGACCCTGCATTTGCAAGAAACATGCATATTTTCAGAAAAAAAGAGTTTAACTCTTTATATGATCATTTGCAATACCTTTTATATGTGCAAAAAGATAAAAGTATTTTGCTTTGGAAGACAACATGTTAACTGTGTGTTTGATTGTGGATATAGTTCAATTGAACCTGTGTCAATGTGAAAATAGCTTATTTTGATAGCTCTTGACGGAGATCATGTAGACACTATGGTATAAAAGTAAAGGCACAGAGCATAATGCCCATTTATTCATTATCCACTGACTTCTTTAAAACAGGATTCCTGTCCTTCACTGAAGGCCTGTTGAAGTGAAGATTAGATGACCTCCCCTGATCTATCCCACACTGGTTTCTAAAGTTCAGAACTGAATGGAATGCAGTGAAGGGCAGAGTTGACGAATGCTTTGCTGAAGATTTTGGGCAGGAACAGGCAGGTCTAAGGAAAGAAAAGGCAAATGCCAAATAGTCTTGGATGTGAAAGACTAAGAATGGTATGTGGCAGTCTTTACTCAGTTGAGTGCCCTCCATATTTGCCAGCCTGCTTTGGCGAAACTACAAATATTTGACATCTTTCTTAAGACAGTGATGTAGATGGTCTTTTGGACACAGATGGACATTTACACCCTTGCCCATTGGGATAAAACATTCGTATGGTGCCATCAGGCATTTAAGAATGTCATGATTCTTTCTTTTCTGTGGTTCTGGGGTTGTTTGTCACATGGCATTTGCAAATCAGCTCAAAAAGTCTTGTGGCAAGCTGAAGGCCTGTGAAGGGTTTGGTTGACTGGCCACCGGCCTCCTCAGGTTTCAGTTGAAGGTGTCTACTGCTGCCTGTGGGACTTGGGTTACTCCACTCAATGTCAGCTAGGCTTGGGAACTCCTGCATAACCTTTTGGGGTCTGTTGGTTACCTGTTGTTTCATTGCAACAAGGGGGCTTCATTGCTTACATACAGTAAAATGATTTTATGGCTGTAATGTGGAGTGTTTGTTTAAAATATTAAAAAAAATAGAGATTTGCAACACATTTTCTTCCAATTGACTTTTTGATGTGTTGAGCATGTCTTTGCAGAGACAGTGTTTATGGTTTTTGAAAAGATTAACATGGTTAAATTGCAATTATATTAAACGGGGATTGAAAGTATTTTAAGTTCGCTTTTTTTACAGCAGCAATAATGGTGTCTTGAAGTTGAACAAGCGTGAAGTATAACTTTAAACCGCCTTTAATAGCCGGACCTTTCCTGCAGCCTCTCTCGGCAGTGCTATCGTGGGGATTAGAGATGTCTGCTAGATTTACATCAGGCTCTGTTCTCTCTAAGCCATGCTTTCTCTCTGCAGCTGTTGGCTGAGTACCTCCCTTCAAAATAAACAAACATTCGACCATCCAACAAAGCTTTGGCATCTATAGTAAACAAGTTAGAAGAATATATGTGTGCTAGTTAGTTAGTTATTATAAAAAACAAAGCAAACCGAAACTGAAGGCCATGTTGCTTCCTTTATTGTAAGGATTGAAGTTGGCAAACGTACCTGCAGTGGATCAGTGGATCACGTGGCCTAGTGTTCACTTCCGGTGGTAGTTGACGCATCACTTTTCTGCTTATTTGCATAAACTGAAATTCTGCAAAACTCTCATTGAAAATTAATTACCTCCTTTTGTCGTTGCATTTCACTCTATGAGCACCCATTTCATTGCTTAAACACTTTCAGGCAATGGCTAGTGTGCTGAGAAATAGCGCCAGTGTGCTCGTGGCGACCCATGTTCGATTCCCTTTTTCTGGAGTCCTTTGGCGTTCCCGCTCCCCTGTCTTCTCCATAATGACTTTCTGTCTACTCTCCATTGTACTGTCTTTAAAGGCATAAAAGCACCAAACATATAACTATAAAAACGTTCAGGCTATCAGTTGGCACTGTTTGTCTGTGATCTTATCTCTCCCAGCTCAAGCTTGCTGCCACATGTAGCTTCTTATGTTGTTGGAATGTCAGATGATAAGCGCTCACTTCAGATGTGGCTTATTAAACATCTGTTGATAACACATATTGCATATGCACTTAACATTGATTCATTTCACATTGATTCATTTGAAGTTTCATTAAAAGTCTCAAAATCAGATAAAACATTAAAATGAAGATGCATAGCCAACCTGATCCTACACATTGTCTTTTATTTCTTTGTTTTCCGTAGCTACACAGTTTTTTTTTCAATTTCATTGTACTGTTTAGTATTTATTCAAAACAAGCATGCTGCCTGTGTTGGGTTCAGGGCTTCGCTTGTCTGAGCCCATCATGTGAAGAGCTAAAGCCCAGTTCATAACAGGCCTCTCAGGTTTCTGTTTTCACTAATGGGGGCAGGTTCACCTAGGTAACCAAATTTCCATCCAGATTCCACCTTCTAATGTATCTTTTTACACATCCTTTGTGCTTTGAGAGAAATTAAAAAAGTTAATGTTTACTGAATGAAAAATTCACAACCATCTGTTTTGATTATTGAAATGAACAGATGCCTACATCAACACAGCCTATTTTTATGGTAGCCTATACAGTATTAAGGATGATATCGGTCTGCATTTTTTATTCATTGAGTTGAACAATCCTTTCTAATGATGAAGTTTCCATTAAATGTGTTTCTAAAGTCATTTCTAACCCCAAGAGAAGGATATTTTAGTCGGGCTTTTCCGTAATATTCAGGCTGTTCGCATAAGGATTTGTGAACAAGCACAGAGGGTTTACATACTGTATGTATACATGCATTTAAATGACACTGTCAGTGGCACAGGTAAAAGTATGTTTTATCCACAGAATACCACAGTAGATATCTACACAGGTTCTTTCTTCCTAAACAACAGTGAATGTCTGGAAAAATGCTGGGATTTCACAAGCCAAACTGAAGCCTACACTGTATGTTATGCAATACTTGGTAGACTTTCACCTGCGTAACTAACTTTTCAATAATTTATCAAGACATTTGATATGTGGGTGCTTCTTCCTCATTTTTAAAACTATGACATCACCAGTGTGTTCCCTTAGCACAGTACAGATGCTTGCTGTTGTCTGTATAATGTTAGGTATTGTGGCAGACAGCGGCTAGACGAGGTAAAACCGTGTTCTCTCATAGATCACAGTGTGAGGACTAGATAAAAAAATCCTAAACAACAAGCCTTTGCACAAATGTCTGTTATAGGGCTCCATATATAATATAATAACACAAAATATTAATTTGCATTTTTGTGGAGATCGGCTCTGACGACCATGCAAATTTAATTGTTTTTAAAGTGTTCCAACGCCAGTGTAATGGAGTCCAGCAAGAGTGAGAGATCTGTGCAGGTAAACCTCACTTCCCGACCCCAAGAGATGCTCTATCGTGGTAGATGCTTTAGGCTTTGGTCTTTAGCCTCCTCGTTATAGCGCCTGACTCCCATGCTGGTATCGTATCAAAATCTGCCTACCCGTGAGATTATGACTCTCCTGTTTTCCCCTCCCTCAAGCGCTTGTTATCGATGAGTAGACGCCCACAACATGAGTGTGTTACTCATTATGTGCTGTTTGCTGTGACGGATTTAAACAAGTCTGAGGACAAACGAAAAAATATTTGAGACGTTTACAGCAAAACTAATCGCGGGGAAGTTCAGCGAACATATTTGTTTTAAGCAGGGCACGGAGTAATGAAATACATGTAATTTATTTACGCATTTAAAATACAAATTTAAGCAATTGTATATCATTACATTTAAATGGTGTTAATCAAATAACAGTTAAATCTGGAAGGTATTTTAGATTACCAAAGTGATTACATGGAATTTGATTTGGCATTTATTTCATATAAACCTTATATTAACTGTAACGGGCAATTAATGCAAACGGCAATTTGTGATTCACTGAATCTGAGAATCTGCAAAAGCATCCTCAACTACAGTTCTGATTATAGTTTTCATACCCCTTGCAGAATAGGCAAAACATTAATTATTTTAATGAAATTAAAGGGATCTAGGGTCAAAGAAATGTAAATTGATTTTATTTAGTACAGTTAAGTTTAAGTTATTCGTTTAGGTAATTGCAACTTTATCTCACAATTCAGACTTTTTCTCGCATTTGCGAGTTTGTTACTCGCAAATCTGATTTTTTTTATTTTGAGAGATATACACTCACAATTGCGGACTGTATTATCCAATGAGAGAATAAACACTGACTTTTTTCTCAGAATTGCGAGCTTGAGAAAAAAAAAAAATGCAAAATTTTGTTAGAAAGTAATGAAGTCGGCTTTCATGAAATTGAAAGATTCCATAACTTCCAAAAAAGTGAATGACAAACTTACTTTTCCGAATGACAATCCTTAATGTCAAGCCCTGGCAGTAGTCTCTCTCTAGCTTAAGATCCAAACATTATGTGGTTATCCTCTTAAACTGCCTTAAACGTAACTTCTTAAGTTTGATGTTAGAATAAGAGTAAAGCTGTGATTATTTATGGACCTGAAATCCATAACTTTTGCCTCTCTCACAACCTGTTTTTAAAACATTATTTATGTTTGATGTAAGGTTGGGGCGATAAATGATGCCATTGTCCACTGCTGATGGCTGACAGACCTCACGATGTTGAGCTGGGATCGTGATTCCAACAAATGTTTCACTTTTGTCACGTGACTCTCGCTGCTCTGTGCTGCAAATTGGGATGTAAACAAACATAAACAAGGGTAAAGGTAAAAAAGGTAAACTTGCACCAGATCAGACGCACCTGAGCTTGGGCTGTATAGATGCTTAGCTTTCACAGACTTTATAGCTGTATAAAGGAGACGTGTGTCTTGCGCAGCTCGTGCCTATACGTGTCTCTCTTTTTGCAGCTAGTTTAACTCATTCGCTGCCTGCCTGTTCAAAAAAAAAGTTGCCAGCGTTTTTTAACATTTTCACCCAACTTTAATGGCTCACAGTAAATTTTCTGTAAAGAATATATGGAGAAACAATATGTCAAATGAAAGAACAGAGTCTCCGCTTTCAAACAAAAGAAACGTATTCTTCTATCTTCATTTGTTCGTTTTTTATCACTCCCTAGATGTCGGTAGGTTTCTTCAAAAATGCATCATTTTGATTAAACAGCTGAGATAATTAACGTTTTTGTCAAAGTTTACGAGATAACTCGTCAATGGCTGTTAAAGAGGACGACAATGTCATCGTTTATCGCAATGTTACACTAGGCATTGTCGGATGCCAATTTGGTCGCCCTACGCTTGTTTGCGTGTTATTTCTTAATAACGTATTTTACATTTTATCAAAAAATGTTACAAGTCGCTGCTTTGTAGACACAATCTCTGTAATATTACAAGGATGAAAGTTATTATTTGTTTAACTTGGTCCACATTTGGATTTTGAGATCTGATCCAGATTTAGTTGTCAGCTCCTGTAATTACAGGGATAGATCAGATTCTCTGTGGGATTCTCACTTTGATGTATCTATACAGTGACTTAAAGGGTCACAACGCCATTGTCTGTTTCCCACCAAAGTTCACTTTTCACAGCTTTCAACTTCCTGCTGAAACCAAAGCTCCAGTGTTCTCCACACAATTCACAGCATTTTCTGCAGGAGGGTGTGCTTGCTATTATTATAACCTCATGACCCTGTGACCCCTCGCACTATAAACAAACCCAAAATCCCTGTCAGTAGGAGGCTGGTCTTCTCAAAGAGTGAACTTATCTTAGGTTGTTGTTATTTCACATGATAATTATTTGTGTTTATAAACTTAAATGGACAATGGAGAAATGTAATCTGGATCAAATGACAAACAAACTGTCATTGATGTTTGTCTTTTAAAAGCTGGAGTCAGTGTTCTAACAATGAGATTAGATCAGAAGTGTTGGTCAGAGTCAACCTGTCCCAAAAAGCGTTGCCTGATGCAGATTGCGGACTGTGCCTTGAACAAAATGTTCCCAGAACACATGCTCACAAATAGGGTTAACGACAGATTTTCTGTTCATTATAAAGTTGCTGATATATGTAAAGTTCTTGTAAACTGTATTCTACAGTTGGTCCACTTTATTTTACATACGTTTTAGTTTCCTGCAAAAATATGGTAACTTGTTGTAGGCTTTCGGTTTATTGCAAGAGTTTGTTTTTCTTCCCATGAGTGAAGCAGCGTGATCCATGATCAAGTGCTGACAGATCTGCCTTTTTTTTTATAATTGGAGACATTACAAAACATGTATGATCAATTGATCTATATGGGAATTTTATTGAAATAGTTACTTTAAAGGAACCCAGGGTATGGGTTAATACGTTGTAATAGCCTCACTCTACTTGCATTTGTCATTAGAAACGCATCAAATATTTTAAAATTCCTTTAAAAAAAAGTAAATGTAATAGTTATTTTAACCTACGGAGGCCGCCATGTTCTTTTTCGATGAAGTTACATGTTTGCACGTACAGTCAGCCAAACGGAACACAGACACACTCATCAGTTCTTCAGTCAATAAAAGGTACTGTAGGATAAATATATATATATCTATATATATATAAAATAAATAAATAAAGAAATAATGCTAAAGTAATAAAGAAAATAAAGACTCTATTTGGTGTTTTTTGATACATTTTAATATTGTTTGTCAGATATTAATATTGCAAAATTTTATAATATTGTTTGGGTGCATATTAATAAGCAAAATCTCTGCGAACTTAATATATATAGACAATGGTTTTTAGCCATTATAAAACCACATTTTATCCAGATTTTGATTCTTTGACATTGATTCATCAACATCAGTGGCTTATTGTCTTCTCTCTCTCTCGGTCATTAGCTGACAGAGGCTAATATTCTTATGTGCTCTAATACAGAATAAATAACCAAACCGCAAACTTCTTATTGTGTTAAGCAGTATATTCTCATAATGTACAAAGTGTATGATAATGGTGGATGATAATGTCTTAAAGACGTTAGTTTAAAGCTGATTTAATGCATGTTTATCTTGAACAGACGCTTACTAAACGCATAGTTTTTCTGTCAAGAGGATAATGTATACATTTTGCTTGAAAATGGTACTTTACATATGTCTTATTTGATAAGCTGTTATGTGAACACAAAAATGTTTGAAAAAGGCTTGTCATAGCTGTAAGCTCAGTTCGGTGTAAATAACACGTCTGAACATAAACTACAGTAAACGGGATCCATCCTGTCCATGTGCAGAATCCGCTTTAGCTGAAGGGGACTGTTAAATTCATAGTGTTGTGCATATAATTTGTGTTTCATGAACTACACCAGCTGCTTCTTCATTTGTGTGTAGTTATACATTCCTTAAGATGGTGACTGGTTGTGTTTCATTTTCATTCTTTAAATGTCAAAACAGTCTCTTACCCATAATTTACAATGCATGCGTGTGATCACAGTCATTCTAGTCGATGCTTATGCACATTTCAAAAGCGGCCCCAAAAGCGGCTCCTCGCGCTGCTTCTCTAAAGATAGGCTCCTAGTCTATTTTCGATGGACGTCGTGTCCAAACCGCACAGCAAATACAAAATAAACAACAAAAAATCATTTAAATTTCGAAATAAGCACCCATTGCAGAGTCGTATTTCAAGGTCACATATCCCTGACATAAGACCATAAGGGACGACGAGAGGTTCATCCTCGATCAAAACCATGGTTATTTTGTGGGAAAATATCGTTTAACTATAATAATAACAATAATGTTTTTTTTTAATTCATCAATATACTAGACAAACAGACAACCCCAAAAAAATCATAAAAATATGGACGGGCAAATCACGTGGTCTCCCGAATTCAGCCGCTTTGTGTTTGAGATGCTCCTGGTGTACATTGGTACCACATTGATGAAGGAACAATAACTCGCCGGAGCCGTAACATACCGCGCACACACGTGCAGTGTAAATGAGGGGTTAGACCTAATACACATTTCGCGCTGCGAAACGCGAGCTGCACTTTGTTCTCCTTTTTTCCGAATCGCCTGGACTTTGCGCTCTTCTGTCGTCTCAGATAATACCTTGCAATAGCTCTGCTTCTAGATTTAGTTATGCTGTGAACATCTGTGTCTCCATTCTCATTGAGCTTATCTACATTGGCTCGTTGGTTCTTGTCACAATACCTGCGGTGCACTTGCGGCTTCCGAAAAGTTTAGATTTTTTTCATCTCGATGCGACGTGAAAAAAAATAGCGAATCGAGACTGCGTCGCCCCCTATTTCCGGGCAATGCCGTGCGTCTATGATTATATGCACGCAAAATGTGAATCAGGCCTTAAAGGGGTTTCATACTGGTGTGTGATTTATTTGGTGACATGAACTCTCAAAACCTGCCTACAGGTGATTTTCTTTTTTGCCGCTGATAATAATCTCTACCTCTTTACTTTAAGTGTTTAAGGAAAATTGGAATATGGCAGGTCATAATGTTTCAGTTTTTCCCTTGGTTAGTTGCCTTCAAATCACATGTCTATTTGAAAACCATGTTAAGTTTGCCCAGATTCCACAAGCAAAGCAATATATATATATAAACAAGATGTTGATTTAATGGAATTGTTGTTTGTGGTTTTACTTTAGCTGCTTGTATACGAATCGTCAGACAGAGGCCTTTTGTGAACATGCTGGATTTGTGAATACTTGCACAGATGCTATTGACATCTTATCAACCACAATATTCAAGAACTGCGTTTATCCACACACAAGGGTCCACTTACACTAAAGGACACAATACAAACAACATATTCACTCAACACACAGTCTTAATCTAGTAAACTCAATTATTTCAGTCATTTATCTTGTTTTGTAATCTAACTTGATTCTTTTCTTGTCTGCCTTTGGGGACTTATTTAGGAAGTGTGAATATGGGTGGTAATATAAATAGTTAATGTAAAAAAAAAGCAAAAACGTTTGCATTGGTGCAAGTCTTATAGGAAGAAAGTCAAGACCCTGTCAAAATATTTGTGCCTCACATTGTTCACCCTGTTTGTGCCTCGATTGTCATAGAGGAAGCAATTAAAATTTCTACTCCCTGATTGTGTCTTCTGCATTCGTTCTAGTCATAAGAGGTTTAACAGAGCTTGCTTTAGTGCCTCGACAGGCCAACAGATTGTTTGGGGAAAATGGGATGGGTGGAAAGAGGGGTGTGTGTGTGTTTGTGTGTATGTAAATGTGGGGCTTTCCTCAAACAAGCTTCTTGTAGCCATGCCTAACCCAGATGGGATCCTCAGTTGGTCTTCCTCAACTGTGTGGTGAGACAAATCACTTCAGCGTGACAACACTGTTATCTGTCTTTCTCCCACACACTGCCAGTATACCCTAAATTCCCAAAATGGAAGAAAGTGTTGATGTTTGTTATGTCAACAACAATTGAACTGAATCTGCTGGCTTTGGGCTCACTTTCCTGATTAAATATCTATTTCAGACATAAGACATCTAATTAGTTATATATAATTCAAATAAGCTTTCCTGTAGCTCAGTGGTAAGAGCATTGGTTGTGGGTTCGGAGCCCAGGGGATTGCACATACCTATGTAAAATGTATAGGATAAAGCAATGTAAGTCGCTTTGGATAAAAGGGTCTGCCAAATGCCGAAATGTAAGTTCTCATAGACAGAATTGTCAGGGCAGGGGTTTAATTAATTTATCGGTTGCTTGGCAGTATGCTCTCCTCAGAACTTTCATTCCGAGATAACATTGTACAGCATATCAATCACCTATGGGAATATATTCCCTCTGCAAGTCAGTTGGCCCTTAAGAGCATCGCTCATTTCCTGCTGATAAGATCATGCCCTATTGCTACTCTTAATATCAGCGTGAATATCGGAGCGAGCCATTTAATCATTCATTGCCACAATTTCAAGTCCCACTGGAGCATCTCTGCAACCAGAGACAAAGACTAGTTGCGTAGAGACCGGCTTGCAGAGATGCTTTCCTGATTCCTGACCCGAGACAGCTGGTCCTGTCACTGGCTAACAGATGGCCATGCATAAATACTGGATCAGCATATTCAGGTGACGCACAGAAAATCTTCCGTGAACAAGATCTTTTGTCATGTTCATTTAGCGATCATCAGTTTTTTTTGGTAGGGTAGCTGAAAGCATTGAGGTGTCGAGAACCGACTGTTGCTTTCCTGCACTTTGGCTATTATTTTGGCATCTATTGTAAAGTTTATTAAGCGTGTCAGAGAACCTCCCTGAAACATATTGTTACCTCCTTTACGGTTGCTCTCTCGATCGAAGGCATAGCAGATGAATGATTTCCCGCAAGTTTACGGAGGGTGCTCATGGTCTTTGTTGTGCTGGTTCTGGATGAAGGAATAGCAGTGGATGTGGCCTCGTAGGATCGTAGGAACTCATTGCGTTTGGAAGAATAGGGATTTTTTTTTAAACACTTTCCAATAACACGTAGTGGGACACTTATGATGAAGTTAACATTTCTCAATTGTTTAATTAAATGCAATGTAACTTCTTTGATAAAGCATAGGTGACCTGAAATGTACCTATGCTAGAACTCCATCGTTTTGTGTATATTTTTTGTAAAAGGCCCATCTGCAGCTAATTGCTCCTTTAGGGGTTTAATGTCCATTGGATGCCAAGATTGCCCATTCCATGCATTTTCCAACCTAATCCGCCCCTGGAATGGGCCCTTTCTCATTAGCACATTATAGCCTAGCAAGCTCAAGTGGTTAAGCCAAACAAAAACCTTTAGCCTTTAAATGCAGCTCTAATTAGGACTGGCAAGATGTGTTTAGTGTCAGAAATTTTCCTGCTGCTTTGTAGCTCCTGTCTAAAACATTCCTGTGGTGTCTGTCAACACGGAGAGCCTTTAAGGTTTCTACAAAATGCTGTCTTTGGCTTCAATGCAGTTAATTTGAAACATTTAGCACATTGTTTTATTTAAATGTTTATTTTAAATCTGTCTAGCTGTGTTTATACTATTACACTGAATAAATATATGCATTTATTACATGTTAAATATTTTCTGAGAACTTTTTATTTTCTCTATACAGTAAGTACAAATCTTTATGAGAAGCAAATGATTAGGAACATTGCCTATACGAATACTCTGCAATAAAACGAACCAATACTTCATAAAAGCACACGAAAATGTAACGGAGTAGTGTTTTAAAAAAGCTCTTGGTCCACTCGTTTTTCCAAAGGTTTATTTATTTCCGCCTTATAATGTCCTTGTAATTTTTATTAAATGCACTGAGTGGACAATGAAGTAGGGATGTTGGTGTGGGTAATTAAAAGATTTGCAGAAGCGTTTAAAAATGTTCTCGGATTGTGAATTGTGGACAGAAGGTCAAAAGTTTTTTTCAAACAAAAACATATTAAAGTCCCCGTGAACCGAAAGTTGCAGTCATTTTTATTTCCATATTTTAATGCATTTTGAAATGGAACTGGTAGCGCAGTAGCATACCTCCCTCTGCCCAAGCCATATAACATTTGTCATTTAAGATGGAGAGTCACTAGCAGACAGAAGTGCATTCTCAAATTTTAACTGAAGATTATGAGGCCATATGAATTTTCAAAAGAGAATCACCATTGGAAAGCTATTAACAATAAACGCTGCAATAATTCATGAACAAATAAGAATTCTAATTTTTATTTTCACTGAAACAAAATCTCAAGTGTTGCAGTAGTTAGAAAGGGTGACCGACTGTCACTGTATAGAAAAAGACATAGATCTCTGAGAGAAACGAGACGGGGTACTTCTCCCTCTGATTCATGTTGCCACAGTTTCTTTCATACATGCTTTTATTGTTTTATGGAAAGCCATGATGCAAAAGGACTGTTAAGTGAGACAGAAGTGAGATAGAAGTGAATATGTAGGTAGCTTGATTCATTAGGAAATTATATTTCCGCATTAAATTGTCTTCCGTTTATTGTTTCAATTGAAATAAAATTGATTTTATTGTTGTATTCCATGATTTGCATGTTGAAAATGTGCTCATTCCTTCATTTATTCGTAGCATACCTCTACAGGCCTCTAGATGGCAGTGTTGTCAGACAAATAATTAGTATTTAGAAGGCCTTTTGGGATTGACTCTCTTACTGCAACTCCAAAACAGTGGATACAAGTATGTGTTGGTTATTTAAGGCCTCCATACATAGCAGATATGAAGATGAACTACACTGAAGAAGTGGGACAGAATAGCAAATCTTTGAAACTGTTTTTGCGATTGTATTTGAAATAAAACTGGTTTTGTTCATGCCAGTTGTCTGTGTTTATGCTCAGTTTCACTGTGATTTTAGTCAGCGTTTTACTCAACTTCTCTCAAAAATAGATAAGAAGACTGTGCTCTTCTATTGAGCCTGGAGCCGAGTTTATTTTCAAATTCTTGAAGTTGAAAGGTCATAGAAGCATAACAATGTTCCAGGGACATCGTTTAGACGTCGTGTGTTGATTTTAAGATGTAATTCTAAGAATGTTTGGGACTACTTTGGAAACAAGAGGCGAATGTGCGTGCTTTTTAAAAATGGTTGTGGTGTTACAGATGGGCTTTAACAGATGAAATGCATTCCAAAAATAGAGAAGATCTGGAATCAGAGGTGCATTCCAAAACGGTCTCCCAAATCTGTGCTCGTGTCATGAATAGTCAATTCTCAAGCTAATAGTAAACATGCATAGACCCATTATTATTATTTTTGTATGCCGTTTTACTTTTTACTGAGTTCAGTTGTTTTACACTGGCCTTGAAATACTTTGCCACAGTTGTATCACATATGCTGTTTATTTCAGTCTATGAAGCACTTTTCTAACTTAAAGTGATAGTTCACCCAAAAAATGAAAATTCTGTCATCATTTATTCACCCTTTTAGTCATTTCAAACCTGTATGGCTTTCTTTCTTCTGCAGAACACAAAAGAAGATAAAACATTATTTATATGATTTTTGTTGCATGTTATATACAGGATTATGTTATATTGTGATTATATATGTGATTGTTTCCACCCAACAATAGGCTATATACAGTTCAGGTATGACATGATGTGCATATGGAGTTTGAGTTCATTTAATTCTTTCTTTACTACAACCTTGTAACAACCATGTGACCATTATATTTTCTACATACAAAAATACTGGATGTATATATTTTAGGAGCCAGTTTGATTTGGGGTACGTTTTACTTTTTGATTAATGTTTGTGTTTCTAAACTACATGCAGCTACTATCACTTGTAGCAAAAAACAGCGGTGGATGGTGTTCTAGTTAAATCATCATTTGTATCGTTACCGCAACAAATACCAGAAATAACTGCGATAGAGTTTAAGGGCCATATCTCCCATCCCTACGTCGTGGGCACATTCTCTAAGGACACATTGTGTCCCTATGGACACATTCACAAAAATGAATGGCTGCCATTGTTATTCGGTCAACATTTTTCGAAATATCTCCTTTCGTGTTCTGCAGACGAAAGAAACTCATACAGGTTTGACATGACGAGGTGGAGTAAATGATGACAGAATTTTCATTTTTGGTTGAACGATCACTTTAAGTAATTCATTCAAAATGATCTTCGTTGTTTTTCGCAAGCAGTTTTTGTTGTTGTTAAAAAATTAACAAACGTGTTGTAATATTCTCTTTACTTCAATTAAGTAATATACATATTTATTACAATTAAAAGTTACATGTTCATGATTGGGCAGGCTATGTATATATATTTTTTGTTATTATTTACTCATTTCATTGGCAGTTATTTCTCTGTCTGCGTGACATATGGAGGTCAAACACCTCTTAACCTTTGACAATAGTAGATAAGAGGCAATTTGAAAAAGCACAAGCAGTCTTTCAAATGATTTTACATTTAGGTCAAGCTGATTTGTTCTAAATAGTGTGTATTTCTGTCTACACAGTTATTTGATTTTCTTAATTCCAAAAGTATCGCATACGTTTAATCTTCTGTTCCATATATTATCCTGACAAGTATTTTTATTCAGTCTGCAAACAGGAAGAGATTGTAGTGGCTACGAGTGATGGCCTTGTAACTGATAAGCAAGCACTTTGCCTCCAATTACTAATACATTTAAAGCTACATCAAAGGAAGCCGTTTAAGGTTAACAGATCGGGCCAAGTGGTTGATAATGATAAAAATAGGCTTATATGGGTCTTTATATTTAGCCGACCCAAACGGGTTTAGGACCTTCGGTCTGATCTTCAGTTTAGTACAGAACTTTGCACCAGACACTTTGAAGGACCTTACATTCACGGTTTGGTTTTGATGTCGAGTTTTTTGGATACCCTGGATGTAGATGCTTCTTATGAAACGGGTAAAAACTGTGTGAATGGCTGAATTATCAACACAATCTTATAAGGCTAATTAATATGAATTTGTATGATCTTATTTGTACGTTGAAGTATGATTTGCTTTTGCACCAATGATGTCAAGTATAGGGGTGGGGTTAGCGGCTGTCATATTGATTTTTTTTCTAACAATCTGACGTTTTTGTATGATTCACATTGTGGGAATTCATATGAATTAACCATCGTATAAAACAGTCACAAATTGCCGTGAGATCAGGATGGAATTATTGTAATTATTTGATACATCTGCAGTCCTTTCGAAATAATTTACAGTGTTCTTTTCTAACTTTCTAACTGCATTAAGATTATTTATATTGGTTGGTTGCTTGCTCTGTTGTGTCTGAGAAAGGCGATGCAAAAGTTATTTGCTATTTCAGTATCCCCGCAGTACTTAATTATATACTTTGAAGCTGAATTTGGAACAAGGGGGATCGGCATGCTTGTTGTAAAAAAGGTCGGGGGCATTCGAGCCCGGGTCAAGCTTATGACCCTGCCAGAAGCTAATGCACACGCACAGGTGTGTTCACCATCCCCCTTCACTGAAGTCTTTTGGTTCTGGCTCATTCAAAGCTTAATGCTGTAATGAAATTCAGCTGCCTGCTTTCATGGTCAAGTTGCCGTGGGCCAAATCCCCTTTTTGCCTAAAGCTTGTCTTCATTAGGATGTGCACTAAAAAGGTGTTTATGAGAGTACGTTAGGCAGTTGAGTTTTTCCTACTTCAAACAATGATGTGGTCCGGATCATCACACGTGGGGCTTAATTTAAATTAAAGGATTAGTCAGATGTTTTGAATGAATCATGATTCGCGGACCGGGTCTTTATAATTAAACTCTGCTTAGCCAATTTTCAAACATCATCTTAATTTATTGAAAATAAATGCCTTGACGATCTGATATGTAATGGAAAGAAGTAAAAGTGCAAGTTCAGAGAATCTCAGCGATCGAACACGGGTCTATCCAGTGTTGCCGACTTGGTGACTTTGTCGCTATATTTAGCGATTTTTAGACCCCTTTAGTGACTTATTTTTCAAAAAGCGTCTAGCGACAAATCTAACTTCTTTCTGAATAAGCCTTGGCGACTTAACGAAACATTCTGCTTCACTTCTGCCCAGACCGTTTTGACGCGTGAATGAGATTCACAGTTCGCATGTACAATGTTTCCAAGAACGAATCACTTATTGACCTTGTTTGAGCATTTATGATTACGAAACGCGACGAAACGCCATTACTATTGTCGTGTAAACATGAACACAGACGGATTTTAGATGTTCAACGAAAATTATTTCTGGTATGTAGTTTTAAGGGGTCGAGTTCACTCACTATTACATTGTTTCTGTTGGCAGACAACAAAAACACAAAAATAAGTCATTGAGAACCTATCTATTGTGCATTTGGGTGAATTGTTTTAAAACAATACTTTATACGACAGCTCAGAGAGTAGAGATATGAAGCAGACCTGAAGGTCTTTGCTTGTCAGATACTACGCGATGACGTCGTGGATATGCAGATTAGCACGTGACGTTATCTGGCGACATTTAGCGACTTTTCGGGCAGGCTTTATCTACTTTCCATTGAAAAGAGTTGGCAACACTTGGTCTATAGTGTCAAAACAAAGAACTTTACTCCACATGCCACCGAAGTCTCAGTTAAAATCAATGTCGTTGTTATTTTTTCACTGTTTTTAATGAGATACTGGTGGGCGGAGCTAGTATAAGATCTTCTGCTTGCTTCGTGCGCTAAAGGTAAACAGACGCTATGTGAAAATTATGCACTAAATTGAAGAGGAAAGTTTTAAACCATTGGTCCCTCCTGAGAATTGCGCCCCTGACCAAACTAGTCTATGATGTGCGTTTGCATTTAATTTGTTAGTGAGAGACAAACACAATTTTAAATCTTCATTTAAAATACTTGTATTAATCAAATATGCTGTGTTGGTCACGTTGCACACAGGAAACAACAGCGGCTATCGAACCTAATTGAGGACACCAGTTTTATTGTGTGCGGACTAACCCTTTAAAATGATTATGTGAAGGTGTGTTAGAACATAACGTGAATCTTTTATTTTATGGGAAACTAGGTGTGTTTTTTTTTAAACATACTACACCTTACCACTCCCATTTTACAGCTGCATAACTCTTTCCAACTTTCGTGTGTTTGTCTTTAAATCTAGTGCTTTGTATGGACCTGCACTGCATGGTTATGAGCAGCTTCTGGCTATAATGTTGAGTCAGATGACTTTCTCCTCACGCTTTCTGCTTTCACCACAGTGGAGATAAATAAGCATGGGATGTTCCCAAAGAGAGGAAAGGAGAGAGTGATTTTTTTTTTTTCGTACTTGTATTTAAATATTTAACTAAATATTTATTGAAAATCCTCAATGTGTGTTGTGCGCCGTTGTATAGAATTGTAAATTAAAGGGGTGGTTTGCCAGAAATACGTGTTTTTCTTTGTCTTTGGTGTGTTATAAGTCGCCCATGCATGTATTAGATACGTAAAAGCCAATGGTCACCCAGACCAGCTTGAAATGCCTTGTGTAATCCCACCCCGCCGAATCTACGTCAGTTAGTAACACGATTTGACTAAGACTGCCCAAATCGGTCTTGTAAATCTCGTTGTATAATATAAGGAGAAAATGCCGAAATTACACAAAACATGAATCAACAAAATATTAATAATTGATAGAATTGTAGTGGATTATGCTTTGTCGTGTGTTTTTTTTCTACAGTATGCATTTCTTTGAATATTAGAACAAAGCACATACAGTTTATCCTGATATGCTTTAGTTTGCCTTTTGCCAAATGATTTTGTCCAATAAATATCTTAGTTTAGTGTGTTGTCCATCTTGTACCATCCCATAAAATGAATCCCCTTTTGGGTTTAATCTAACCCGATGGGGAATTAAAAGAAAATGTTGCACAAAAAAGATGTTTGGTCTTCGCCATGACCACTACTGTATATTGATATAGTGCTTCTAAATTGCTTGTCTTGTCTCCTCTGCTGCCATTGTATGTTTTAGGCAAAAAAACATTATTGAAGGATCGATTAATCGCTTAAATCACAGCTTTATCAGCGATTTCTTTTTCATCTAGACAAAGCCATCTATAATACTGACTTTCCCAACAAAGAGTTGAGAACAGGGAGTAACCTTGACTTAAGAAACACACCTGTCAGTATTTCTGTTCTATCAGTAAGAATATACCTGCCGTTACATGTCAACCTGCACTGGGCTGAACCCGTTTGCTATTAACAAGCAACCTTGCTGATGCCGTTGTGCCAGTAGAGGACTTTATTTGGTACATGTGTTTCCTTAGACATCATTATCTGATTTTCACTGGGGGTCTTGGATTAATGGTGCTGACCCTTGAGTTTGTCACTGATCTGTCCTACACGGATGCATCCTTTCCTCTTATAGGACCCAAGTCGTTCAACTGACATCTGAGCAAGTTAGCTAATCTTAGCTGTAACACACACTTCACTTTACATGGATGTCTCTTGACTTTTAGGCGACTGCAAGGCCAGTCATGCTGATCTCTATAACTACATGTTGAAGAAGTTTAAGAATGACTGAGCAAGGTAGGTTCTTTAAGTGTTTACGGTTGCATGCGTGGACATTATTTTGCCACTTAGAAATGTTATGTTAACCTCATAGTTGACATTGCCCAGATGGATTTATTTGGACTATGACTTGGCTGTGATTGATAGATATTTCTTTAAACAACTGTCTACACCGTGTAGAATAGGTTTTTAGTCTGAAGTTATTTGTTGGTGAGCTCTAATGTTCTTGTGAGCATTAACGATCAACTTGGAAATTCTGTCTCTCATATTAAAACAAAAAAGACATATTTATACTTTCTAATCGCACACACATTTCATAGCTTTATTTTGACCTGATGCCATTTAAAAGAATGTTGCACAATGTTTTTAGGTAGTTTCATGTTTTAGCTGTGGACTTTGGCTTTGTTGCATGTGTTTGCAAATGTAAGGCGTGCTGTTGAAATCGATGTGTTTCTGAACGTTCTTTTGTGAAAAACATAACATGTGCTGTGTTTCGTAATATTAAAGACTGGTCCAATCATTGTTTTTACTGGCTTCCCAAGTCTATGTTCTTTAGAGAACATGACCGACCTCCCACCGGTTCTTCTTCCTGCTATTCCACCTTCAGGGATTTATGAGGCTCACCAGTGTATCTGCTGTACACATGTATGTCTGTTGCTCGGTCGCCATTTGCTGCGGTTCTGAGAACGGTATACTTTTCTGCCTTTAAAATGTAATGATTTTAAAACTGAGGAACATAATGTCTGTAAATGCTTGAAAGATTGAAGATCACCGAGACGTGTCTGAGTTGTAATGTCACACTGCAGTTCCCATGAACACATGCAGAGATAAAATGTGTCCCGCCATTTACTTTGGAAAATTTTGGTATTTGACGGAACATATAAACGGTCAACATCAAAACTGTCAGGTTCCACCCACTCAAAAGGTTTGCCTGTGAGTCATTTTGCATTTTAAGGTTTGTAGAATTGCGTTTGGGGCGGGGTTTGGTGGAGGGGGTGTGGTTTAAAAATGAACAGAACAACAAAAGTTTGCAAAATGGCAATATCAGCAATGAGTTTAAGTTGAGGGTCAGGCAAAAATAAAAACTGTATACAAAATTTCCTTCTAAACTAACCATGCGTTGCTGGTTTTGGTGTCATTCAGAATATAGCAGGGGCTCTGGACTAACATTTGCGAGAAGTGGCACTGGTGCTACAAAGTCATGCAGCTGGTGGCATCGGCCCTTAATTTAGTAGTGCCATAGTCGGGGGTGAGGCAAGGAAAAAGTAACAATTAAACTGCACCCTAACGTGTTTAATACATTAATAAATCAATTACAAATTATTATGAATCTTTTTAGTTTATACATAAACTCTTTCATCACTTTAACATATTTAAAGCACATCTTTAACAAATAAATATTGTAATTTGTAATTGTAATATTGTAAAATATTTTATTGCAAACAACTCAAATAAGGAGTACACAATTCCTTTAATATCAGTCAGTGTTTTTGAGGCCGTCATTTGTTGACCATTATAAACAGAGATCTATTTTATGCTGCTATCCCTTTACGAGCAAGTAAACGGACATACAGATCTAATATACTGTGTGACACTTGCGTTTCCCGACTGTTTATGTTACTGATACGGACTACTTTTAAAAGGATCCTTGCTAATATGTGAGTTTTGACGTGAGTTTGTGTTTCTAAGACCGTTTCAAAGTAAGAAGACGTTAGAGAGAACTCCGTTTAGTAGTTTGCGCTCTGACTCACTGGGCGTCCGCATATCTCAACAACATGCAAGAACTGAACTGGCTGATGAAGGGGAGGCAAAATAAAGTGACTGGTTGTGCTGCTTGCACAATATATTGTTTATGCGCATTAAATTTACAACGCACAAAAATTATATATTGATCAGTTTGACAGCAAAACTGGTCGTACCGGAATGAAAAAATTGTCGTAAAATGTGACCATTTGGTCGCAGTCTAGAGCCCTGATATAGTATAGGTGCATATTTGGAAAAATATAAGCAACAGACTGTTTCTGGGAAGTCATTGAATACCATAGAAGGACGAATGCTTGTTTTTTGTTCTGTTGAATACAAAATTCGATATTAGAATTTAGGAAAGCAAAAAGGTCTGGGGCATCTTTGACTACACTTATTTTTTTCCCTACTATGGTAGTCAATGATGTCCCAGAAATGTCAGCTGCTGACATTTTTTCCAAACATCTTTCTTTGTGTTAAACAGAACAAAGTCATTTATACATGTGAGGGGTACATTTTTGTGTGGGCCGTCCCTTTAAGCGTAAGGGTTGGATTGGTCACAAGGTTGTCTACATATGTCCACCAAGGTTAGAGTTCTATTTGTTGTTAAACATTAAATAACCTCAGTGAAAGCTCTTGTTTTGGTTAAACTACCTACAAGGTCATGCACAATATTACAACGATATGGTTTGTCACTTGTCCTATATACATTTCATTCAGAAATTTACTCTGGCGCTGCAAGTTCCGTGGTGTGTCTTTCTCTGTCATTTTAAAATGCTCTACATTCTCCTGACATGTTTACTGCATTAATAAAGTGCACGTGTCGTTTTATATATATTATTTTACAGTGAAACGCATAGTTATCGGTTTACAAATACTTAACTATGTTCCATCTTCAATTTTAAAATGGTTTTGAATCATGCATGTGGTGTAGGTTCTAACATCTTGTATCTTGTTTTTCATGTATGTGTTTATTTGTTTGTCCAGTTTGCAGGTTGCATGGCAAGCTGATTTGATGCATGTCATTTGCATGAGCGCATTCAGGCCGTCTGTGGGATTTCGAGCGAGCGGCTTCAGTCATGGCCCAAACCATGCATATTAACGGCAACGCATCAGGTAACACCCCTCCCTTTCAATTTTGCATGACTATATGTTCTGTTCACTGATGAACATCACTTTTTCGTTGGATAATAGAAAATTGCTCCCACAGCTCCGCTATATATCCAAAACATTCTTACAGCATTGTTTGAGAATAAAAGCGTCCTGAGAAAAGTCCTGCACCATTCTGCACATCTTAAACTGGGGGACGGCATTGCAAATCTTCGCAGCGTGCTGTGAAATATTGCTTGTCAGCCTTGCGAGACTGTGAGCACAAAACCACAGCTTCAACACATTCCATTACACATTCTTCCTGAGAGTAAAAGAGCAACAAGATGAGTAAGAGGTCTCAGATATTATTTAATTTGTTTTATATTGACTGATGCAGTAGAAAATAAATGGAGTTTCATTAGAACTGAAGACTTTAAAGCCTATTTAGTCTCATTCCAAGGTGTTTGTGCACTATGTAACCAACTTATGCTGGTCGTTTTGATTTCAAAAGACTTTATATCTCAAAGCAGCATGTTTTTGTTGACTTTAAATCACACTGCTAATAGATAGCAGACCTTTCTTTAAGATTTTGTGTCTGATTTGAAGACTTTTGTTGTCTGTCTGTCCCATAACCTTTGACGTTTACACAATGCAATTCAGGTCAGTTACAGTCTAAAGGAGATATTGTGTTTTCTTGGACTCTTTCCATGTGGCGGCTTTACAGCAGGCTAAGGCCAAAGCGCTTGGTGTTGAAACAAGACTGCCAAGCTGTGGCTTTTATGAAGTCTAGAGTTTAGCTGATTAGCATGTCAAGATTGCAGGTCTCATGGACATGCTGAAGTTTTGGACACCGGCATTATGGGTCGATTATACCGTTAACCCACAATGGATGCATGTGTCCAGACATCCTGTTAGCTCATTAACCTTTAAACATTTGTAGCTGCTTTTGTGTGTATGCCCACTGCAAACCTAAGCTTCCTGCCTGTTCTAGAATAAACAGAATAGCGATAGACCGATATATTGCCATGGCTGATTTATTGGGTCGATATTTCAATTTTTTTTATTATTGCCATCAGCTGTAAAAATGTTACAAACAGCCAATATTTATTTAGTTCGCCTTAAGATTAAAATAATGTCATGTGTGCACTTTTTTGTGGTTTCAAACTTGTTTCAGTGCTAAGCTACTAGCTACTAACTAACTACGTAATGTAGGGATGCACCGAAATGAAAATTCTTGGCCGAAGCCGAATACAAATGAAACACTCGGCCGAACATAAAACGAGGCTCTTTGAATTTCTTCCATTTAGACAAATATTTCACTATTGCATAAACTGAAGGGTCAAAATGTGCTTTTTATATTCAATATAATAAAATATAACTTAAAATAAAATTGAGAAAAACAAGTAGGCTAAATTAAAACAATTAATCGAGCCCTCTCCCTTCTCGAATAGCCTTTAATAGTGCTGCTGAAAGAAAGTATTGTTCGGTGTACCCCTACACCAAACCACTTCATTAAAAAGTGTTATTCAACATTATAAGCTAAAAATATGAATAAACGAAAACTGTTGGATTATCAAAGGCTAGACTGCAAAATGACTTAAAGACTTAAATGTATGATGTCAAAGTATGTCGCTAGCGGTGGGACAGGTCATTCTGAAGGGATGTTTTCTCTCTCTCTCTCTCTGTCCCTCTGATTCTAAGATTCAGATTCAAAGGAGCTTTATTGGCATGATAAAAGAAAATTTACATTGCCAAAGCACAAGATTAAATATAAACATGCAGAAATACAGATTAAGATAAAAAATAAGATAGAATAAAATTAAAAGTCTATAAGTAAAAATATTTATATATATATACATCTCAATATAAACAGAAAAACAGTTTTAATTAAATTTCTCAACTCAATGAGGGTGATAGTGTCAGTTTGTGTGTGCTGTCCTGTGTCTCTCTCTCTCGCTCTCTCTCTCTCTCTCTCTCTCTCTCTCTCTCTCTCTCTGCGCTGGCTGCTGCTTGATCAAATTACATCATGCCTGTTTTGCTTTGTTGGTGAAACAAAATTATGAACTATCGTGTCTCATTTACTGTATTTGGGAAGTTGACAAATTTGTTAGCAACTCAATTGCATTTGCTATATTGGTCTCTTATCGCCGAGTCTGCAACGTTAAATTTTTTAAATTTGGACATTAAAAACCCATATCGGTCGACAACAAATAAAGATTTTTTGCCATGTTTTGCCTTATTGCTCTAATATTGTGTTTAGTTTCTGTTCTATTTAAGTACATGAAATGACTCTATATGGTAATATCTTATTGTTTTAACTCCATTTTGTTAACTCAAATAACACTCAATCTGTTCAATAGCTCTCTGTCTGTTCATTCATAGCAGCGCCATTCTTGGACCGACTTCTGTATCTGTTCCAGCATTGTTGTTGCACTTGTTTAACGGGCCTGTGTGTTTGTTAGTTTGGTCTTGAGATGATGTGGATTTCTGGGATAATTAAACGCAAAAGCTGACGTGGTTTCCATGGGGCGGGTCAGGAAATACCAGGCCAGAGTGAGAAAAAGGGCCTCTGTTTTCTCTTTGCTATGTATGTGCGTGTTTGAGAGAAGACTGTTATGCTTTGACCACTAGTGCTAGCCTGCTGCTGTACCGCTTGTTCAACTCCTGTCTCAGTAAGTCACAAGACAGTATTATGTTTATTTCTTTAGGGTGACTGAATATTAGGAGGTGCTCCTAATACTGATATTCATGTCACGAAAAAAGCAATTTTAGTAAGATGGCATTAGCGTGTTTGAGGAAATTGCATTTGTGTTTTAGACATGTTAAAGGAGGTGTACCTGGTTACACTACTTTCCTATAGTGCGTTTTATGTTATGGATATTTTTCCATTTAAGGAGCTTGTATAATAGGTGTTTTGTGCAGGCAGCACCACGCCCCCTGTGCTTTTTAATAGCTTAATACATGATGTTGTAACTTGCTTTATACTGAAGTTCTGCCAGCATTGTTCGTTATTTTGGACTGTATGAAGTAAACTAGCAGTGAAAAGATTTGGAGGCTATTGATGTGGGATTTAGTTTTTACAGTCTGAAAGGCTTTCTGAAATGCATGTTCCAGGTAGATATTTCGAACAGGTTCACAGGCTTCAGCTGGGGCTTGCAGACTTTTGTCTGTATTTTGGGGGTTTGGATGTTCCATACACATAGTCATTGCATGTTATGTGATTTCACATGGCTTTCTAATTTGACTTACTTAATTGTGTAAATTACTTGCCAATGTAATCTTAAATGGATAATTCACCCGAAAATGATGTCATCATTAACTCACCATCAGGTTGTTCTAAACCTGTATAAACCTCTTTGTTTCCGATAAACTCTGAGAAAGATATTTGGAATAATGTAAGCAATTTTCGGTTCTTCGACATCATACACGACCAAAGTAGGCATAAAAAGATTGTATTTTCTTGTTCTGTTGAACACAAAATGAGATGATATGAAGAATTTAGGAAAACCATCAGTTCTGGGCACCTCTGACTACAATGATGTCCCGGAACTGAAAATTACTAACATTCTACCAAATATCTTTCTCCATGTTAATCAGAACAAAGTTTTTCATACATGTATTATGAGTAAATGATCATTTAAAGTGAGATTTTGTTTCTTTGTGCTTTACTCACTTATAGTGTAATTAAGTGCTTATGGTTACATTACTATTTACATTTATCCATTTGGCATACGCTTTTATCCAAAGCGACTTACATTGCATTATCCTATACATTTATACTTAGGTATCTGCAATCCCCTGGGATTGATCCCACAACCTTGCGTTGGTAACGAAATGCTCTTACCGCTGAGCTACAGGAAAGCTATTAGCTGGTTAGGGGTGTAACAATATATCGAACAATATATCACAATACAGAAACATTAAGATATGTTTCGTAAAGCTATTAAGATGTGAATCGTAAATTTAAAGCAATGTGTTTTTAAATGAAATGCATTCTTATATTTTTATGTTCAAAATTCAGTTTTATTTTTCTGTAAAAGATCATTTCAGTTTTTATTCATTTACATAAAGATGGTTGATTTAAACCTTGAATGTTGTGAACTCTTTAACAAAATTCCAAGTTACTAAAACGGGAAAAATCTGTTATTTAAGTAATAAATTTAAGTAATTAAAAAAAAAAATTTTTTAAGAAACGTGGTGCATCATAAACACTGTATTGTATTGAATTGTGAGCTGAGTGTATTTTGAAACCCCTGATCAGAGTCTCTTTTAGTCTGTACTGTACTATTCATTACCATGAAGTTTTATTAGCAAGTTAAGCATCAAGGCGAAACATTCAAGTGAGCATCTATTTCCTTTACTAACATTTAACACATCCTCCCGTTCATTGAAAAGATCTGCACAGACTGTTGTAATAAATCAACTGTTCTCATTCATTTATAATGTTCAGTGAATATTGGCTTCAGTTTTGTATCTGAATCAACCACACAGAACTGTGTTTACTCAACTAAAGATCTAAATCTAATATTTGGTAGTTTCAATTCAATTCAATTCAATTCAAGTTTATTTATATAGCGCTTTTCACAATGTGTATTGTTTCAAAGCAACAGGGGCAAACAGGAAAAACAGAAAAACACAGCACAGTGCAGTAGTTGCACTTTTTTGGTAGGTCGTGTCTGTTTACCAAACGCAGCATTTTGTGTGGTGGCAGTATTCTGATGCTGATCATGCAGATATTTGCCATCTACTTGCTGACATGCCGTCGGAAAGATTTGGTTAGAAGAGAAGTGTGACATTTTAAACTTAAAGATTGATTCGTACTAGGTTTACGATGCGTTTTTTAATCTGTTGAGAAGTGAACACACTATTCACACTTTGTATTGTAAAAGTGTCTGCCAAATGAATGACGTTAAATAAATGCCTTAAAAAGTATGCAGTTGGGACGCATCTAGTCTGTCTTTGTTCACCTCTCTCATTCTAGACAGTGCAGGAAAAGCACTAAGAGTGGAATGTCTCAGAAAAGAGGCTGTCTGCAGATCTATTTACAGCTGTTTACATGATGCTAATGCTACATTTGGTCAACTGTTGGTTTTTACGGAGAGAACTGACACCGTCCCGCTTAATAATTAAAAAACCTTCATGAAAGAAGTTTGTGTGTACTATTTTTGATATCGTACAGGGCTTTCAAAGGAAACCCACATATATTCCTTACATCGTCACATAGATTTCTTGCAGAGGACCCCACCCTGCATGTAGACAAAGTATTTTATATGTTGTTTCTTTACATTAACATTCTTCAATTGTAATTTGTGTTTTAACAGCAAAGCTTCCTGTAAATATAACACTATTATACACCTTTAAAACACACATCATTACATGTCAATCATTCAGCTCCTCCTGTCCACAAGTATCTTGGTGACCACAGACATGCCAAATGATCATGTGTCATGTTTGTTAGTCCACCTGTGACTCCTTTTTCTCTGCTTTGTTATTGGTCACACCCTCACTTTGAGTTTTAGTCCGTCAGATTTAGCAAAACCTCATGTCACATTACCTGGAAATGTAACATTTCAGGAGTATCTGCAGTCCAAGCCAACCTATTTTGGGTATGAAATGTAAGCCTATACTGGATACATTGTGAATTGCACAGATATGTATAATTTAACTTCCACTAATGACGAAAAGACACAAAGTTAATTGATATGAAATGTATATTTGGCGTAACTTTATCTTTTACCCTCTCACGTTTGGTGGTTGGACCAGTCTAGCCAATGTAAGGCACACAGTGATGAAGAGAGAGCAAGTTTGCTTCATCCAATTGCCCGTAGCATAAACTATTTTGATCTGAACATCCTCCGGGGTGTTTTTGTGTCTGGCGTCCGGTGTAATTTTAGACTCTCAAGCGATGGTGTGGGTGGATTATTCTTGGAGCTCTTTCTCACACTGCCTTCATTATGTTTCCCTTACCTCTCACTCATCCATTCGGTGTCAGGTCGACAACCCCCCTCCGTGTTCACATACAGTAGGGTGAGGTCAGCTGCCCGAATATCTGTTTGCCGTACCAGACAAGCAAGTCTCGCTCTCTGTGACTTTGCTGTTTAGTTCTTGCTATGCTCAGCAAACCGGCATGCTTAACAGGCTAGGGATTGTTGCCACGCAAATACGGTTTAAAGGGTTTTGTCAGTGCTCACTTGAATTATTGTTGCTTATTTAAATGCAAAGTAAAGCCCTAAAGTTTTTGGTTTGAGTATTTGAAAAACATCATCCAACTGGTCTGTTTGCACGACCCTATTTTTGTTTCTGTGCTGGTATTTTTATCAGCAAGTCTAGATATAGATACACTAGATACACCACGGAGGCGCAAACAAACAAGCTTTATCTTATGTTTCTGGCCGATTTAGATTGTTTAGGTTAACATGAAAAGTGTATTTTAAAAGGACCCACTGTTTGAAGGGGTTACAAAGTCTTTTAAAGAGTGCTTTGAAAGAAATAAGACCGCGTAAGTGCTGCGTGATTGGTCTAGGCAGCCAGCCTATCACGCGCTGGTCTAAGTTTACACCAATAGTGGAATTTTTTCCCCTTATGGAGTGAAGGTTGAGAAAGTGCTCACTGAGCGAGCAGAGGCTGCCTGCAGCTTGTTCTACTTATAAAACTCTATTACGGCCTGCGAGGGAACATGCGGCGCTGCATGAACACTGCTGTTTGACTTGGGGTAAGTGACGCTTGAACAATGAGGGATTTGGTTGCTTAAGTGAAATCCGTCAGTTCTATCAAAGGCTACGGGAGACAAAGTGTTACATGCTCAAGTCAACTTCAATACATTTGACATACTTCTTTAAAAAGGAAAATAGCAAGGAATGTGTTTAGTGGTTTGCTGTTTATATTTCTAGACTCTGCTCTCTATATTAGCTGAAAGTGTCTTTGGTTCCAGAGTTAATCTGTCTAACTGACGGCAGCAATTCTCTCTCTGGTGTGGAATTTGGACCGTGATTTAAGATCTGTTGATGAATATTTCTAGGCTTCTAGTTGGAGAAAATAAACCTTTTGCACCATTGACAAGGCATTTCGCGTCTGCAGTGAAGAGGTGAAATGTTTACAATTGTCAGTCGCATCAGACCACATATATCTTTGGTTAGAAGGAAACATTTCTTCTTCATGTTTCCCTTTAACCCCACCCCCACCCTCCCCTTACGAATACTCTGTAAACACATGGAGTTTGTTTAGTCATGATATAACGTAGAATGCGTCTGTAAGTTGGTGTTAGAAATTGATTTATTTAACCGTATGTAGGTAGTTCATGTATCTGTAAAATCATAGCCATATAATTTTTCTACACTTTTATATTGTTTAATTTTGTGAACTGGTAATAACATTCCTCCCAAATTCCAAATCAAAATATTGTTTTTATTTTGCATTTACTGGCAGAACATTGAAATTGGACAAACTGGTCAGAATATTGAAAATACGTATACTGTTTTTGCAGTTGTGCAGCAGTGCAAAAAAAACAAGTTCATATTCATGTCTAATCAACACAAGATAAATGTTTTACATGTGTTTTAGGATCACTTCAATCGAAGAAGCCTGACTTCTTTACAACTTTCTTGCAATCTCATAGTCTTTCACATTGCTTAATTTTATTTTTTTGTTTTTGTTATTCCTGAGGTTTCTTTGTTGAAATTCGACAGACACTGGACTGGAATAGCCACTTAACATGCATAAATGCACAAATTAAGTGCTCTCTTAATTTGCAGCTGTAAAATGCATCGCTGGATATTTTATGCTATGTACTGGTTGCTATTATTGAACTAATGCCTCCTTTTGTTGCTTCCAGCAGAAAAAGATGATGATGATAAGGACCCGTACTCTCTGGAAACCCCATATGGTTATCAGCTAGACTTGGACTTTCTTAAGTTTGTGGATGACATTGAGAGGGGCAACACCATCAAGAAGCTAAACATCCAGAGAAAGCCAAAAGTGGTCCGGTCTGTCCCGCCGCCACAGAGCAGTTGCAGTGGCCAGACTGACTGGACTTCGACTGACTCCTTGTCCTCCTCCAACAGCGATGAGAGCAAACAGTCACTCGTCTACTTCACACCTCGGACCCAGGTAGCCCCCCCTGGCCACACTGTAGAAGTCCATGAAGCCCCGCAAGCCGTTTTGAACATCCCTGAGACCAAGCAGCTACTACCACCACCGTCTCCCCGCCTCCTTCGCCATAACCCCCAGGTGGAGAAAACGCTAATGGAGACTCGAAGACGCCTGGAGCAGGAGCGCCTCCTCATGCAGCCACCAGTCAGCGAGCCGCCCCGTAGGCGACTGGCCAGCTTCGGAGGGATGGGCTCTTCCAGCTCCCTGTCTTCTTACAGTGGCTCATATGGGCCAAGTCAGTTTTCACCCAGCTCTAATTCTCTTCAACATAACGGACATCTGGGCAATGGTGAGTATAACCTCTACTTAACATCATCCATGGGCAGTTCAATCCGCCATAGCCCCCTCAGCTCGGGCATGACCACACCGGTGACCAATGTTAGTCCCCTGCACCTCCAGCACATTCGAGAACAGATGGTAGTGGCTCTAAAGCGGCTTAAAGAACTTGAGGGGCAAGTAAAGACCATCCCAATCCTTCAGGTCAAGATCTCAGTCTTGCAAGAGGAGAAGAGACAACTGGTGTCCCAAATGAAGAACTCAAAGCTTGCTGGACAGGGTTTGGGTGGAGGTTTTAGGAAGCGCTCCTACAGCGTCGGCAGTGCTGATCAGTATGAGCCACTAAGTCAGCTTCCAGCAGGTTCTGAGCTCCACATCAATGAGATTGAGAACACTGAGCAGAGCTCTCAAAGTCTACAAGAGTTCAGACAACTGACAGCTGAAGTGGAGGCTTTAGAGAAGAAAATCCAGGATAATAGTGAGGATTTGAAACATAATTTACACCAAACAGCGCAAAAAACGAAGCAAAACGTGCAGCAGTGGAGTCGTGAGAGCAAGTCCATTGGCGTCGGAGCCGACGAAAACATGAACAACGTGGTCGTATATCATAGGTCACCTGAGCGAAGCAGAGATGTGGCTGTGGGTACAGAGCAGGACGTGAGGAGCGCAGGAGTTGGGGTGACTGAAGCCATGCTGGGCATGAGTAGTGAAGTAGAAGCAGAGATTGAGATGCAGCATCAGACCATCGAAGCCCTAAAAGAAAAGATCTACAGATTGGAAGTTCAGCTTAAGGAGACCACCCACGAAATGGAGATGGGAAAACTAAAGCTTCAGCTTCAAGTGGCTGGGTCAAGAAAAAAGGCTGATAAAGGTTTGATGGCCAAGCCGGAAATGTACAGCACTTCAGTGGAAGCCAGAGTGTCTACGCAGAGCCAAGGTGTGGGCAACCATGTTGAGTTCAGCGACGCAAGTATAAATCACGTCCCACAAATGAATGTAGTGGGCATCACATGCAAGATGTATGTAGATGTAAAGAATGTCGCTGTGGGTCCAGAGTTGCCGATGGAGCGGTGGGTTGTACAAGAACGTCCCGAGGTGAAAGATCAATATGTTGGCAGGCAGGTTGTGATGTGCGATCAAAGAGTAGGAGTGGAAGTAAGTGTATGTGAAGTGGGGATCAACACGGAGTTAACTTCTGAAGGTTTAGGACTTTGCAAAGCAGAGGCCGAACAGGTAAATGATTTCAGGTCTATTGGATGTGGAGATTGTTCAGTGGATGTGTCGGTCAAGCCTATCATGGAGGTGGTAACCCAGAGTTCAGCAACCGATGAAGTTCAAAAAACTGACTTTGGAGTCATGGTCTTACCTACATGTGCATCTCACTACACAAACACAGAAATTGAAAAAACAAACAAGTTAACCAATACAGAACATATATTCCTGACTGATTCCTGCACAACCACAGAAGCATATTCAAAAGACAAACAAATAAGCACGGAACCAGTAGAGACTCGTACAATTGCCGTCGGAGATGGTCTCGTAAAAGACGTGCAAACCACAATTAAAACACGCTCCATTTCAGTAGGAACCGCAGCTTCGGAAGAGGGTGTGCTTGACAGGATGTTATCTTGCAGATCCAAGGAGACTGGGGTTGGTCACACAAGCATACACGAGAACTTCTTAGTTGGTCTGAAGACAAGGAACATTGCCTGTGGACCCTCTCAGAATCCTGCCCAGACCCAAGTTGAAATAGTTCCTGTGGAGTCCATCCAGTCACAGGCTGGGCAAGGTGTTGGACTCGATCATTATATAGAAAGAGTGCAAAAGCTGTTGCAGGAACAGCAGACGTTGCTCGCCCAGAACTACACTGAGCTAGCAGATGCATTTGGCCCACCTCAGCAATCCCAGTTTAGCTCCATAAACAGTGAGCTAGTTACTACACTATCATCCATCAATTCTGTTATGAAGTATGGAAGTGTTGAAGATCTCTGCGGCACGGATCTTCTGAAGCCACAAGGAGACTCGGGCAGTGTAGTCAAAGGTTAGTTGTGTAATCTCAAATGTTCCAATGCTGTGTTTTAGCAATTGATATTTTGTATGATATACTAGCTTTCTTAAATGGATTGTTCACCCAGAAGTAAAATTGTTGTCATCATTGTTCACCCTTATGTATTTCAAAATCTTTGTATGACTCTTTCTTCTGTGGAACATGATGTTAGTTTGAGAAATTAACTTTGATTTTGTGTCTGTAGACTGGAAGTTTATGGGGGGGCTGTGTTGTTTGGTTACCGACATTCTTCAAAATATCTTCTTTTGTGTTCTGGTGATAAAAGAAAGTCATACAGATTTAAAATATGACATGAGGGTGAATAAATGATGGGGTGAACTATCCTTTTAACCTAGCTTCATTATCTAATAATGTTGTAAAACCAACATATGACGCTGCTTTATTGTTTCCCTATTAAAACCTCAAACTATGAGAACATCCATTAGGTAGGGAGAAAATAGCAGGAATGTTTAAAATCAACCTTTTGACTTAAACTACTGCAATGCTTCTGAGCTCTATATTTACACATAAAATGTCTGTTCATGCAGGGTTTGGTGAAGAATAGTGACAGGACAAGGGGTACACAGTGTTTGTGTCTGTAGTAATGCCTGACACGGTCTGACAGGGTAATGTTTTCTCTGACCCTGAAAAAATGCATGGGGGCTTTGGATGTAATCCAACAATGAGCTCATTTTTTTGGAAGGCAGCAGCTTGTGCTAAATGACTAGTTGTTGTTATTGCCGATGCTGATTCATAAGTCCTCAGTGTTATGTAATAGACGAAAGCTTTGTGTAAACACTTTCTATAAGATCAGCCTCCTGGAAAAGATATACACTCTAAAAAGTAATACATGTGGCTCAGTAAATGTCACAAAAATAAACAGTTATATTAACTTAATAAAATCTTTTGAAAAGTCATTTAACTGATTTTTTTCAGTGGGACATATAAAAAAATATTAAAATTCCAACAGGTGATTTCTCGAAAATCTATTTATGGTATTTAAGTTTATTAAATGAAAACACAAGTATTTAATTGACTAATTATATTTTTAATCTACACTTTTTGGTGAATTCTAATAGAAATATTTGAGTTTCTGAGATTTACTTATATTCGCGCAATATAAAAGTATATTTAATTGATTTCACAGCTTCATTGTGAAAATCACATCATTTGTTTCATGTAAAATATCCGTAACATTTTTTTTTGCAGATTTTAATTAATTATAAATGAATGAATGTATACTAATTGAATTCCCCGAGTTTCTCATGTTTTTTTTAGTGTGTGCTATTTTGTAATAAGCCATGAATTAACATGTCTATGAAATGCTATGAAGTTGGAAGAACCATTTGCTGATACTCTGTAGAAGAAGTGTGTGAGAGTTTATACACGCACATGAGGTGATTGTGGTAGATGGTCACTCAAATCTGCTGCCAAGAGTTTAGTGTTTCCATATTTGCTAAAAAATGAATTGGCTCTAGAATAAACTCCTCCAATATTCTCCTTATTAGAAAGTGTTTTTACCAAGCAAAGCCCATCTGATATCAAGAATTTTAATTATTTTCCATATCAATCTAATCCCAAACAGTGCCATGCAGACGCATTTTGTTGTCTTCCGCACCCACAAAACAAACTGGATGTTAACTTATTTTTTTAACAGAATCATACATGCATTGACTATTCCAACTAAATCCGACACTCAACGTCTACTTGTGAAAACCTTTGGCTTCAAACAGTTAGGTCTACTATAAATGTGTTAACATGACTAGTACAATTGCAAACAGAGGACAGATGCGAAATTGTGTATAGCAAAAGCAATACACTGATGTATCCAGACTCATAGTGCTTGATATGATCATAAAACTTCAAAGCTGTGGTGCTCCCAAGGACACGGGTTCAAATCCGGCCTACTTGATTTTCATTTTTAAATTCAATTGATAAATATAACATGTGCACTTTCATAAGCTGATCGTTTTCTGTATCATATTCCCCCAGAAACACAGCAGGTTAGTGAGGTCAGTTCCCACTTGAGTAGTGTAAAGACGGAGGTTACACGGATACAAAGTGTGTGTACAGAAGATACACTGAGTACTGCACAGAAGAGCCGCATGGACCTGCAGATGTCAACAGCATTGCATGGTATGCCCATACCATACCTATCACTGTCTATCTATCATCAACTGTACATAATGGAGTCTATTTAAGCCAATATATTTCAGAATCATATTTTTCGTGAAATGTTTTACCTAAAAAGTGTGTTTGTGTGGAAGAAAGTATTTCCTGTCAACTACCTGGTAATTCTGGTGAACATGATACTTTTAAGGTCTACATGTTATTGTTTAGTTGACTTTAGGTGAGACTTGTTCCGCAGTGACATTGCAAGCTCGTTTTTCATCTTGAAAACTAACCTCATGAAACTGCTCTCGTGTGGCTGTCTCGGGTGAACATGTAACAGATTACTGACTGCAAGGCACATAGTTCTTGCTCTCACCTGTCAAAATAAGGAAAACGTGGCTAATGACTGCTTTTTAACACATACACCTTGAGAGAAGCAGAGCGTCAGAGAGTGCGTCCATCGGAAGGGCATGTTCTGGCAGTTCTCAGAATTGTTCTTTTTCAGTCTCTGTGGAGCGGGGCGTCGATCGTCTTTGGTATTTGGCAGAGCGAAGCCTGTACTTAACATGTTTGGCATAGCTTTAGGCTGTGGGATGAGTTTCTTTTTGCTTAACAGTTTCAAAGACTTTAGCGGTTCTCAAAGTTTCTACTGTTAAAACAACAAAAACAGTGAGCAGGCTTTCGATATGTCTAACAGATATGAATTCTTGTAGTTAACTGTAGCTTATGGTCTTGATTTGTTTCTGGCTAATGTGGTTGAAGCTTGATCATTTTCCACAACAGCACTTACTCTCCATTTCATAATGAATCATGATGTCAGCTCTGTGTTGCTCTCAGTTTTGAGTGCCTGTTGACTGTCATCACTTTGAGATTGTGACAAAGTATAACTCGCAGACAGTTTTTTTTGTTTTGTTATTTAGTATTAAAGGGATACTGCTGTCACGAAACAAATTTCCCCATGTTTTACTCTCCATCAAGGCATCCTAACTGAATGTGACTTTCTTCTTGAAGAAAAATGCAGTCGAAGTTATAATATCATGTATCATTTTACTTCCAAGCGGTAGAATGGGAGTGAATGGTGGTCAATTTTTTGAAGCTCCAAAAAGTGCGTCCATCGATCAAATAACCGCTAGACATGGCTCTGTGGTCTTAACCGTGGTCATTCTACCGCTTGAAAGTAAAAGGAAAGGTGGTATTATAACATCGACTGCATTATTCTTTGAGAAGAAAGTCGGTGGGGAATTTGTTTTGCCTGAAGTATCCCTTTGTAGGCTTAAATACAGCTGTCCTCTCTTTCTACCTGGAATACTGTCAGCAAGTTCATGTCATTTTTAATATTCAAAGATTATTTGAAGAGAAAAATGAAATTGTATAATCACTTCAAATATTTAGTCCATATTGCAACTCTGAACTTGACTTTTTACAATTTAGAAATGTTTAAAACAACAACATCATAACATAATACATTTTAATAAAGACATTTGACATGTTGCACTATTTCTACTAATTAGATAATAGAAACATTTGTGATATTGCTCATGTTAGTGGCAGAGTGATTATTGTTCCGTTTTAATTTTTTGTATTTTTATTAATAATGCATACATAATATTATACATATCATATGTAATAAATATTTTTAAATTGCTATACAAGATTAATTAATATTTTATTTATTATAATTTCAGTGCATTCAAATTATTTAAGTTAATTTCTGAGGCACGATTTAAATTTTTCGTTTAGTTTAAGTTTTTCCAATCATTTTTGGCCAATATTTTATTTGATTTCAATAAAAAGTAAACATTTTCAAAGTTTTAATTTTGATTAAACTTAAATAACCTTGATTTGCAGAGTGTGAAACATTTTCTTGGTTTTATACAAGAACACAATTTAGATTTCAAGTCATGCTTGGATAACAAAGATCAGGTTTTGCACAAACGTGTACGAGTGCATGCATCCATAAGTAAAGGAACACATTACCAATTATTGACTTTTCTTTATTTAGCTTTTAAATTAAATAATTATTCTGATATAATTTGAAAAGGTAAAATGTTTTAATCATTTTAAGAATGCACTCTAGAAACATTTGTAAAATTAGACCCAGACTTGAACCCTTCTTGTATATAATTGTTGATGTGTATCCATTTCTCTTTTCTACCAGGAAGTCAAAGCACCCTGAAGTCCATTATGAAGAAGGATGGCCAGCAGGGACCTAATGGAACGAAAAAGAACCTGCAGTTTGTTGGTGTTAATGGAGGGTAGGTTCAAGAAAACAATGAAGTGCATAATATTATCATGGAACGGTTTAAAAAGTATTGCATAGCTTCATCTCCACAAATATGTCCATCTGAAGGTATGAGACGACATCAAGCGATGACTCCAGCTCAGAAGAGAGCAGCTCCTCTGGCTCAGAGGATGAAGGGGAGGAGAAGGACAAGACGGGAGACATGAGAGAGAGAAGGAAAGAGGAATTTAGAAATAAAGAAGCAGTGGATGAAGACCGGGACGAGGAGGACTTGTGCAAAGAGAAACGGCAGAGGCAAGTAGTTTATTTCTGTAAATCACAGCCTCGTTGTTTACTGTTTTTACACATTACTACCTTCACTTGTGTTGTTCTGTTTAATTTACTGTATGTGTCATTTGTTGATATCTGACTTTCCACAATGTGCATTCTGGTTTAACACTCTTATTTGCAGTCTAATGATTGAAAAAAATGCTGCTTGACTCATGCATCTGCATCAGCGAGAAAAAAATGTCTGGAAATCCTCTGTGGCCGTTTTGAGCCTCCAGGGATGTAATTTGCTCCAAAACGTCAGATGTTTCCGTAACCATTTGACTTTTTTTCTTAATTGTCCCTCAAACACTGAAACGATTGTTTGCACTACATGCAGAGTTTGTTTGACCGTACAAAGCATCTTTACTGTACTATACACTGTACCACTTCTTCACATCCCTGGTTAAAAAGTACTAACTCTCCTTCGAAATTACAAGTGTGAATCGCTCCTATACCTGCTATTAAAAACGACAAAAATGCATATTGCGTTTTCCATCTGGTAGAATATTGAAAACCACAAAATATAACTTAATAGGGCTATGTGTGTACGGCTTTGTGTGCTACTGCATGTGGTTCTTTTTAAAAGATGTCATGACTAAATTGAAGCTGTGTGATGTGAGGAAGCATTACACAAGGAGGCTGTTTTGGCATATGTTAATGCTAGCTCATTTCTTAAGTAATTTTATGAAGAATTTCTGTAAGAAACATTTGAAATAAATACATAAAATATGAATCTCCCTTTCTCTTATCGGGCATTTGTGTGCCACTGTTTGCATGGCGTCTGCAGACCTTTAGAGCAAAGTTTAAAATAACACCAAATGAAGAACAGATCTTTAGAAGTCCTTTATGAGTCCTTAAACATTGTAGTGACCGATATGAATAAATGAATGGCACAGGGATCTTCTAATACTGATTATTGCTAAAGATGGGTTGTCAGTGTACTGATGTGGCTTTTGTTTTCCCAGATATGAGTTGAGTGAGAAGATGCTTTCTGCATGCAACATGCTGAAATCCCACCTCAACGACCCCAAGGCTTTATCTAGTAAAGATGTGGTAAGGAAATATTATAATATACACATTTTCAGATTTTGTAAAAGTATAGTTCAATTGAAGCAGGAATCTTGATGTGATTCATAGCAAAATTAGGTGCTCAGATGTTTCTTGATATTCTGCTTCACTGTGCTGAACGAGAAGGAATATTGTTGTTCTGTGGCTAACGTGGAGTAAAATAATGTTGGATCAACTCTTATTTCTGCTGATCTCTGAACAGAGGAGCTGAATCATGCCCAGATGTGCACTGGCACGGTTAATATCAGGTCTTACCAGACAAGCAGAGTCCACACAGTATTTATTCAAAATTTTAGACAAGCCATCTCTGATGAAGGAATTCATTTTAGATAAATGATCATTCAATAACTTCATTCTGAATAATCAATTTGTCTTTAAATGTTTTTATTTTATTTGTAGTCCCAAACACGCTGAAGCCCAATGCAATACTACGCTTTCCTTTTAAATCCTTCCAGAGGCCATATGTAAACACTGTGCAGCATGAGTGGTTCCGTGTGTCCAGTCAGAAGACAGCAGTGTCGGAGATGGTAGAGGACTTTCTGAACACCTTCAGATCCATCTCGCCAGCCCTGCTGCAGCATGTCGTAAACATGGCGGATGGCAATGGAAACACTGCCCTCCATTACAGCGTATCTCATTCCAACTTCCACATTGTGAAGAAGCTGTTGGATGCTGGTTAGTATTCAAATCAAGGCTGTCTAGCCAAATTGTTATTAAATGTAATTCTCTGAGACTTTTTATATTGACGGAACTCAATCTAATCATTTCAGTTGAGTCCTAATCTAATTTACTTGGAGTATGTAGTCTGTTGAAAGTCTGCAGAACTTGTTAGTGATTATTGTTTATACTAGGGGTTTGTTATAAATCATAAACTCTATTAAACGTTGTAACGCAACTCCTCCCACACCATCTGTGATCTCTGGAGAAATATGCTGTTACTTTTTAAAAAGGTTTGGATAACTGCAGGTAAACAGAAAAAGACTGGGCAAAGTGCCGTAGATTTACATTAAATGACTGACCTAAAGCTCAGTTAATACTCTTGCGTAGGACCTCGTGTCAGTTTTAATTTACACTTTTGTGTCATTGTCCGCTTCGACAGGCAATAACCACCAGGCGTCAGTGTCCACGCAGGTGTTGCATGTGTAACCAAGAAAAGAGCCGGATAAGAAGCGGCACGTTTGAGACGCATTAGCAGTTATAGCGACAAGTAAAACGTCACGTTTGTTGCAGCTTGAGATGTTGAATAAAGAAGAACAAATAATTTACTTGGATACATCATTCGGAAATGCGTTTGATCAAACGCAGTCGCAGAGTTTTTTCATATAATGGACGGGTTCAAAAAGACCAATCACAGCACTTTCGGTCCACGTAGAGTTGAAGCGTTGTTACATTTTTGGAGAGATGCGCGTCAGGCTTTGGCGTAGGGTACGCTACTCTCTATAGGCTACAGCGAGTATAAACTGAGCTTAAGGCTATAATATAACCGAGACTTGGGGGTGGATACTTTTCACTTGGGCCGTCTTCCAAAAACCTAGCAATGTCATAACAATAAGTTGAACATGTTTTTGTGCTGATATTGGCGTGTATTATGTCTCTTACTATTTAGAATTCTCAGCAATATACCTATATATTTATATATAAGCTACTGGCTTATCCTCCAGCTATGAAAAAAAACACACCACTGCTCTAAAAAGGCCTCAATGAATAACGTATGATGATGTGTCTGCACTCCTGGAAAATAAAAGCCCATTATTCCAGCGCCTTTGTGCTCCTCTACTATATGACATTCATGGAGCTGTCTCCATTGTCTCTATTGTAAGCTTCTCTTCTCAGTCCCTCTGGCCATCTTGGGCCTATCGGCGGTCGCTGAACACTTCTTTCGTGTTTGGCTTCTTTTTCAACCTGTGACTTGGGAGTCTGAATAGCCTGCATGTCCCCTTAAGTTCAATCAACAGACGACCTCTCTCTGAATGCTGAAAGGGTGGGCTCAGCAGGACCTTTAATTCTCCGGTTCTGTGTTTTCTCTCAGATGTCTGCAATGTCAATCACCAGAACAAGGCAGGCTATACTCCCATCATGTTGGCAGCACTTGCAGCTGTGGAGGCGACAGAGGACATGAGGGTCGTTGAAGAGCTATTCAGCAAAGGAGATGTCAATGCAAAGGCCAGCCAGGTCAGATCATAGGATCATAACAATATACTTAAAGGAGAAGTGCGCGCAAAGAGTGTAAATGTTGTTATCGTTTACTCATTTTTATTTGAACTTGAAGCACAAAGTGGAACTCTTTTTTTGTTGTTATGTGAAAAATATATATATTCAAAACCTATTTATTTAAACTGCATTTGTTTTTAATTAAATATGATTTATCATTGTATATTGTGTTCCCAAATTGTTTTCCTCGAAATACTTACCAACCTTCCAGGTTGGTCCATTGCTTTTGTAATAGTATGTGTCTTAACTGATGTCATTGACCGTGTGATTTCAGGCTGGTCAGACGGGTCTGATGCTGGCTGTCAGTCATGGCAGAATGGATATGGTAAAGGCTCTTCTTGCCTGCGGGGCAGACGTCAACATCCAGGATGACGAGGGATCCACTGCTCTCATGTGCGCTAGTGAACACGGTCACGTCGAAATAGTCAAACTGCTGCTCGCTCAGCCGGGCTGTGATGCCACGCTTAGCGATAATGTAAGTGAGCAGATGTCAAGGGACAATTCGGCCCAAAAAATGAAAATTCTGCAATCATTCACTCACCCTCAGGTTGTTCCAAACCTTTATAAATGTCTTTGATGATATATTTTGATTCTTTTTTCTTTGATAATTTGAAAATAATATTTGGAAGAATGTTAGCAACCAAACAGATCTCACCCCCCATTGACTCCCATAGTATTTATTTTCCCTACTGTGGCAGTAAATGGGGGGGTGAGATCTGTTTGGTGTATAAACATTCTTCCTAATATCTTTTTATGTTTATCAAAACAAAGAAATGAATACGGGTTTGGAACAACCTGAGGGTGAGTAAATGAAGACAGAATTTTCATTTTTCGGGCGAATTGTCCCTTTAAGGCCCATGGTGTCCAAACCCATTTTTGAAAGATTATTAATGATGATGTTGTGCATCCAAAACTCATGCTGTTAATATTTTTAATTGATGAAAATTTATTAGTTTCCAATCTAGTATTTATATGCAATCTTATGACCTCTGGTGGATGAAATTAGTGAATTTCAAATGCTCCATTTTGTTTGGATGCAGTATTCGTTATCAAAGCGGTTTAGGTTGGTACTCTACTGAAGTGTTTCTCAACCAGGTGGCTACGTAGGTACCACTAGGGGGTCTGTAGACACCCTGATCTTTTTGGGTTCAAAAAATATACAGTATGTTATGTGTAGACTTTGTTGTTGCTCACAGTAGATATTACAAAATTAGTATGAACAGACAAATAAGGCTAATCCTATATTTTCGTGTCTCTAGGATGAAAGCAATGCCCTGTCGATCGCTCTGGAAGCTGGACATAAGGATATAGCAGTGTTGCTGTATGCCCATATGAACTTCTCCAAAGCTCAGTCACCAGTGAGTGTCCTCACTTTTATATTCATCTTTATACGCATCCTTTGACGTATCACTTGTACATTGTTTATTATGGATAAACTTCTTTTGTTAGTGTGATTTTGGATGGATCTAAACTAAAGTTATGTGAAAGCATTAAGAATCACAATTTATTTAGTAGTGTAAATCAGTTTAAGGGCCTGAGAGACAAAGGCATCCTTTAATGGAGTTTACCAAATTATTTGGCAAAGAATTATTCTATGTAAATCATTGTCCGTTATCTGTTCACAGGGTACTCCTCGATTAGGGAGGAAGACTTCTCCTAGTCCTACAAGGAGGGGCAATGTTTGATTCAAAAGCGTCTACCCCACCCCGCTCTAAGCTGCTACTTTTTCAGGTTATACCATGCCTACCGTTTTCATCAGCTAGAAACCAAATCAATAGTTAAAGGACTTTGGAAACCTCAGCGAATGGATAGTAGGCAGTTATACTGAGCACTTTTTCCCTTTCTTTGCCTTTTAGATTATAATACAAATGGACACGCTAACTAAGAGTCAGTCTCTTCAAGACCTCTAACCTGTACTCACCCTGAATGTATTCACAAGTATTCAGTATCCCTGAAATCACCAGCATGTGACAGCATAATGTCAGAGCCAGACATCACCTGGAACATGGCTATAGAGTTGCCTTACTTCACATTATTGTCCTCGTATAAATGTTAAGATTTATAATATATGAATTTATCTATGTATCCTTTTTTTTAAGAGGTCTTATCCACAGTTCTGTTTAGTGTTTCTCTTCTCTTTTTCAAAAGAATCCATAATTTATAATTCCAAGATGTGGCCAATGTTCTCTAACAATGAGCTTTATTTTTTAACCATGTATATGTTGCCCAATATTTTCAGCCTTTAGAGCTTATATCTTTTCTCCACTATCCAACTTCCAACACATATGTCCAGTAGGTATTAAAGGTTGAAATACAGCGTCTTTCAACATATTATTATAAAGATACAATTTTCTAGATTGGATATGGTAATTACTTTTATACTTGCCCTCTATTTAAAAATCGCAGTATTTAGGACGTTTCAGAGTTGATTTGTAACATGAAGTTATATATTTACAAATTAAACGTTTTTATGCAAATAGTTGTACTTTTGTATATGATGTATGTTTGCTATATGTGGAAGCGATAGGTTTGCCCTAATGTAAGAAGCTATGTCTTAGATGTAACGTGGTATGTTATGCAGTATAGTCACAATCAAAACTGCAACTCGACCGACTATAATAAAGTACTAAATATAACATGCTTGTGGCTTTAGTTTCTTTGATGAAATGCTTGTGTGGCCTATATGAACTTATGAACTAAGTTGTACAGTTTTTCAGCAATCAACAATCAATATACATTTATATATATGCTGTATAATTAATTATAGTTTACAATATAATAATTACAATGGTTATTTAAATTCTTAAATAAGAAGTGGGTTCTCCTTTGAGTCACTATACTGTGAACACTAAAAGGAATGAGGTCATTTGCTAGTTCCCTTTCTGGTTCACCTAACTGAGTTTGGTTCTCTTGAAACGAACCAATGTCCAAGTGAAAACGCCCTTAAAGTCACCGGTACAATGTCTCCCTCTATTGGACATAACGTTAACATTCACCGTTATAATTGATCTTTCGTTGTATGGGACTACTCTTCAAACATGTAGTAAGATGTGTAATGTACAAAATCAACAAATATGTCGTGTGTTATTGTAATTAATTCTACTAAAACGGGTCTTAGGCCTACTTTAAAATCACCTGACGTTAGAGGACAAATCGATCCGATTTGCATATTCTATTTTATTTATTACACAATCTTTGAATTGTTTTCTTGGAAGGCCACGAGTATTCATTTAATTTATTTTCTAAATTCCCTCTTGAAGGAGAGAACCCTGTCCTCAACGGAAACGTTACCTTCGATGGTGTCTAGTGGTATGTGATGGATTCTATTGGCTGGGTGTTATCTTGCAAATGAATCCTAGTGGAATAATGCCCAAAATACTCTACAAAAAATGCGTTTTCTAATGGTTTTAATAGAAAAAGCCAATGGCTCATGAAGTTTTTTTTTAATGGAAACCATTTGAATTTCAGTGATAGTTTATATTGGGTTTCTGATACGTGTTTGTTTTTTGTTGTGCACATTGCGCTCATAGGTATAAATGTAAATAACTCTTTTCCAAAAGTGCCAAATTAAAAAAAAAATGAGTTTGTCATGCCATTTTGCTGTGTACTAAACCTATTCACTGCTCCATCAATGTTTCATGCCAAATCGCTATATTTGTTTAAAATGTACCGCGATATGCAGTTTCTTTCCAAAACGCTATAAATCCCGAACCCGAAAATGTTTTTAGCCTAAATGCGTCCTCTCGACCAATCAGAGTTCGCTCGTTAGCGGTATTTGCATGTGTTATTTCTAAATTATTTGTTGTATGTGGTGGAAAATATTGAAACATGAAATTGAAAATATTTACTTTATCATACCATTTAGTTTCTTACTATTTATTTTATTTTGGTGTTATTTCATGCATTTGCATTTATTTGATTTATATTAATTTATAGTACGAGTCCGTAATGTCATACGTTTCATGTTCTCTAGTTTGTTTGTTTTTATAAAAAAATGAACCAATTTTTTTTGAAAAAGGGATTTTGTAGCGTTATAAAAAATAAAAATCGAATTTATAATCGACAATATTGTTGTTTCACTAACAAAAATTGTTTAACACGTTCAGACTGAGCCAACAGACCATTTAAAAGGATAAATTGAATATCAAAATGTATGTGTCTAGATAAAAAAAGTCATTTTCATGAAAACTATTAAAATAGATTTATATCGTCTTGGAAAAGAGCTCTTCAAATGCTTCCAAACGCGTACACCTTACAATGCAAACGTGTTTGTTGCGTGGTGAGGTTACAGTGTTGGGTAAGTTACTCTGAAAAAGTAATTAATTACTAGTTACTCATTACATATTCAATAGTGTAATTAGATTACTGTCCAAATTACTCTGTCCAAAAAGTATTTAGTTACTCATTACTAATTACTTTCTATATCCTACATCGACCTTGATTAGTTAAGTGATTCAAGGATAGACATGAAACGGCTTATTTAATTCATTCAAATAAATAATATTATTAACTGACCAAAGTATTACAAATGTGAGCACAGATTTTAAAGTAAGACTTTGAATTTTGATGTCAATTACACTATTGCACACGCATATATTTCACAAAGTGTTTAGTTTAAGTACATCAAAAGTAACTGTAATTAAATTACAGAAAAAATATGACTAATCCCTTACTTTACTTTTTCAAGGGAAAAGTAATTAAAATACAGTAACTAATTACTTAGTAACTGGTTACACCCAACACTGTGAGGTTATGATATTAAGAGTTAATAAGGAGTATCTAAGTTGATGTCTGTGGAGACTGAACATCGGCTCCCACGCGCGCCGGAATGTCCTTCATGCCGAATCTGTGACTGCCATGTATCTACAGTAACCTTGTTCCGAGCCTCTCCCTCACATCATACGGTTTAAAAGCATCCGACCTGACTCTCTCTGAACAGAAGTCTCGCTGATCATCCGTCAGGATGAGTGAGGAAGAGCCGAGCAACGGTTTGATTCCAGTCAGGAAATTGTCCCGCATGCCCAAATGCTCGCGCTGCAGGAACCACGGCTACGTGTCGCCGCTGAAGGGACACAAGCGCTTCTGTAACTGGAAGGACTGCCAGTGTCAGAAATGCAGACTTATCGCTGAGAGACAGCGGGTCATGGCCGCCCAGGTACACGCTAAACACGTGAAGGTCTATGCATGTCCACATTATGCGTTTAACTAGTTTGTGTTGTGCATTTTGCCTGTTTTTGTGCGTTGTGTACTTTGGTAGTTACGTTAAACCGCGCTCGACCGTTTCAGCTAGCTGCGGTTTGGCGCGAAGCTTTTCATAAATGAAACCGCACACAACTGTAAATCTGTCTTTAATTTTGTTCGAACAATTGTACAAAAGCATCAGTCTTGTGTTACGTTTAGGGCGTGTGAGCTAAAACGCTGGTTTGAGGCCTTGAGATGACCCTGCGTTTATTTCGTCAGGTGGCTTTGCGGAGGCAGCAGGCCCAGGAGGAAGAGATGGGCTTCTGCAGTCCGGTCAACCTGTCCGTTTCTGAGCCGGTGGTCACGAACGAGACGGGAGTTGACTACGTGTTTACCGTGGGCACAAGAGCTCCGTCACCCACCGTGAGCAGTGCTCCCTGCTCCCCAACTGTCCCAGGTGAGGTCGGCTGGAGAACCTTTGGTTTACAGCACTGTAACGGTTCAATTGTGTATTTAGGATTAGAGTAATTGATCATTTTGACTGTGCATTGCATTTTAAACTGTATTTACATGGTTCTGCATTAATACAAATCACCATTTGCTGATAAGATCATTATCTTACAAAGTTGTTTTTGATAACCAATACATTTTAGAACCTGAATTGTTGTAAGAGGTGAATAATTAGTTTGCAAAGACAGACGAATATTTCTAAACAGTGTTTAAATCATGTTTTTATTGTGCTTTCCAAGTAGTCTATAATGTTATTAAAACTGCAGTTGGGTTGTTTTGATTTAGTACTAATAACAGAAATTCCAGATAACTTAATGAAACGCATGCTAACACTATTAAAAATATGACTTGATTGTTTTTTTAAATGAACTTTTAGACAGTCAAGGCAGTTATAGTAAGATGTTAAATCGGGGTTTACATTATTCTGCTATTACATTTATATATTTACATTTAGGCATTTTGGCAGACACTTTTATCCGACTTACATTGCTTTATCCTATACATTTTACATAGGTATTTGCAATCCCCTGGGATCGAACCCACAACCTTGCGTTGGTATGCTCTTACCACTGAGCTACAGGAAAGCTGTTGACAATGATTGTGGTATTAATAACCGTGATAACTGATATTGTGTAAATACAGCACTACACATATGATAATATTGTACATAATTCTGTGCATCTGTTCATCATGTTGTCTTGCGAATCACAAGGGTGGCAAACTGTACACTTGTATTTTGAGTGTGATACATTGTCCAAAAAAAGGAGAGAACCACATTTAATATAAATTAAACGAATAGCATTATTTATTCATTTAATTTCAATAGGCATTGCAATAATATTGATATTGTGAATTATTTGAGCCATAATAAGCGTGAAGTAAAAATATGATACTGTGACTGATTTTATGTCAGTCTGGTTTTGACTGTAACCATTGAAAGACAATAAAAATCACACTGACATACATATATGTATATATATGTTACTTTTTACTTTTTTAATGCCCTGTGATTGAGCTAAGATTTATATTTATTGATATGCATATTTCTTCAGAGTCACATTTTGTTTTTCAGGAGTACATTATTGTATTACATTAGCATGCAGAACCGATTAGGATGCTTCATCAATAAGTACCGTGAAATAAAGAAGATCATGTTTAATCCTTGATCATGAGAATCTCCCATTCAATCAGTTAACACCTCGTTTAATTAAAATATGGCATGATTTGACCTTTGCTGTGTGGGAGGGTTTCAAAAAGAAGATTATTTTCAAACAATTCATGAGAAAAAATGTTCTTGACCTCTGAACTATTCATGACGGTCTCTGTGAACGAACATCTTGTATCTATCCCATGACTTTCCATTCTGCCAGCCCCCTCAAAACACAATACAGTCAGGCACAAAACGTGCACTTTCGGTGTTGTTGGCAATTGGGACTTGCCAGATCGAGACATCTTTTGATGCCTGTTCGTGCAGGGCTGCTGGGTTCGATGAGCGGGAAAGACATCCTGTTCTCTGGTCTCCGATAGGGACCATGCAAGGAGTTGAATACCAAACAGGTCAAGGCCGCCAATGGTCTGTGACTTTTCTCAGTAGCCTCTTCAGCTGCTGACAGATTAAGCAGGTGTAACTGGTATTCAGAATTTTTCATTAGAGATAAGTGACAATAAGGACATCGTCCTGAGTTATCTACGAAGATTACAAAACTTGTCATTGACAGTCAGGGCTATTATTGTGGATGATTTGTGAACATGCGTATCCTATGCAGATTAACATTAATTTTTTGAAACATTTTATTGGAAAACTTTTGGAAAACATTGTCTTTGTTAAAATGAAATGGGAAAATGTATATAAACTGATCACTCTTTTATAATATTGATCTATATTACATTGTATTATTTAAATTACTGTACAAGAGCATGCACATTCACTCATGTTTTCGATGTTGTAGGGAGCCGTTCCATGCTGTCTCTGAGTCCTGCAGCGACCAGCAGAGGGCACACTGAGGGCACATCTGACTTGATGGTTGATGCATCCTATTACAACCTCTACCAGCCCACACGCTACTCCTCCTACTTCAGCAATCTGTACAACTACCAGCAATACCAGGTACTGTAAATGTGCCTTTACATGTCCGGTAGAGACAGTTTGGGCTGCTATTACAGGCTATAAATAAATCTATTATAAAAAGACTCAAAGCTGCATAGACTAATGTAGAATTAAATGTCCATGCATATCTACATATCCCCCACCTGAGTATTTGTTTATTCACGTTTGGGCATATTTACTAATTTGTTGGTTAAAATGTTTAGGCAAACAATGAAAGGGAAATCTAATATGTTATATGATAATAATATTATAAGACTGGTAATACAGTAACAACATGTGTCATCAGAATGTTGAATTAAACCAGTATATGAAAACCTAATTTCCCCCAAAAAATTGAAGCAAGAAGAATGTTTTATTATTTCAAAAACCTTTTTGTATTTATGAACTTTATTAAAAAATACAGCCGGGGGAAAATAAGAGATCATTCCAAATTTTCATTTCATATCAGTATTTCTAAAGGAAGTGTGGTCATTTCAGTCCAATCTCTATTGGAGTTCAACAAAATCAAACCTCAGGACGGACAAAGTCATCCAACCGCAATGTGAAAGAATGACAGAATGACATTACTGTTGTCTTGCTTGAAAGTGAATATGAGATTGTTTTCTTTGCAGTGTTTGAGTATTGAGTATTCATTTTTTGCAAATAGATGTAAATAGAAACAATATGTTTATTTGAGATTTAGGATAAATGTTGCTAACAGTTCACCGAAAGAAACAAACAATAAAATACATAAATTATAATATATAATAACTAATAATTTGAAAGATAATAAAAGCTTTTCACTCACCACTGCACACGTTCTATTGGTGATGTGACAATAAAAGTAATTTGATAATTGTACCTATACCAAAAGTGAGTTGCGTAACTTTTAGTGTACATAAACAGGAGACGGCGTATTATGTTCCTACTTGTTCACTTTGTAACAAGATAACAGGAGCCGTTAATAAAGTTGAGTAAGATCTCAGTGAATGACACCATTTAGAAACAAAGACTCAATAGAACATTTATTTTGAGTGAATCTATTGACTCAAAACACAGCCTCCTCTGGTCAAATCTTTAGTACATTACCCCACACAAGCACGATAGAAAACATCCGTGTGAACGCCAGCATGCGGCACACAGCTCAACACTCATCCACTCTGCATCCCGTGTCGCTCAGGCCGCGTTAATAAGGTGATTAAGTGTGTTGCTGCCGTGTTGATAGGGGCTGCTGTCATTGGACCCGGCTGGTCTGTTGAAGTTGGCAGGCCGTGGTGAGCTTCTGTTCTCAGTGTATAGTGATAATACCTGTGCCATCGTTCCAAGCCAATGGCTGAACACAGCAGGAAGGTGTGGAGCTTTCATGCCACGCTACACCTCTTGCTGTTTACATTTCCCTGCTCCCCCCAGCCGGAACCGCAACTAATTCTCTCATTGGAGGTTCTCTAACCCTTATCCACACTGTACATCTATCCCAAGATTCTCTGAGGAAGGATTTAGTAAATAAGACGCATATATAGACAAGCTTTGTTTTTTTAGCAGCAGTTTTTTTTTAGCTTAGGCAAAATAAGTTTAAAAGCTGGACAGTAAATATGATGTAAACAATTTGAATTTATCAGAACGTTGTAACAAACATTTAATTTAAGTCTAACAAATATTGTAACATGTGTTTGTTTGTAATGACTATTCATAAATTCTAAAGAGGTATAATATTTTATTACAAGTTATAAAAAGTGTAGAATCAGCTTAACACTTTGAGTAAAAAGTTCAATTTTAAATTCGAAGTTAATAATAATGACGAGCATTAACTCCCAAGATAAGATGTCGGACCTGATTATCCATATTTTCCCATAATGATCTTAAAAGGGTGGACAGGGCTTGTTGATATTGAAAAAAAAAACTAAAATAAAGATCTTAAAATAAATGTTATTATTTATACACTGTATAAAGATAATGTCAATGGCGAAGTATTGTTTATTCATTTTAAAGAATTTTTAAAATGTTTTATAATCTTAGAAATTTGTGTTTATATTCAGAAATTCAACATAGTTTCAAGTTCTTGATCCCTATATCCACTATATGCAGAACATACTGTATGTATATATGTAATAAATAAGTAAATATACTTGGATACGGATGCATCTAAACCCTCATGCATTAAACTCTACCTCTAACAATTTCATAAATGCTTCAACTAATGGTTATAGATTTGCCAACAATTTTGTAATCAGATTTACATTCTTAAAAATAAAGGTGCTTAAAAGGTTCTTCACAGTGATACCATAGAAGAACCATTTTTGTTCCACAAAGAACCCTTTACTCAGAAAAGGTTTCTCTATGGCATCGTGAAGTGCATTTATTTTTTAAGAGTGCAAAGCAAATAAAATAGGTGGCCTTGATTCATCTTTCAAATGGTGAAAGAGGCAATCTGAGATCAAAATTAAAGTCCCCCTTCAACAGAGCTGTGTTTAAACAGTAAAGCTGTATCTTGATATAAGCAATATCATTAACCTTTGCAATTCAGACCCTGGGACAAAGTGAAGAGATGGAGGCGGTGACCCTGGTTGCCATCAGGGATCCAAGTGCACAAATATCCTGAAATATGGTCCCATCAACGACTCGTGTGTGTGTGTGTGTGTGTGTGTGTGTGTGTGTGTGTGTGTGTATATAATGCTCATGAATGAGTCCCTGGAGAAATATAGATTTAATCTACCTTACGCTTGAGTAGATCCGATTTGATACAATGGGGATACTTTACAATATAAATCAGTGTGCATATACACAGGCTGATCTCCATATTAAAGTCATATTAGGTCATGGAATGAAGATTCTGTCTTATGTCACTGGGCTCAAGCTGATTAATAAGGACTTGTAAAACTGTTGCAATGCCATGATGGTATATCAAAGTTGAACGGGCCATGACTTTGAGGATGCCCTCAATTTCATGCTGTCCAATTTGATATCTTCAAACAGAGATCTTCCTATCCTGTATGTGCAGCATGGGCTGATTTAGACCGTGTCTAAAATGAAGAGCCCCTCTCAAGACTGACTGGGTTATTGCTAATAATCACTGTACATTGCACTATGTGCTCAAATTGAAACGGAAAGAAAATTAAACTCTCAGGGGTGGTTTACCGGACAGGGTTAAAGCCTAAACCTAGACGTAAATAAATGTTAGAGCTGTCTAAACTAAAACTTCTTCCTTTGGTATATATTTCAAATCAGACGGACTTACTTTTACAACGTACACTGCAAAAAATGACTTCCTTACTTAGACTTTTTTTCTTATTTTCCAGTGAAAATGTCTAAACATTCTTAAATCAAGATGCATTTTCTTGATGAGTAAATTGACCTAAGAAAATAAGTCTCGTTTTGTTTCAATAATCTTAAATTAAGGTTTACCTTTTTCTTAGTCACTCAATTCAAGATTATTTTTCTTACCCCATTGGCAGATATTTTTGCTTGTTTTAAGCACAAATTCACTGAAATTTCATATTTTTTTTACTAAAAACAAGACTTATTTTCTTAGGTCAGTTTAATCATCAAGAAAATGCATCTTGATTTTAGAATGTGTAGACATTTTCACTGGAAAATAAGAAAAAAAGTCTAAGTAAGAAAGTCATTTTTTGCAGTGTAGAACACATGTTCTAGACATGATGCACACGCATCACGAACGGATGACACTGTTTGGGGAAGAGAGTGATGTAAGCTATCATTATTTCGCTGCGAGCACAGTATAACATCTGACAGGACAGGATAGTTCGTTTTTCTGAGGTGAGAAACTTTTCATTTCAAAAGTAAGTTACAAAAATAACAATAGAATATTGACACTGTAAACCTCTCACATCTGACACTGGCTTCTGGGGTGTAGAGATGAAGAAGTTCAGAGAGGTAGACAGGCGCTATGCTGTGTAGGGATATATATATACAAAGAGGAGAATTTTAAAGTCTATTCTCTGACAAACCGGCAACCAGTGTAGGGATTTAAGAACTGGAGTGATGTGTTCATGTTTACACTTAGAGTTCTCATTGGGACCGAAAACGATTACCTCTGCCTTGTCTTCATTTAAGAAGAGGAAATTGTGGGCTAGCCATGTTTTAACCTCCTCTAAACATTTCATAAGAGAAGTAATCCCAGTGGAATTGTTTCTTTTAATTGGTAGATAGATTTGAGTGTCATCTGCGTAAAAATGAAATGACACGCCAGAATAGATAATTACGTAGAATAGAGCTCAGAGGTAGCGTGTAAAGAGAAAATGGAGAGGGAGCTAAAATCGAGCCTTGTGGAAGGATACAGGTCAGGGGTGCAGGAGAAGAGGTAAAGTTTCCCAACTTCACTAAAAACTTTCTACCAGACATGTATGACTGAAACCATCTCAGAACGTTAGCTTTTAGACCTACCCAAGATTCCAATCTTGATATTAGCGAGGAGTGGTCTACGGTATGGAAGGCTGAGGATAAATCTAAAAGAATAAGAACCAGAGTCTCCGGAATCAGTAGAGAGGTGAATATCATTTAACACTCTGAAAAGATCGGACTCAGTAGACTTTTAAGCAGACTAAAAACCAGTTTGAAACACCTCATAAATACAGTTACTTGACAGAAAACATTGTAGTTGATTCAGCACAATTTTCTCCAAAACCTTTGAAATGAAAGGCAAGACAGATATTAGCCGAAATTTTTTTTAGGTCAGAGGAGGTGTAGTCGAAGAATGAGAGACATCTGAAAGAGGTAGTGAGAATAGTATGGGCTTATGGTCAGAGATCATAAAATCTGAGAGCACAATATCCGTTACATCAAGACCATATGACCATATATAAGATCTAATGTATGGCCCTGAATATGGGTAGAGTCACTGATCCAAAGCGATCGTAATTTGTGGCAACATTGCCCATCAGTTCAGTGAAATGCTGTATAAGTGCAGAGGACGGTAAATATCCCCTAAACATACAGGACCATTCCAGTCTAACTGAAGAAATAGCTTCAAAACTGGAAAAAGCCATTACAGGGACCATTCGACAGCGTGCAGAGAGAAAGTTCTTTAAAATTGTTACTATCCCACACGGACGAGTAGAAATGTACAGTCAGTAGGGATCAAATCAGCATAGGGAGTTAGATCGCCAACCTTTGTCCAGGATTCCATGATGTACATAAAATCCAAGTAATGAGATGAGTAGAAATCGTTTAATAAGGTCTTGTTCACCAAGGAGCGGGCGTTCAATAATGAAGTAATAATAACAGGAGATGAGGATGAGGACGCTCTTTTCAGTGGATGAGGATGCTCTTTTCTTTACAGTAAAACACTGTTTTAAAGTATGCTGGGAACCGAACAACGCCGGTAACCATTCACTTGGATTGATTTTTTGTCCATACAATAGAGACGAATGGGCACTGCTGTTGTTCGGTTACCGACATTCTTCAAAATATCTTGTGTGTTTTGCAGAAGAAACTCATACCGGTTTGAAATGACAAGAGCGTGAGTAAATGATTAAAAGTACAGTCAGGATGTATGTTTCTTGAGTATCAAACTCATACCAGTTCATGAACGCTGTAGTTACTCGCAACACTGGAAAATGCATTCAGTTTTACTTTGAGAACAGTCTGAGCTTTCCAATAGTTTGATCAGGAGGTAATAAGGTGAGGTGATGCGCCGTTATCTCAGCGTGTCCATCTCCCGCCCTCTCCCACCTCTAGCGAGTGGAGCTCCGCTGCACTGCAGGTGGAGAATGAAAATATGAGGGTGGCGTAGAGGATCCAGACAGCTGATGGTGCCAGATAACAGCTCACGCAGGGAGGTAAGGGAGCCCAGCCAGCCCTTATTAATAAGGCTGCTCCACATCTAACAATGCTGAGGTGGCACAATACTAAGAAGTCTTTTCATTAGACCGAGATTGTTCATATTTGTGAACAGTTGGCCTTAATTTGGATTCATAAATGGCTTCTTAAACTAGTGCAATTTTGAGTTACTTTCAGCTGCACTATGCAGGCACTGCCGTGTTTCCAAAATTCTGCCCGGAATGTTCATACCCGAGATAATGATCGATATCATAGAGAATGATGTTGAATGTTGCATGAATTTCATTTCACTTATTTTGTTTATTTGTGTTTATGGAACATTTAAAGGGGGGTAGAAAATGCGTTTTGTTGTAGCATGGCACAAGCATTGGCAAGACCATGGGGGTTTTTTTTTTAGGGCCTTTTTCGGGATACTGACATACAACACACTTTCCATCACATTGCACATTTGCACATTTCACATAACATCTGGAAACTGTACATTGGAAGAAACAATAGGTTAAACCTGTAAAGAACATGTTTGAAACACATTTTGAATATAGTGCATTATTGTTTTTATTTAATTTCTAATTTTTTCTATCTTCAAGTATATTTGCAATATGTTTGCAGCATGTGTACACTTTCTTCTGCACTAAGCTTTTGTTGCAAAGTCAAATTCCTTGTGTGTGTAAACATACTTGGCAATACAGCTCCTTCTGATTCTGGAAAGGAACCTGCCTAATGCACTTTTTCAAAACACATTTTTGAAACAGCTTTTCTAATGTACATGGAAATGCATGCTTGTAGCATTGCGAACTGACATTTAGAGTTTGTCTTTTGCTTGTTGTGGCACTTTCCCAAAATGTTTTATTTCCCATTATTATTTTTTGTTTTGTTTTAAATTTCATGTATGTATTTGTGTGGCACTCTTGCAAAAATACAGTTCAATTTCTGTTATATTTGTCATAGGCAATACAAGAGGCTGACATTGTTTAAATAACGGTTTATAAAACTGTCAGGAGTTGATGGGGTGGGCAGTAAATGGTGACATATTACTGGCTGACAGAAATCAAATTCCATAAAAGCGAAATTGAAAACACCCTAAAGCCTCTGTGCTGCCAAGTAGACAGCTTATTTTAAAGTTCTCACAAGAGGAAAAAACTTGCCTGGGCAGTTTGTTGCAGTTTATTATAAAAAAGAGAGGCGGAAAACCTTTTGGTGCCTCTTGGTAAGGGGTCAACCATGACCCACATTGACCATTTATCCTCTCTTTCAGTCTGTGAGTTCATAGTGTCACATGTACTAAATGTACACAAATTTTATTGTTTGTTTTAGACATAATGCAATGTGTATACACGATTTAACGTTAAAAAATGTTGTATTTTCCACATACAGTACATGTTTGTATCTCCTCTTTGCCCCGCCTCTCTGAAACGCACAGAGTTTTAACAAAGCTCATCGCTCTGAAAAGCGAGGTGTGCTATGATTGGCCAGTTAACCAGAGCATAGTGATTGGTCGAATACTGCAAGCGTGTGACGGAAAGTGAGGCCTCTTACCATATTTGGAACATCAGGTTCCAAAGCATTTGTACTGATAGGTACGCCTTACTTGGGTATACATTTGGCGGTCTTGGTCAACTCATACCACAAACTGACGTAGATTTGTGGGGGTGTGGTTACACCAGGCGTTTTAGGCAGGTCTGGGTGAGCATTCACTTTTAGATAGAATGCATCTTTTGTTCCAAGAATTTTTGCAATTTCACGTTTCTAATGCATGGGCACAGATGCAGAAAAACATGTATTCGCGCCATTTCAGCCCTTTAAACCAAGGGTTTTCATTCAACTGGGAACTAAATTGTGACACGTTTCAATGAAATATACTTAGCTTTGTTTTCATATCTGTGACTCCCAAACATGTACATGTAATCCAGAGGGTACTAAAAGATTTAAAATGCTCTTTTCCACAACAACACAAGTTACAACATTATTTTTGCATCATAATATGTCATAAGCAACTTTCACCCTATTGTTTTTCTTCGCTCGTTTAAAAAATATATGGTGAAAAGTTCATCAGAACACTATTATATGTTTAATTAACAGTTTTCTTTCTACACCTGCATCACATCCCTCTGTATCACAGATGCCTGCTGGAGACGGCCGCCTGTCCAGCCATAACGTGTCTCCCCAGTACCGCACACACTCCTACTATTCACCTTACCTGAGTCAGGGTGCCTGTGTCCCACCCATTACCTGCCCTGAGCCCAAAGCAGCAGGTCAGTTCTACACACACACATCCACACACTCTCTCCTAGGCCCATAAACTTTTATCCAGAATTTATCAACAGTGAGCAAGTACATCTGAGGGAGGTTCACAGTCAAGGGCGCTGTAAAATTTATAAAAAATAAACATATTCAAAGGTAAAACTTTTATGAGGGTCATTTGTTCTGGTGACTTCCGATTTAAAGGACAAGGAGCGTGTGGTAAGCGCAGCAATCTAAATCAAAGAAAACAGACATCATAAGTTTTATGTTAACATTTTTAATGTGCTTTCCATTGTATAAAGCTCTACAGTTTTGAAATGGTATACTGTACAATTATTTGTTCATTTTAGAAAGTTGGAATTATGACTGCTTGCACAGCAAAACATGATAAAATCATTTTCTAGGTTTCGTTATCAGTAATTATAAAACTGCCAGTTCTGGTCCTTGATTCTGATTGGCTGAGCGGAGTTCTAAGCCGTTATAAAATACCCCGATATATAACGGCTGACGGCACCACATAGCCTAAATATCATTTTATTTACTTTATTTAATGAAACCTTGCTAAGCATATGGAGTAACTGTTTTATAAAAGCAATAAGCCCCGCGAAGCCGTGTGTTACAGTGCATTTTATAACAGCTAAGGGGGTTTAGGCACTCCGCTTCGCGTCGTGTCTAACAACGCCCCTTAGCTGTTATAAAATGCACTGTAACCCACGGCTTCTTGGGGCTTATTGCTTTAATGTAAACTCTTCTTTAATTTATTGAATTTATATGACCTACATGTTTTTTGGTTTTGTTTTATTATCAGTGTTAGATCGTTTATACATTATACACAAGCAGTGCAGAATAATTTGAGTATTAAAGGAAATCATAGCACTTACCTTGTGCATTTTGCGTTTCCGTGATCCACCTTTCCCCTATACAACCCTGCCACCTGCCCTGGACCTAAATGATTTTTTCATGCTGATTTCCAGTGGTTCAAACATATGAGGGTGCCTGTCACCCCCACTGTCATTGCATGGGGTTTTATGTTCCATTTCAACACAAAACACTCCGAGCTGGGTGGTCCTGTCTCCAAAACACAGAAACACGCAGGCCAGCAAAGAAGGGTTTATGTGCACTTTGTATTCACTGTATAGGAAGCTCAAAAACTGGCTATTGTCATTTGATGTTTTGACAAGCATCACTGTTATTGTTGCTCATTCTTTAGATTAGTTTTTGTTAAACAAGTATAACTTGTTTATCAATGGGTATGGAGCACTAATTTTTGCCAAATCTTTTTTTTGCCAAACCTTCTGAATGATAAATTAGGCATTATTTTGGTTAGTAAAGTATAATATAGTGCAAAGTTCATGTTTGTTCCAAATAAAGTGGTTGGATTCATAAGATTTGTAAGACAATTGGATAAATGCAAGCAACAGTAGGTTACCGATAAATCCTTTAGACAGGGTTTGTTCTCGCCTTCAGCAACACCTGAGCAGTTCACTTTTTTTGCTCTAGTGTCATATTCACAATTGTTTCAATTGGATACAATCCATACTCTGGATCTTGTTCCCAGCATTGTTGTGCTCTAGTAACCATAGAGGACTTTGTTAGGTTTGACAGATAAGTATAACTACTTCAACAACTGTTATGAGATCATTGTTTAAGAGAAAAAAAGAGACTGTAGAGTAAACGGCAAGCTCTCAAATTTACTGTAAAGTAACTTCCCCATAAAACGAGTGACAATGTAGCATTGTTTTGGATCTCTGTGTCCTCCGTATAATCTGTATAATCTGTGTCTGCGCCATGGCTGGCTCCCTGTGTGTTTATTTTCTTTAGCGGCGGAGTAATCAGTTCGCCAAATACGAGGCCAAATAACCTTCAGCGGTGTGACGCTGTCCTTTCCGAGCGGCCCCCACAGCTGTCTCTGGAAAATTGCCTCTGGGGTTAGTGAGCGGGAACAAGTTAAGATTTACAAACAATGATGAAGCTTGTCATGCGTCTTTCTCCATCCGTCACGAGCGGCGGCCTGCCGGGGCGTCGAAGTGTTCTTCATAAAACTCAGCTCGCTGTGAAATACGCCCCTGTGCGCTCTTTACTGCTAGGAGCTCGTCAGCAGCGCTCCGCCATAAATTGCCTGGGCCGGAGGTGACACTGCACTCCATCACCCGTCAGGGCAGCCATACCGCCACCCGCATCCAGCCGCCCAGCCCGTAAGATGATGTGCCCGCCGTGAGTTATGTTGGAATTTCAGTGTTATACGAGACAGTCTATAGGTTTTACTTTTTTATCTCGTGCTGTGTTTTTTCTTTTGGTCGTTGTTTATTATTGGAGTATTCATAGTTAGTTTTGTCTCGCGGACTGGGCCGACTTTACGGTTTGGGAGAGGGTGCTTTTCCCTCGTGAAGAGGATTGAAAGGAAGGGAATCGAAAAATCAGGAAATTCGAAAAATGCCTCCCGTTGTAGAATATTGTAGACATTGTATGAACAGTGTATTACATCTGCACGAAATATAATGAATTTCACGGTGACCCTGTTTTTGTAATACACAGTAAGGCATTGTATATGAATACAGAAAAGCTTATAGCGTAACAGGTTATTAACCAGCCAGTCGCACCCACACTTAAGTGCACGTCAAACGTAATGTGATTTTGACATGTATTGATCAGTCTGTAGCCATTCACAAACCACAAAATTAACAGGTCATGAATTGGAATTTTGTGTTTAGAATGTGATATTGTTTTGAGTGGTAGCGGACGCCTCGGAGAAAGTTCGGGGAAAACACAGAATCTCATAGGAGCAATCAAAGAGCTCATTCATTCATTCTTCACTGCAGAAACACAAAGGGAAATAATGCTTCTCTCTCCAAGCCTTAAACACAATTGAGAGGTAGAAATTTAGCAGGAAGAGGTGTAACGTCTCATCTAACAGAGGCCATAGAGCTTTTTTAACACTTAATCCATCCTGTTTCTTTTAATCCCTTTTGGAATATGTACTGAACTCGGGCACAACCTGTGCCCTTGGGGTTAAGTGCTGTTACATTTCTCCCATTTTTTGCTTGCTACACAGTTTCGCTAACTTGGCTAGAATTACAGTTTAGGGCAAGAGTTCATACGAAGCCACATGCACTAAGTTTAGAGATTTTAGTGATGTTTTTAAAGGAAAGATTGTGGAATGTTACATTTTGCCACACTTTCAAATGGCAAGTGAATTGAGATGAGAGTTTTTTAACAAACAATACAACTTACTGTTGTTATTTTGGCAACACGTAGATGTTTGACTTTGATAGACGTATATTCTACAAGACCCAAATTGGATATTGCTTTGGTTTAATATATTTAATTTTACGCATTTTACAGACGCTTTTATCTAAAGCGACTTACATTACATTATAGTATACATTTGTATATATACTGTATGGGTAGTTGAGAAATAAACCATAAATGTGTCATATGGTGTGACAGCAAAAGTAAAAAAAACAATAAAGATAAATCTCTCTTATCCCATTTTATAATATAAAATAATATAGTGTTAATAGTTTGTTTTTGACATTTTTTCTCATACAATAGGACACGTGTACGGTAAATTTGTCAACTGCATAGATGTATATAAAGCACATGTCATTAAAGCACTCAAAATAAGCTTCTCTTCAAAACTGCAGCTGTTCTGGAAATGTGTTACAAAAAGTTTCCTTATATTTTCATTTTGATGCTGTAATACAGAATACAGATATTATTTCACTGCTTGGTCAGTTATATGCTAAGTTAATAGACCTCTTATCTTTGCACGTCTGACTGGTTACTTTAGTGTATCATTAGACTTTTCTGATGCCAACTTAAATTAATACGTAACTGGCATTTAAGTATTTCAAAACTATTAAAATACTATAAATAGCCGTTGTTAGCGCTACACCCTTAGCTATTTGTTTCTACATGGTGTTTTGAAAACAAAAAACAACAGATAAAAGTAACACAGATTTTCCACTAAAGAGTAAAACGTGATGAGATGATAATCATTTGATTAGTAAACGGTTTGTATTGACAGTTTTGAATTGGAATGGATAGCAGTACAAATGTAAAGGAGACTCAGACATGCTATAGTTATATAAATATAGTAGTTACAGTTCTATAAGCTAGAAATAATTCTAATTTACATTGTCGCAGTTACCAGACCACCAGCGAATTTGTCTTTTTTTTGTTCATTTCAGACCCTGAATCGATGTCTGATTCGATATCTGTGAGAAATTTGGTTTAAATAAATAAAAAACTGCATACAGGGTTTGACCTCAAGGACAGTGACATCACATTCAAATCACTGAAGTGTGTCAGATAGTCGGGGTATATGCTGAGAACCTGTGCACATCTCACTTCATTTTAGCCAGACCAATTAACTGGTCAATATTGGGCCATGTAGAGATAATAGGCTTCAGCCAATAACTTTGCCCACTCCCCTGAATAATAAACGTGAGCTGTTTTAAAATGTTTATAGTGAATCTTGAGTAAATAGCTATTGTGTAAAATGCATGTCAGATTTCAGTAAAATTGTGAATTGCATTTGCCACAATTACATGGCATTACAATACTGTATGGGTTCTCCTTAATATTCCTCCTCCATCCAATGACCCGGAAACCAATTGAGGATGTGAGGAGAGAGGAACCTTTCTGAGGAGTCATGAGCGAGGATACACAGGTGATTCCTTTGCGGAAGTGTTTTATCGACTGAACCTGAAGCGTGTATAAATTCTCCTCCTCCTGCACATCGTCACATCTTTAGATAATATTCGAGTTAAATCAGCCTAAAATAACCCATGTAACCCCTCCTGATTTCTCTTCGCAAATTCTCTCCTTTACCTTAACTCATTGCTCCAGGTCTACATCCCCTCCCGTCATCTTCGGTCTGAAAATGAGCGACGCCTGGTTGTTCCATCACAGAGAGGCACCAAATCGCTTGCAAAAACCTTTACTCATTCGGTTCCTCTGTGGTGGATGAACTGCCAGCCTCCACCCGAACTGCAGCATCCTTCACAACTTTCTAAAAACAGCTCAAAACATAACCGTTCCACATTTATTATGTCTTCCATCTAAAAAAAAAATATATATTGCTGTTCATTTTGTCCCTTGCTTACTCCAACTTAAATCCTCCAATAAGCATGGCCTTGTAAACTAACGGTACCGTAAAGCGTGTTGACAAAATGTTTATATGCTCTCCTACTTGTAAATCGCTTTGGATAAAACCGTCTCCCAAATGAAATGAAATGTTATGTTATGTTAACATATATTTGACATACCTTATTTAAATTTAAACTTTTAAGCATTATTTTAACTCACTTTATTGTAGTGGGGATTATGACATCTGCCCAAAGTACGTATTTAACTCGATTTTTTCAATGTGTACAGTCATCATTAATTGACAACGCTTTGAAGTGACACTAGAGAGAGCAAGGATATGCCATTTCACTTCTTTAAATTCCTCCTTTCTCCTCTTTTCCTTGCTCCCTTCCCTCGCATCCTGAAGGGGTGGAGCTATGACGCGAGGAAAGGAAACGTGACGCACAAATAAGAATCGAGAAGCACCCGAAGTGTATATCAGCTATAGAACACCCAACTCTTAAGTTATTCTTTGCCTTGGTATGGCTTTGCTGACAGAATAGTACGAAGGATGACAGGAAACTTTGCGGAAGAGGGAAGGGAACAGGAGTGGGGGGATGACCACGAGCTAGGACCTGAAGTCAGGTTTCCAGGAGCATCCCTGGACTAGATTTGTCAGAGCGTACCCCGTCAGGCTACAGGCTCTGGCAATGCTCTAGATATTTGACCACAGATGAGAAAAACCATAATTCTAATTCATATCATCGTCACTTTATTGAACATGTTGTGCAGTCTGATATGTTTGACCATTATCACTATTATCCAGGTTGTGGATTGTCCATGGATTGACGTTTTCGTAATATGTACCTTACACCCTGTTTATGTGATGCTATTCCATATTCCATATTCATTTATTGCTTTTTGTAAGCTTACTTAGTTGTAATTATGTTTATGCAATGATTTTATTCAATATATCAATTTCCAAAACTGAAAAACTTTGAATTGGAAAGTGTCTTTACATTCCCACCTTAGTTATTGATTGGAGCAAAATTGTTGGGCTTCCAATCCAAAGACTTTCCCAGGAAATGCCGAGTCGTGACATTTAGTCAAGTAAATCAGAGAGTGAACCAGTGGCCTGCAGGCAAAATCCCTGTGTGGAGTGTTATTTAACAGCACAGTCAGTAACTCCTCCGTGTCATGCTGTCTTCCTTTCTCCATTGCTGATGCTAAACGCTCTGTCTTTTCTCTCTATGGATCTGTTAAATACCAGTGTAATTGCCTGCTCCAGGCTCAAGCACTGTTGTAATGTGTTGTACAACATTTCCATTAACACTTGCCTGCGGCACTGAGGAGATTAAATGGATAATGACTGCAGCGAAGGGTTCTGCTCTCTTTAGCACACTGTACTCCTCAAGAGACCCGCTGTCTGTTTTACAAAAAGATGAAAATCTCAATTTATATAGTTGTGCGTCATATAGAGCATTAAGTGCTATTAATGAGCTCTTAGGTGAACCGGGTTTTCATCTATACCGTCAAGAGCTTCTTTAATGTGCAGTTTTGAACATTGAATAGAGTAAAGCAAAACATTTTTAGTTTTGGAGGAGATTCATTTTAAACATAATAAACAAACAAAATCATGTTTATCAGTGAAAATTAATTTTCATCATTCAGCAAAAGGTTTACTTTAAGGCCGTAATTAATTGAAGCTCTTAACTTTAAATCATTTAGCTGTATATTCACCCAGGGAAGGCTTAAGTCTCTCCCCACACGCTCACACACCGCCATGTTAACCAATTGCCTGCATCACTTATTCTGAGCTCACAATTATTTTCTCTCCTTTAAAGATAATGACACAAAATCCCTCAAATCATCGATTCCGTGTCTCAGGTCATTATAGTATATCTATAATGTTTCGACGGATGGGCGCGCGGGCAGGGAGACGGACGGGTCATTTGCAGGGGCGGCGGCAGAAGTGCCAATGATTTAGCAGAGAGGAGGGCCTGTCAGCTCTCTCGGAGACACTTTGAGACTGGGGACAGATCGGCAAACAATACAGGTCTGGAGGTGCTTATGTGTTTAATTAGCCTCTGACCCTGACACCATGTCTCCTGTCAGACGTTACAGGCCACTCATGCTGATCTCTAAGAGACCAATAATGGGAACTGAAGTGGCTGATGATCTCTGATGCGATTCGGTGGCGAAACGGCTGCTGATGAGCTTGGACTGGTTGAGAACGAAGGGATGTGAATATTCTACGTCATTTGTAGTTTTTTTTGCATTGTTTTCAGAATCAATGGAATTTAATGGGAGCAAATTAGAATATGTTGAAAATGCCTTAGTATTTAGAAAAAACTGAATGCAGCATTTATATGAATAATACGGGGGTTGTTGTTTTTAAAGCATTGTGCCACTTGCAGTTTCTTCAGATGATGTTAAGAAAAATTAATGCAAAAAATCAATTCCATGCAAACGTCAACTTTATATGAAAAGCTATTTTTTTGACCAAAGGGTTTCACCATACTGATAGGTCAGATGTCAAAATTAAAATACACATCTCTCAAAGTTTTTAAAGGATTTTTTTTTTGAAGCATAGTTTCCCTTCGTCAGGAAAGTGACATAACAGTGTGGCAGGACAGACACGAAACGGACACGGTTTGCAGTGATTAGCCCAGAGAGTTGTTTATTTACAACAAGAACAGAGTGATATAGGTGAATACGTGGGCAAAGTCCAATTCCAAGAGCTCCCTTCCGGGTGAGAGGTGCAACCGTGATCAGTGGTTAAGTGTAGGTTTTCGTCTCGATCTGCTGGACGTCAGGCACTCGTATCTTCAAAAAGAGGAAAAGAGAAGAGAGGACAAGGTATAAAAACACAATGGGTGACTCGCCACAACAGAATTCTCATATCCCTAACTGTCCATATTCCTCATAAAAAGGCACATGAAAATGAAAATAAAATAACTATTTCTTTATCTATGGAGAGACATTGCTTCTCCATTTGTTGGGGATTATTGCCTTTGGTTTAAACATTTTAATTTATCAAATCCTACAAAATATGTTGTCTTTGAAAAAGTTTTTGTCACATCCATAACATACATTTCTACCTCTTTTAAAAAGGAAAACTTGTATAAACTGAAATTGTCTGACGTCTTGACTCAGTCAACAGGGGTTTAGCAAAATATAAACAGATAATTTAATATATTGGTAATAAATACATTTTCTGAGAATTTAATTTCAAGTCACATTCATATTACTGGAATTTCCCATTTAGTTACTAGCACACCCAATTTTTCCTAAATTTCCTCTGGTTTTTAAGATGTAAGATTAATTTGTTCCGTTGATTGAAATAAAGTAGAAATCGGAAAGTGCTATGAAATTGAATTAGATTATAAATATAATATTCCTAGCAGAACAACCGTTGCGTGTTTTTGTATTTTCTAAGTAAAATCCAAGCATCCATTGCTTCGTACTGCGTGTCCCACTGTGATTATGAGTCAGAGGTCCAGTCTGAGAACAGCATCCGTCTCTCTTGCTGTTCACTGGCTGAAGAGTCAGCATCTGTTTGAGGTGATGCCTTCCTGCTGTAGGCCTGTGTTTTCTGCACCATTAAGTGCTGCCACAACTCTAATGATTGAGAGACTTGCATGTCATTCTACAGGCGGAAGTCCATCTTCCCAGCGCACCAAAGCGGTGTCGCACGTAGGTGCGGATTCGACACCGTTCTTTGTTAGATTGATACAGTCAAAGCTGCTTTGGAGTTTTCAATTTTGATCTTCGTGAAGGAGAGAGACTTGCACGTTCGAGCATGTACGTTTGCCTGTGTGTGCCCGGTTCACGTTATCTCTGTGCAACTGCGTGTGTTTATCTAAGTGAAGGCATTATGGACCCTCATGGCCCACTGCTGGCAGTATATGACTTGCAAGGAAAGAGCTTATCCACAATAGATCAGGCCTGAATTACCATCTTCTCTCACATCTGGGCTTTTGTTCACTTCTTCCAAACTGCCAGAAATGATTGAGCCTTCTTTCAATGTTTCCCCTCCCCTTTTCATGCTCTTTTAAAAAAAGCTTCCTTTTGTTAAACCACACAAAGACGGTTTAATAGTTTGGAAATCTAAGATAGTCAGCCGAACAAGGGTGAATAGGTCAGAAGTTCAGATGTGAGAATAAGCTCTTTCGGGGCTTAGAGAAAAGTAAATCCTCTCTTGTTTCAGTACTGTTTTACACTTGACAGACACGTGTGATTTTTGTTAAATTCTTGTGTCAGTGCCAGTGTGTAGTTTACACAGGAAATTTCTCGTTTGGCAACTTGGATGAATACATCTGTGTTGGAAAGGTCTTTGGTATATGTAGAGTGTTTTGAGAGGATTTCTTTACGACATTAATTCTATATTACAGATATGTTATATATTCAAAGTAAAAGCAAATCACGTACCCGTTTAATTTGTATTTAGTCTCATCTACGTTTTAAAGCCTGATTGTTTGTATTACACAGCGTTTATAAGCGACCCAACATAAGTCTATATTAAGTGGTAATACAAAGATAATCAAAGGCAACGAAGCCACGACGCAGAACATGTCTGCTCACCGAACAACCCCGCAGGTGATTTACCATCCCGCGAACGACCCGTCCAATCACCCGCAAGATCTCTGCTTTCATTATACCGTAGATTTCCCCCTGATGAACTCCCTCAGAATTAACTCTGCCCCTAATTCCATCCCCTCCTCGCACAGCCGCTCGCAGGCTTTTACTGCTGCGCAAAGAGCACCGGTGCAGTTTAGCTACACAAACATTTGTATTAACGATTGGCCAGTTTGGAATTGGTGACAAACTGCGGGCGGAGCGCAAAGTTTTGTAGCCTGAAACCAATCAGGAAGTTAATGAGGAGAAAAATTACTCCTTTTCGCCAGCGCCCCTTAATAACCTCCACGCCAGAGCAGCGCAGAGGAGGAGAGCTAGATGGGAAAAAGGGATGAGAGGCGCAGTCTTTATGTTCCTTTTCTCGGGTTATGAAGGTCAGGAAAGCAGCTGAACTGGATTTGTGTGACTTCCCCCCTCCCGACGCTCATAACTCTGCATAGAGACTGTAATGCATTAGCTTCATATGGACATTGAGATGAGTGGCGACTTGGCTCGATGCGCAAACCGTGATCCGTGTTTATAGGGAACTGTAATGGATTGTGCCGCTACTGTTTCAGTTTTACATTAACGTAGCTAGTAATTAAATTTATAGTTTTATTTGACGTCAAACAAAGTCTCTGACTGATGTACTTTTTAGCACAGATTCAGTGCGATTCTTTAGTTCTCTATGACATGTTGGAGAAACTCAGCCGAGTAAACACAATACTGTTTGCTCAATAGCCATTTGCTTGGTCAGCAGTCTGTCTCGCTCAATACGTGTATCGTCAGGTTGAGTGAGTTTGCCAAAGTAGCTAGAACTTACTGCAGTGTGAGATTCATTAAATGGTCTATTGTGTTTTCTTTGTTGTAATGTTGAGAGCTGACCGCAGTGTTCCTGTGGTTATTGATGCTGTGTGGTTTAAATGAATAAGCTGATAATCACAAGATAAGAAATCCTTACAGCAGCAATATTCCCACTTTTGTTTTGTTCCTTGTCAAGATTCAGCTTGTTTACAATTTCTTTGAAGGACTTCAAATCTATTATAAATAATCAATATATATAATATTTTAGGTTTATCAAAGTAGTCACATTTGCCTAGAATTAGCAAAAAAGTTACATTTGTGTATTAGGCAGTACTAACAGTACGTTTAATATACATTTTATTACCATGTGTGTTCCCTTGGAATCAAACCCATGACATTTGTATTACTAATGCTCTAACAATTGAGCATCAAAAACACCCTGGGATGTTTTTAAGCAGTGTTGAAAGCGCCCAATTTCATCATTGACATTCAGACACATGCCTTGAGATCAAAATGTTTTTAAGATCCTGTAATTTGAATCAAGCGACCCTAAACTTTTGAACTTTTTCCATCTAAACCCTACCAATGTGTGAAATCAGCCAGCATGAGTATTGTAGGTGTCGGATGTAATAATTTAGAAATTGCTGTAACCAGATTGTGTGGTAGCACATGCATATGCTTTTTTACAACTATTAGTTAAACTGTTCTTACCCGTCTGATTTCAGCTTTCTCTGATGGAGCACAAGCTGACCACAGTTTGACATCAATGACAATCAGCTCAATGACCAGCGATGAGAGCAAGTTGGAGTGTGAGAGCAGCTCAGAGTCTGGAAACTTTTCCGTGGACTCCATCATAGAGGGAGCAACCAAATGAAAGGCTTCGACAACCTAGCTTTATACTGCATTGATTCTAGTGACAAAATAGTACTACACTGTTAGTTATTTAGTAGGACGTACTGATCAAGTTGATTATTGTGTTTGTGTTTTTTTCTTCAGAATTATCCTTGACTTTAATTGTGTTTTAGTTTTATTCTGTTTTTCTCTAATAGAAATGAGCTTGGGATGATCAGATATGCACTATATATAGTTAGTTTAGTGTGTAGTGTCACTATGTTTCAAACCGTTTGATTAAGATTAATGGGTTTAATTCCTTTTGTAAGACAAAACATGTGAGAAAGATCAAACCATATACACTCCAATCAGAACTCCGTTGAAGCTCAATGTTGCCGTCATTGCTCATATGGAACATATAACTTCCTTCCTACGACCTTCATGATGCCAAAGTTTATCAGAGTTCTCGGGCATCTCCACAGTCTTCTGTTGCAGAGGAGGGTGGGGCAGTTGGGTTAGTTTGCTGGTAGACGGGAACCGATACTATTAAATTATGCTTCAATCTCACAGCGAACAGCTTGTTTATTTATGACCATCACTAAAGGAAATCATTTAACTTTTGATGATTTGCATCCACCGTGTTCCTACTCATGATCCAGCTTATAGGCAGCACTCTTCTGAGCTTTCTTTGTCTAATGTTGAGCTGTGCCCTCGATTTTAATAGTGTTTGAACAGCTAGTGTCCCATAGTCATGAATAAACGGTAAAGGAGAAGGGGACACAAAACTTTGTCTGTTTAGGTTGCTGAAGGTTTTCGTGACACTCTGTTTAACTGTTAACTAAAATTCTAAATTGATTTTCACAGTGTTTTGGAATCTTCAAGATCCTTGTTGTTGACAAAAAAATGTTTTTGTATTTTTATAGTTTGAAGAGGTTGAAAAGACACGTGATTATCTTTAAATGAAAATTCATTTTTTTAATATTTTGTGCATTTAAACTTAACAAACAATACATTTTATGATGGCTATTTTTGGACTAACTTAGTAATTTACTAATACACACTTTAAAGGCTTCTTCTCACGCTGGTTTTGTGTAAACCTAACCATTGTGGTGTTATGGTGTGTTCCCCAACACCATCATGTTACAAATATTTGTATTATTGTTATCATTATAAAACAATGCAAAAGCTAATTTGCGATTGCTGTGTGTTTATATTCTCTTCATGTTCTGTGGAAATAAAACGGTTATTGATGACTGACTTTCATAGGCTCCACTGTGGGGAGCACAATATTAAACCAAATATGAAGATTACTTGTATTTTCTTTGCTCTGAACCCTGAAAACATTCATTCGATTCTGCCCCATCTGCTGTAATCAATAACCCGACCATCTTGTTTTTTTTATTAAATGCACTTACTCTTAATTTCATCCCCCAGTGGTTTTAGTGAGAAGAATGTGGAGTTACCTATATGGCTTTGGCATTATAAATCACTTCTGGAGAGCAGATTGTACAGCAGTATCGATTGATCCTGATATATCACAGAAATTTACTGTCACTTCTGTTTTCAATTAAAGATACAATCAGTCAGATAATGACTTAATTGGATTTTACAGAAGATTGAGTTTTATTGTCCTGTGCTTTATGAGTTTAGTTAAGGAAGGGCGCTTTATCATAGGCTGTCAGCGGCTGCTGGGCTCCACCGTGATTTCGTGTCCTTCTGTTGCTGCTCCTGGTTTGTGTCCCGCCGACAGGCTGAAAAGTGTCCGTGGATTTGTTTTCCTTGAGCTGCTATTGTGCCATCAATCATGAGCGCTGCATGAAAGATAACGCCGCTCCTGTCCCAAAGTCTCCACTCGTACTGGGTGGGGGGAGACAGGTGCTAGAGCTGCATTTTCTTAAGTCAGAGGTTTTCGATTTAAGAGAGGAAGAGGAGGTCATCATAAAAGTGTTTGATGACAGTACGTTGTGAAAAAAGGCCCGGTTTAATCTGTAATAATACGTTTATTTGAATTGAATGCATTTTTATTTTGCGAGTCTCAGTAGATATTAAATAATATTGGACAGTGAGAGTTGAATAGAAATGACAAAGATTAATTAAAATATGGGACTCAGATTTGTGGGGTACATGTAAAAGGCCATTCTGGAAAAGTATGTTTCTTTATTACATTTTATTGTTCACAGCCATGCCATAGAAGAACCATTTTTGCTTCCACATAGAGTTATTCAGTCAAAGGTTCTTTAAAGAACCATCTCTTTCTTACCTTTTTATAATCTGAAGAACATCACCAAAAACATGTTTTTGCAAATAGAGAAACCTCCTTCAGATGTTAAAAGTTCTTTGGAACCATTTAGACAAAAAAAAAATGATGGCATCGTGAGGCACTCTTATTTTTAAGAGTGTAGTTGTCAATTCTTGGTATATGCTCATATTATGGGGGGACAGTTCACCCATAAACAAACATTCTGTCTTCATTTTTATGTCGTTTCAAACCTGTATGACTTTCTTTCTTGTGCAGAACACAAAAGAAGATATTTTAAGAAAGTTTGTAATCCAGCAGCACTGGGACCCATTCCCTTCTGTTGAATGGACACAAAACCAATGCAAGTGAATGGGTGCCAGTTAACAACATTCTTCGAAATATCTTCTTTTGTGTTCTGCAGAAGAAAGTAAGTCATATAGGTTTGAAATGACAAGAAGGTGAGTAAATAATGTTTTTGGTTTAACTATCACTTCAATTATATCAACATGCGATTAAACACAAGACCTTGAAACCAATATGAAGCCTTTTCCCTTTAGCACTAAACAAACTGAGAGTTTAGACAGTAAATAAATAATATGAGATGAGTGTTGCGGTCTGTTTATAAATAACTTCAGAATTGTTTTCAGTTTATCTTGAAATTGTATTCGTGAACTGAACTGAATAATAGAAGTCAATCAGAAGCCAGTAGAGTGGTTTATAGAGTGAACAGTCTGGCTTTGTTCACATTGAGATGGAGAGGGTGTGACTGGGAGGTCCAGTCCTGTCACCGTGTCCATCATTTGAGTGCCCTTGGAGGATCTGCCTATATAGAGGGAATAACCAGACATTTGACTGGACAGATGTCCCATCATTACTCACAACATTGAAACTATCGGCTGCCTGTCAGTGGGCTACAATTTAAGAGCAGACTATTGGGCTCTCGATGGACAGTTCAATTTACAGATTTAACATTGAGTCTAAATATTGTCACTATAAATGAAGCTGAATAAAACTGATCAGTATAACAAAAGGTTGTTTTACTTAAATCAAGAACAGGATACAGAAAAATGGATTTTTAGTTATTTTCCTTTTTTTTATTCAGAAATATTGTACAATTTGTTTCACAACTGAGAAACCCCAAAAATAAAATGATTTGATACTGTAGGTGCTATTTAGATTATAATCAGATTTTAAAGCAAACAGGCAAGTAACATTGCTTAAACGCATAAGTCAATTGAGTAGTCATGACTCAACCTTCAACCTGCTAACAAGTACAGTAACATTTGACATGTTTGAGTGTGTAAACTGTATGAATATGGTAACTTATATTGTTTTCTTTCTAGAATAAATCACTTATGGAATACATGTTTGATGTTAACGAGTAATTCCTTTAAACGCTTAAACACAAAAAATATCTATATAAAGAAAGGCAGTATGATGCACGTTACCTAAAGGACCAACGCAATTACTGTCGCAAGTAATTTTACTTTGAAAAATATTAGATACTGGAACCAAGAAGTTCTTGTTCAATAACTAAACTGTGAAAATTCATAGAGTAACAGCCTTAGGGATCAACAAAAATAAACCAGGCTAGCAGTGCTTAAAGTGGTCTGCTGCAGGGAGAGATGGTCATACCCCATCATCACCAGTTTCTATTAGAAAAAAGTAAGGATCAAACATAGTGTTTTACTTATGTGTGACCCTGAATCACAAAACCAGTCTTAAGGAGCACGGGACAGATTTTGGTAAAAGACAAAAATACATTGTTAAAATGATCTATTTTTCTTTTATGCTAAAAATAATAGTACAGATCATGTTCCATGAAGATACTTTATACATTTCCTACCTTAAATATATAAAAACTTTATTTTTGTGAGTGGATGGCCTGCCACAGTGCCCCTGATTAACAACCTCAAAGACGATTTTCTCAATATTTTTTACAAGTTTAAAATATTTTTTGCACTCTCAGAATTCAGAGTTTTAAACTCTCAGCCAGATATTTTCCTATTCTAACAATTCATACAACAATAGTTTATTTATTCAGCTTTCAGATTATGTAAAAATCTCAGTTTCGAAAAATTGACCCATAAGACTTGTTTTATGGTCCAGGGTCCCATAATTCCTTACATACATTTATGATTGATATCTAGTGAACCCTTAGCAAGAATGTTCATATCAGTATCCAAATATACTTGTGTCTTTGTCTTACGTTATTATGGAATATAGTTTTGAAAGTCTACAAGCACATTGTATTGGTAAGACTGAATGACTGAACAGTTTCAATCACAGAACAGAACTGTACTGATCAAAGACATATTTATATATAAAGGGGGGACAGATTTTTTATTAATTCGTTTATTGGGCCTTTTATTGATATGGACCAACACAAGAATAACTGCACGTTGTTTAATGCAAAAACTTATGTTGGTATATTTTCAAACTTTTTATTTTTACTCAAGGTTGCAATCTCGAATGATTATCTGCTTCTTCTTCTAATTTTGAGCTCTAAAAGTAGCTAGTTAACAAAAAATGATATTCTTCTGTTTCACGTGAGTGTATGGTACATATAAAATCGTTTTTTTATTCTTTGTATCAACTTTCAGGTCAAACTACTAATGAAAATGAACTCCATATTTACAGCATTTATAAAGGTTCCCCCTATTTTTGCTTAACATATTGTAGAGCACCAATTATGTCACATTATGACTGGTACGTTGTCTCATTCGTGTTTGTTAAAATATGCTTGCTTTTCTTGCTTATTGTTGACCTTTTTTATCGAGGCTGTATGTTAATTTGATGTATTTTGCAGTGTTTGCCAGAAGCTAATAATTTGATTATCATTTGCTCTAACCTCCCATTCCCATTGCTGCGAATTCCCCTCACATGCGCTGACCGCATGCTGCATTATTGTCACCTTGAAATTTCATCTGCCATTTTCCAATTAAAAGCTTAATAGTCCTGGAAACGGAGTTCATGTGGTGAAGTTTACCGTGGCCCCCAGTTCTCAAAGTTGTGCTGCCGGGATCCCATTACGTGCTTGAATAAACCCATTTAGGAACAGAAACGGGACGCGAGGGTGCCCGGTGTTGAGTTTCTCTGGACTTTAAAAGCGAAGTGCATCGTTTGAAGAAAGGTGTGCTGCAATTTACACCCCACATCGCTTGCCAAATAGATCTGAAATCCCATACATTTAATTGAAGGGTTATGTATATTTTGATGTGCGCGTAAAACTAAATGTTGCTTTTCAATGTCATTCCCTAAATTCGTTGAATTTGTTTTCATCGAATGCATTTTATATCTCATTTGGTACAAGTCCGTGTCATATTTGCTCAATTAACTCTTCCAGCACGTCGCTCTATTCAACAATTTTCATGGGAATAAGTTAAGGGCTTATTCAAATGCAAACCAGTATATTATTGTCGCCTGTGTTTAATTCCGACTCACAGCGTGGGGTTCAACTAAATACTAAAGTGGTTTGAGGATTTTCATGAAAAGCTCACAGCAGTTATGTGAATTATTTTTCAACATTCCCACTTAATTCTGGAATCCCTTTCTACTATGTTGGAAAAAACTGCTATTGGTCCGTTGTCATACAACATAGGAGGTGTCTTGTTATAATTCTCTTATAATCTTTAGTTTTTGCGCAAAGTTACAAGCAGCCTATCTGTTAAGATAAAGTACACAAGGGTAAGTTTAGTTATTGGATCAAATGTTTTAAACTGTAAAATATTTTCTATTGAACAGCTCAATGTAGGTGCACGTAGCTCATGGGCTGCTCGTGACAGTGATGGGAGAAATAGTTACTCGTTTGTATTGGTAGGTGTCAGATGGACTGATGCACTTCTTTATTGCTGGGGGAAAGGTGGATCCACTTCTTAAAGACTCAACACCTCTCATCACGAGTGTAGCGAGAATCAGAGGGGCTTGATCTCTTGCCTACTTGACAGCACTCTTACTCTACGCCTTATCTGATGCACTTGCGCCTCTGCCACATCTGTAAACGACTTGAGAAATGAATGGCTACGGAGCACCCTACCTCTACATGGGGGGCCCGGTGTCCCAGCCGAGAGTGCCCCTCCAGAGAACCCCCAAGTGCGCCCGCTGCAGAAACCACGGGGTGCTCTCCTGGCTGAAAGGGCACAAGCGTTACTGCCGATTTAAGGACTGCACTTGTGAAAAATGCATTCTTATCATCGAGAGACAGCGGGTCATGGCGGCTCAGGTGGCACTGAGACGGCAGCAGGCGAACGAGAGTTTGGAGAGTCTGATCCCGGAGTCTTTGAGAGCACTGCCGGGCATCACGGTGGGAAGCGGAGAGCAGAGCGCGAATCCCCGACCGTGCGAGATAAACTTGCGCTGGAGCGCAGATAGGGTCACTCCTAAACCATCTCAAGGTAATCTCTCCGATTACTTAAACAACGTCGTTACATTGCAACTTTTTAGAGGAAAGGTGTTTTCAGTGTTTTTCATTTTTTAAATAATTGTTATGAAATTATTAATCTGCTTCAAGGAACTGAAAGGTGTAACATCATAGAAAACAACGTCTGGGGTTTTAGCATACATTAAATACGTTAACGTAAATATTTTCAACAACATTTAATTTATGACAATACATATACATAGATAACAAATCAAGTCATTAATTACTAAATTACCTATTTATTATTGCAGTGGTTTAGAGACGTGAAAGTACGCAGAAACGCATGAACTCCAGTGCGTGTGAAAATACTACAGTCCACAAATTAAATTGTTTTTTTAGACTGTTTTTCGTTTTGTTGTTACAGTGTTTGTACGAAAAATAAATAAACACACAAATTTGTAAATTATAAAACAGGGATACTGTAAAACGAAAACGAAATTTGCATCGATACTCAGTCCCTCTATTATCAGTCAGACCATTGATTTTTGAATAATTATTATCATTTCAGGATTGTATTGTATTTTGTGATGGTGTTTTTTTTATAAAAATGGTCTGGCAATTACATAAATATTAATAATGCAAATATGCAATGCCGCAACCAATAATTTGGGGCAGGACAGAGGTGTAAGATGAGAGTCCTGCTGAGATGCGGAGGACTTTAAATTGAATATGAAATGTTTCCAAACTAATGGTAATCAGTATGTTAAACTGTATTAAAGGACAATCGACAAGACATTTTCCAGTGCCACACAGTTAGCGTTGAGATGTTAACAGCCTATAAAGTCAACCATTATAAATCACAGCAGCGCTGACAGACCAATAGAGAAGTTGTGCTTCCCATCTGCAGAATCAGCCAATGTTCGAGTATGGTGAATCTAAACTTAAAAGTGCATATGGAATCAGCAGGCATTAAGAAATACTCATGGAAATAGCAAATGCATTTTAATGTAAGTTTAAAGCCTCATGGTATAAACATGTTTATGACGTCCATTTATGTCTTGCAGATCTAAGCGATGACTTATCTGGTGAGCAGTCAGGTGGAGAGAATGGAGGCAATACCAGTGACAGGGAACCAGAACCAGTCAGTTCACCTGAAGAGTCCAAACCTAACTTGTGCTGCACCCCTGACACATCAGACCCAACTCCCCAGCCTGAAGAGTCTCGCCTTGGGCTGTCTAAATCCTGCACCGACCCGGAGTCTAAAGCCGACAACTCCAAATACTCCACAGAGCCCAGCCTACTCATCGAAGGCCTCTCGGGCTCTGTATCTCTTCCTTTCAGCCTGAAGGCCAATCGACCGCCGCTAGAGGTACTGAAAAAGATTTTCCCTGCCCACAAACCTGCCGTGCTGGAGCTGATCCTGAAGGGCTGCGGTGGGGACCTCGTCGGAGCCATCGAGATCCTCCTCTCCAGTCGTTCTACAATGAAACCGGAAAAGATCCTGTCTGAGAACACCGATGCTCTTGTTCTTCCCTCAAACGGCCACCTCTTTGAGCACCCTTTAAGCTCCTACCCGGTTTCCTCCAAGTGGTCTGTTGGTTCGGCCTTCCGTGTTCCAGATTCCCTGCGCTTTTCCTCTGAGTCCCAGGGTGGAATACCGGGACCTCTTAGCATGCCACTTCAGCATGGCTTCCCCCAGCCACCTCGGTACCCACTCATGCTGAGGAATTCACTAAGCCGGGGCCAAGCCGGGCCCTTCGTGCACAACGACTTGACTCTGTGGAATACCATGACATTACAGCAACAGTATCAGCTGCGCTCACAGTATGTCCCCCCATTCTCTGGCCCTTCAGCCGGAGTAATACGCAGCTCGCCACTTCTTACCAGCAGGCCCGCCGAGGAACATCGTATCAGCATCCAGGAGGAGAGCTGCCCTGTCATCACCAAACAGAGCATGTACGCTGCGGATGAGGAGTACGATGAAAGATCTGACTCCTCAGACTCCAGGATCCTGAATAGCTCCTCTTAACTTCTGCCCAGTCCAGTAGTTTCATCAGGAGATCGGAAGAAGCACTGAACTGGGTTCTCGAGATGATGCAAAAGTGACTTTGTAATACTAGGAGCCTAATGAAAAAAATGTACAGTACATTACCTGAGGTATTTCTACCAGATTTGTGCCAGCTTAATCATGTGTGGAGTAAGACTAACTTCGTTTTTGGAAAAAGTCATTAAGGTACTATTATTTGAGCAGCATGTCTGGATACATTAATATATAGTTAATGATAAAACGATATCTGTTTCCATTTTGCATGAAATGTACTGTTAATAGCAATTTAATGTAGAATTAATCCATCAGTCCTGCATGTAAAAGTATGGCAAATAAACCTTCTAAAAACTGTTATTGTTAGTGTGGATAAATGATTTAAATAAGCGTCTTATAATAAATGACAAATTATGAATTTATAAATAATACATCAAAGAATATAATGGAAGCAAAAAAAATGAGAAACACAAGCACACATGTCAAATATTATTCAAAGAACAGTAGATTCATATTTCAGTTTTACAATAACATTTCGTATAACATTGTTGTTATCTTTTTAAATTTTCAACTCCCTACAAAATATATCAACACAGTAATGTCGTCATACTTTGCTTCAAATAGTTCTAGATCAGTAATTCATAACAAAATAACATAGGAGTAATTTATCAGACTACGTTAAACAATGCAGAACATGTAAAGGAATAACGAATAGTCTTTGACGATTTGTGTAAGAGGCACTTTATCAGTATATTGGATTCATTTTATATGAATAATAATATTACGAATATTACTGAATCATTTTATACAAGAAAGAAACATTTTCAAAGAGTCAAAGTATTTGTATGACGCAAATCTAATTCTTTAGAAGGAATAGGCTAATGCCACAACTCCAACCAATATGAATGGGGAAAATGAGCTAAGACCGCCATCTAGTGGTACTTATTAATAATTGACAATCATTTGTAGGACAATGTGATGCGCAGATTTAGTAAGTCTACGTCAGGCGTCTAAAATATTTGACTATCAGTGAGATGTTTGTCACTCTTAACCTACATTCACAGCCTTAATGATAGTAGGCCTACGTTTAATTTAACATTTTACATGACAAAAAAATTTAAATTCATTCCCAAAATCATTTTGAATAAATCATAGGTATTACTCCGTTTAAAAAGTGGGCTATGTGTTTTATCTTAGCATTCGCATTTCTGAATTAAAAAACAAAGCATTTATAAAAGAAATGTTCTGAGGCGTTAAGTATAAAATGTGCAGGAATATAAAAATAATTCCATATCATCTTGTGATTTTACAAAAAGTAATTTGAGAGTCCTGCCATACTGTAGTTGCTAAAAACTGTAATTGAGCCTCAAAATTTTGTACTGAATTATAACAATAATAGCGAGAAGATTTGCATTATTTTTATGTAAAGGCCTATAATAACTCGAATTTTTGATCGTATGTATAATAACGCAAACGTGTAAAACAGAATGTTAGCCGGGAGATGTGAACATTATATTAAAATATACAATAACAATCCTACGCAAACGTTTTAGGAATTAATAACAACTTAATCTGCAAACACTTCGAGTTGTGTGTGGTTGCTTGTCTAGGGAATCCTATCTGGGTTTCTTGTTGAAAGAAGGTCTTCGATGCTAAACCAGCGGTCGCCCAAATGTGCAGGTGTTGCAGTTTAATTTAACACATGTGTTGACTTAACCGAGAGACAGGATTTTAATGCTGACATTTGAATTTGTGCCTCTAAGTCAACAAGGCCCAGCGTTCCCGTATACATCAACTGGACATACAAATGATGACTGGTTAAGCATTCAACAGGTTGCACGTGTTGTCTATCCATCAAGCGTCTTCAAATGCTAATTAACATAACAGGGATTCAGTGAACTCACAAATCTCTTGTCTCTACACTCCGATCGGGTTACAGGGTGGTGTGTAACATACGACACACCCTGAACCAAACCAGACGTTCGGGCGGGATTGGCTTGTCACTGATCATCGGGTGTAAACATAAATATCCTCCAGGCCAGTTTTGTCCGGTCTAGGATATACGTGGACTACACAGGAATGCTGCTGAAGTCACAGAGTAATAAAGCTTTCTTTTTCATATAAGTTAACACAAATTTATGAAATAAAATTATAACTAGACCATGTCTATATTTGCATGCATAATGTTGAGACAACAACAGACTTCTTTTTTTGTGTAATAAATTCCACATTTAAGCACACAGAGCATAAAGATCCCATCTCAAAACGATGAAGACGCTCATCTTTTTCTCCATTTGGCACCGTAATGTGTTCAGAGGAAGGCGAAAAAGAAGATGAAAGCATTCCACGTGGGGAAATTGCACCCTGGGTAGCAGTTGGGTTTGCTGGCCGTAACCTTCCTAATAAATTAAGAGGGAAGAAGGGCGAGTGACAAAGCTGCACTGCACCTGCACGGCAAATATCTTCACCACATGCGAGGCCAAGAGGAAAAGCAGACAGACAGAGACAATCAAGAGAAATCCACTTGAAAATGTGTCGCTAAAATCAGCTGAATGAGCTCCAAAATATTCCAGTCAAGTTTTCATCACGTCAAAAGAGTTCTTATGCTTGCATATTAAAATATAGGCAAATTATTTTCGATTCGCATCAGTTGATGAATGACATTTAATTTGCCAAACTATTATAATCAATTCAATGCGTTTGGTTTTTACACGAAGACGAGGATCGAAAAATTGGCCAACCAGCGTATTTTTGACGTCAGCCATCGATTATAATTCATCACCGATTAATAAATATGACAAATCAACCATTTCTGCACGACATATACATGTCGCTCTGTACAAAATATCGCTGTGGGCAAAAATACTGTGAATATTGCTGTTTGTTTTTCTCCCACGTCCCGCACATGTCGCTGTCTGTAGAGTTAACTCATCATGAACAGAAGACATTCTTTAGTGTCAGTTGATTTTACTTTGTTTTGAGAAACATCACACATGGTAGGTCGATCGGGACAAAGAGAATTGTGTTTTGTGTAGCCTTCCCGCATGCTTAGTCAATGTTTTAAGTATCTCTTGTTGTGTAAACTGTCATATCATGCTCAATCTATATAGCCGAAAACAATCTGTGAATGCATCACCCAATGGTTGCGCATTTGTCAACGAAAAAGTAATCGTTGTAACAATACAACTACTGTCTTGTTAACATTTGTCAGAGAGCTGCGATATTTGTTTCAATTATCATTTATTTAATATAGCAATGAACAATTATTTAATGTATCACAGAGGTCAACGATTGCCTTAATTCATTTTAAGAAACACGTTTTAAGGATATGATTTTAATACGCCCGTTGCCATTCCAAACCATTGTGTCACACCAACCGTGCCTAATTGTAATTTACAAAGTACACAATAAATTGTGAACATTAAAAGAATATACATATTACACATTAATTATCTTATGTCTTAAACCCAACAAACCAAAAACACCTGTAAGTCAACGCTGTTAGGCGCATTTGAATAAAAATGAAAATCCATCCCCAATTTTGCATTCACCAACTGTAATTTGAATATTTCCAATTAGTGGTTACTTTAGCCACTGCAAGCACATTAACGAAAAATTACAACGTAACTTGCAAATAGGATCCGGTCATTTAATAAAATAAACAACATTATGTTGACCAAATATGCAAGGGAGAATAATACGGAGAGAGTGGGCCTATTTATTCCTTTCTTAAATGCATATCAACTAGTTTTTCTTAGATTTGAAGATGTACTAAATCATAACTTAAATGCAATTTCACATCTGAAAACAAATGAGCAAACACTCTACCAACGAATGATACATTTATTAACAGCATCATGAGGGCTGAAGCTGGTCGTATTTACCAGCTGAACCCCCACCGTTTTCAGTGATTAATTGATAGTTTCCTAGAAATGTTTGGTTTGTAATTTAACCCCATTAAGAATGAAGAGTTTAGACAACGATTCTCCTCCAGCCAATGGATCAGCTACGTTCACATCGAGCCTATCAGGACATGCTGTCAAAGACTGCGTCTTGATTGGCTCTTTGAGAATAGAGCTGTCCCATTGGCTCTTCCAGATTTGCTGCCTGGATCTTACAGGAGGTGTCCAGGGCTGAAAGGCAGAGAAGTGCTCATCACATCTTAGTGTGACAGATGACACAGTCTGTATGTCTGATGTGCATGGCGAGCTTTGATTAAAGTGACGTATTTCAGTCTGGAGCAGTGCTTTCTAATCTCATCAGTATAGTTCTGTGGAAGAGGAGAAGATTAGTGTTTTACTGATAAAGAAGTGTGTTTTACCACGGTAAGCATCTTTACAAAGTATGCAGGCTGCAGAATAGTTGAATGTAGGCTATAATAACATTTTGATGTGCACGTGATTAAAGTAAAATGTGTTTATCATTAATTGGGCCAATGTTTTGTTCCAAACAGCAACGCGTATTCAACATGACGGATCATTCCGGCACGGAGTTTGAAATAGACGTAGAGGGCCTGGAGACCGAGAGCGACGACCAAGCGGTGTTTACAACCACCGGTGAAGACTCGGGGAGCAAAAATGAAGACAAACCCAGCAGCCTTAACCTGCCTTCTGGAGACCAGCGCAAGCTGAGCCGCACACCGAAGTGCGCACGGTGTCGGAACCACGGCGTCGTGTCTTGCCTGAAGGGACACAAGAGATTCTGCCGATGGAGAGACTGTCAGTGCGCGAACTGCCTGCTGGTGGTGGAGAGACAGCGAGTCATGGCTGCACAAGTAGCACTGCGAAGACAACAAGCCACAGAGGTGAGACAGCTGATGAAGATTAAAAAAACATTTGGACATTGACATCAAATTTTGTTGAATCCAGTACAACTAAAAAATGATAAAAGCTTCCAAATATCAGGAGAACTGACTGAAAAGCAAATCCTTTAACAATATTCTACCAGCTCAAAACACACACACACAAAAAACTGTTTGGGGAAACATGTCATGCAATTATACATTTTACAATTTTAGGACAAGAAGGGGATATCTGGAAAACATATACCAGTGGAAAGACGAACTATCTATCAGAGACACATCCGTCCATCTACTATGCTGGCTAAAAGTATTTTAGAAGGTGAGTTACAAAACGTCTTATAACTTCTTATTCGGAGCGTAAAGATTTCTTCCCCCTTTTCCTTCCTCTTTAAAACTAATTTGACCTCTTTTTTTCTCCTCTTCTCTCAGCCTTTCTTGGACTTCTGTTCTCTTTTCAAATGTATTCTTTTGGTTCTTCTCTGGATATTTTCATGGAGTAAGCCTCTCTCAATCACAGCATCTCTTACTGTCATATAATATAATATTGTGTTGAATTTAACGTGTGCATTTTATTCAGGAACAACATTTTGGTAAATGCTGTGCATGCCATTAATGTACAAAATAACACAGAAGGATTGACTCAAACGCCGAAAGTTACAAAGTTGTTTTGTTTTACAACTTATTTAGTAATCCTTCGCAGTCATTCCGTATTAATAAAGTAGTGAGTTGCTGTCTCATTGTTTCTAGTATCCGACCATATACTCTCTTTCCACGCAGGATACCGTCCAGTCCAGACTGACACATTTCTGGGTGCCAATGCTGCTCTGCCCCCTCCACTGAGTGACCGTATGAGAAAGAGAAGAGCCTTTGCTGACAAGGAGCTGGAGACCATCATGCTAGAGCGAGAGTATAAAGAACGGGAGCTTCTCGAGTCCAGCCAGTCGTCCTCCGCTTCTCTCTTCCTTCCAGGCAGCATGGTCCATGCTGCTGAGTATAATTCCTACAAGACAGCCTTCTCGTCCTCTTCAGCCCCTTCCACGGTTGAACCCAATCCCAAGGATCTCTGCAGCTTCCTGCCCGGCTGTCTGGACCTCTCCCTTCAGTACGCTGCCTCAGGCGGGACGACTGCAAACGTGGAGCTCATCTCTTCTAATGTGAGCGTAGCCACCACTTATCGGCAGTACCCACTCTCACCACGCTTCGTGATGTGGCCGCGGGGCAGCAGCAATATAAGCGATGCCCTGTTATACCAGCAGTGTCTCCTTAATGCCACGGCGGTCCAGAACATGAAACCTGGAGCTGTTTGGGACCCAAAAATGATGACCTCCACCGAGAGCCACCCGCCAGAGCAAGAGGGTGCATCGTCCAGGGTTGAGGGATCTCGAGTGGCCCCAGAGCGGTGTGACCACCAGCCAGGGCCTCGGGAAGCACAGACAGGACTTGGCCAGAACGGAAGTGCCCGCTCTGCCTTTTCGCCTCCTAAGAGGGCGTACGGACAAGCTTTTTCAAATGTACCTTTACAGCCAGGGAACCATGAGCATGTGTACAACAACATGAGCAAAGACAATGCCAAGCACACTCTGTCCATGAAGCTAAACTCTTTTCATTCCCTCATACAGCAGAAATTAAATGAAAAAAATCCAGAAGTGAATGGGCCGTACTGTAAGGAACTGCTGGTGGAAGCAGCCAAAAAGTTCAAAGAGGGAACAGTCGGAATCAAAAACTCTGTAGTGAAGGACTTTGTAGCAAAGCCACGGACCGGCAAAGTTTCCACAGGAGAGTCTCTGTCATTCTCAGTGGAGGCCATATTAAAAAGACCGTCGCTTTCTTTAAATCGGACATCCCAGTAAGACTTGTTGAATAATAATAATCTCAAATATACATTCTAACTTTGGTACAATTGTATATTTATTTACATACGTATATGGAAATTTATAAAAGAGAGCGATCAAGAATTTGGAAGCAAGCAAATGAGCTTCAAGCAGCAATTAAAACAAAAAATGCTGTTTTTTCTTTCTGTATATTTAAAAATGTACATATTTTAGACATGCATGTCATGCATTATCATATGTCATAATGTGTAGAGTATTTAAATGTAAATGTTAATTTTGCTACTTTAAAGGTGACAATAAATTTATGTTTTAAACAAAATAACATTTGTAAATGTGATATTTTCATAGAGATCTTTAAAATGACAAAAAAAAGCTTAAGATAATAATCAATACTTTATTTTCATATTTTTGGTAGAAGGCCTTTGAATTTAAGAGTGTTATTAGACTGAAGAATCGATTCTTACATTTGTACAGTAACTAAATTGAAACTAGATAATAGTAATAATGTAATTCCAATTTCAATTGTAATTTTAGCAAAAGATGGCAAGAAGTCTTTGTGTACACGAGAGTTAGAGAGCTGCCGGAAGCAGTTTACACTGAGCATTATGTTTACAGGGTAACTGTACATTGATCTAAGGAACAAAGTTTTCTATTTATTCATTCTACCTCATGTGCAAGTATGAAACACCTGCACAAGAGATTGGCTGCTATATGTTTTAGTTTAATGGAAAAACCGAGAACTCATTTACAAAAGAAAATGTATTTTTCATTTAGCTTTAACAGACATTGAATTGCGCTTGGCTGCATGTAAATGTGACAATTGTTTTTCAGAGGTCACAGAACTAAGAACAATTTTATTCAGAGAATGAAAATAGAAACAACAAGGAGAAAAGCAAAACCATTAAATCTATTCTACTTTACTCAAATTTGATTGCATTCTCCTATGTAAAGATTGTCTGATTTCCAGACATATTAAATAGTTTTAATCCTGTTGTAATAAATACGACTTTAAAATAATAATAAATAGAGATTTATGATAAAATACAATTTTCATCATGTTTTGCCGTTTTAGGTTTTTAGGCTACATACAGTCGAATTGGCTTTACAAGTCTGTAGTTTTTCCATGTGGTTGAGTTGCTGTTTAATTTATCAAAATAAGTTCATTCAAAGCTATTTTAACTTATTTTTGATAGGTTGATTTAATTTAAAGACAAAGTGCGTTGAAATGACTTGTGAAGACAGTTTGAACTTAAAAACTTAAAGAAGCAAAACAATTTTCCAGTATATCTCACTGATTCAGATGAGGTGACTTCTGGCTTCAAATGGAGTAAGAAAGCGCTGTTGCAGTGACTGAGAAGCTTGCATGACATGAAAGATTCACTTCAGCTGTTCTGTTAGTCAAATGCTGCTTTCTCAGGCAGAACGTAAATCTACTACCTTAAAAAAACATTATGCGCTGCCTTTCCTTGCGTTTAAAGAAACAATCACATCGTACTCCCTGGGGAGGTTGTTTTGCGTTCTTTATACCTGTATGAATATATCTCTTCTCTTATTTACTGTAAACATTTCAATACATTCACTTGTAGGTACATGAAGTCAGGCGCTGTGTTAGGAGATACTAACATTGAATCTGCTGATGGCGTCAAAACCGATGAGCCCTATTCCCAAAGTGTCAAATTTAGCACATTAGCAGAACTGTCAGTAACACTGTCAACATGTTTATCCAGTTCCTTTTACTAGACTCTTATGTCAGTCCAAGTTAACATATTAGGTCTAGATCAGATCTAGCTTGATGATAGAGATGATTTACGTATTGGATCGACTGATATAACAACATTCACGAAAACCTTATCCTGTGCTACTATTTGCATCTCCTTAAAACAGAAGTCTGATGTTTATACAGTTGTTATTGTTACAATTCTGTGATGCCGGCGATGCAGAAGATAAAATAAATAAAGTCTGATTTCAATAACGGATGAAAACATCAGCCAGGCCAAAGAAATGATCCAAACACTGGAAATAAAAAACAACAACGTGCCTTTGTTAGTTTGCATTGCTAGACAGTTTACACCCAAAACATTTGTCCGGCCGGTGTAAGTGAGGACAACTCAGATTGATCAGGTCACTGTTTCAACTCACACCTTCTGTTTCCCGCTTCCACTCATTCCTCCCCAGGTGCAGAACAAACGCATCTTTCAATCTGTTGACTTTGTCGCCTCACTTACGCAGTATTCAGGCCAAGGCTGCTGCTACCCATTGCACATTTAGCACCCTTTAGCGGAAGAGCATGTGAACCTTAACACACAGCAGTGTGGATTATTTTGACTTGTGAAATAAATGGCGTGCTGTTCATTTTGAATTGGCATGCAGCAGTGCATGAACAAAGGGGAAGGATGGCAATTTGTTACCCTCAGTTCTCGGGCCGTGTTTGGGCGATCAGTACCAGCAGCTTTTGTGTCGAGAGAGGCCATGTGAATTCCTGAAAGGCAACTTGTAATATAATAAGAAATGTGTAGCGCTGACGTTTTTGTCAAATTTGCAGCTTTTAATTACCATGTTTGCTAAGATGACAGCTGATGAAGTCAATGTGGGCAGTTAAACGTGTGCCGGGTCACACACACACACACACACACACACACACACGTACAGTACCATCATCCCCTGTGTTTCCATTGTGGAACCTTGTCAGGCAGGTTTATATCATTAACACCTGTGGGAGGTTTTTTTCTCTTTTCCTTTCACTAACCCTCACTGTCAAATGTGTGAAGGGTTTTCAAACAATCTTTCTTTTATAACAGTCACTGTATTCTTTACTCAGGAGACAACAGCTGAGTATATCAAGAGTGTGTTGCCTAAACAAACAATGCTGAAAATGTCACCTCCCCTTTTCATGACAGGTTCATAAAGTAATCAGGCCAAGTGACAAGCTGTGAGTGCTTGAAATATGACGCGGAGTAAAAATGAATATCATTTTCAGATGCTAATGTCCAAGCCAAGCTATTGTGCCGCCGTGGTTATTTATCCAGGGGTATTGTATCAAAACAAAAGCACAATCCCGAGCTCCTCTGCATTAAAGACGGGGTTCTCGTTGCATTTTGTTCGCAACATTTCCAAGTAGATGAGCAAATTGCCCCAAGTTCAATGTAAATGTGTGTAAACTCAAATGTTTGTGAAGCATGATCTATAACAACATTTCATCTTGATCTTTCTCTTTTGGCATTTGCAGGCACATTCACCACATGTTTTCACATGGCCTATTCGACAGTTATTGTTGAGGGACCTATTTTGTGATAATAAGTGTTTGGCTTGTACCAGAGCGGTAAACTATCTTCTGTGACCAGCAATGCATAGTCTTAATTTGGAATTCTGAAAGGAGCAGGGAAATTTTATGGAAATTTTTTGAGAAATACATTAAATTTTACTGGAGAAGTCATTTTCAAAGATCTTTGCTTTGGCTCATTTACAGTGAACTAGCAAAAGAGCCAAATGATGTTGACAGAAAAACGACAACATTGTCGGTCTGGAATGAACCTTTCTCTGTTCTGTAACTAACACATAATGTGCTTTCTAAGTCAACGTTTCACGATTCGCATTCTTTTTTCTCAGATAAAAAGGAATATTGGTCAGGGATTGATTTGACTTGAATTTAAGGGATAGTTCAATAGAAGTGAATGGGTGCCATTGCTTGGTTGCCTACATTCTTTAAAACATTTTCTTTTGTGTTCTGGAAAAGAAGGAAAGTCAAACAGGTTTGAAATGACAAGAGAGTGAATAAAAGATATTCAATTTTTGGGGGAACTATCCCTTTAAGTTAAACTTGTAAGTGTAATAGTTTGTTGTTTGTTTATCAGTTTGTACTGTCATTAGGTAACTTCTTATTTACACAATGCGTGTGTTCTATAGTTATTTTGTCTACTAGAAATTTTGGATCTAAGTGTTTTCAATATTTTGCTTTCAATTTGATCAATATCTGTGCCAAATAATCAACATTCAACCCATTCAACAGGTAATACAGGCTCATATCATTCGCATTAAAACCAAACATGATATCTAGTCTCAAATTTATTTCTGTTGCACTTTTCACCATTTTGCATAGTTGCAAAACGGCTTTACAAACAGATGTAAGGGGAATAAAATACATTTTATTTGTTCTTTTTTATTCTTGACCCTTCATCAAATAATTTTTTCTATGCAGACACATTAACAGTCCCATTAAAAAGCGATATACTACAAGTGCCTCATCTGGGAGTTTCGGTAGCTTCTCTAAAGAAGTTATCACCCATTCATTGGAGTCTAATGACAAAACACAGCTCTGTTTTCCCAGAGAGCCGCTCCATTACACGCTGTTGGCTTCCCATCGGTGTCCACAAACCCTCAGCTTGGGGTTAAGAAGCGGGCCCCTGAGGCTACTTGACATCTGCCCTGGCCATGGATCTCTGATTCCTCTTCTTTCTGCATTCTTGGGGTACTGCCTGCTGGGAGAGAGGTACTGCTTCCCTCATGCAAGCAGGCCAAACAAAGTCTTGCTGAAAGATCAGGCGAAGGGGAAGAGATTACATGTCAGGTTAAGAGTGGGTGAGGAGTAAACATGGAAGCCCCTGATTAGTATGTGAAGAGGCTCTGAGGGATGGAATGTACACAGGGGATTGTGTTTGGGTTTTGTTCCCCTGGGGTTATTGTTCGGAATCAATGGGCAATAAAAGAGGGGGCTGAAACATGAAAATGACAAGAAAGACAACCCGACGGATCATAATGAATCTGTGAACTTGCCTGTGAAAACCCAGATATGGTAGTTCGTTGTACTTTTTTTTACAAATTTAGTATGTGATGTTCTAAAAAATTGAGTCTGCATAACGTTAAATACATTCTCTGAAAATATAACTTTGATTTCGGTCATACTGACCGAGTGAGGCCGTGTCAAAGATTGGAATCATGGTGAAGGGATAGTTCACAATTTTTAAAAAATCTGTAATCATTTACTCACCCTCTTGTCATTTCAAGACAAGAAGAAAATATTTTGAAGAATGTCGGTAATCAAACAACGGCGGTACCCATTGACTTCAGTCAATAAATGCACCGCAAAAGTGTTTTTGTTTTGTTTTACAAAAAATCTCAACATTCTTAAATCAAGATGCACTTTCTTGACAAGAAGAGTGAACGTAGATATTAAGTCTCTTTTTAAAGAGAAAAATATAAGAATTAATTAAGTTTATGGTAAAAACCAAGCAAAATAATCTGCCAATGGGGTGAGAAAAATAAACTTGAATAAAAAAAGTTATTTTTCTCAACCCACCTTTTGCTTGTTTTTACCATATACTTACTTAATGCCTATATTATTTTTCCTAAAACAAGACTAAATATCTTATGTCACTCTTCTTTGTAAGTAATTTTATATTGATTTAAGAAGTTTTTGATATTTTTTACTTAAAACAAGACCAAAATACTTAGTTAGAATGGCATTTTTTTTCTGTGTGTACTGCTGTTGTTCATTACCAACAGTTTTTTTTAAATATCTTCTTTTGTGTTTTGCAATAGAAACAAGGCCAAACTGGTTTAAAATAAGAAGAGGGTGAGTAAAAAGCAACAAAATTCAAATAAAACTTTGATATTCCTAATATCTAGATTATGAGATATTCACTGGCAGGGTCACTTTTTTCAGGATTCATCAAAAATGAGTCACAAAACTCATTTTTTTGTTTGTCTCTCATCTATGATTTTTTAATGCATTCTGTTCATATCAAGTTGTCAGGACTGTTAGTTTAAAATGCTAATTTGCTACAATTGTATAAAACACACATATTGTGCAATCTGCAGTCATTCCAGCATCTCTTTCAACAGGCCAGGTTCATTACCAAACCCCACTACTGATAACACAGAGGGAGCCCATGTTCTTGTGTTCAGAAACAACTACACAGGCTACAGGGATCTTCAGGTGTTCTTTTCAAACTTGAACTTTTAACTTGTGTGCCCCATCCTGGAACAATGGCCAAGGATGTTTGCCTGATGTATGTGTACATAGACCAAAATAAGATGGTGTGTAAGTCCTGTATAAACTGGCCACCTAAACCTGAGACGTATAAAAACTTTAGACAGAAGTAATTGTTTTACATAAACCAGGCTCATGTTCTATAATACAAAAATAAAACAAAGCAAATATTGACACATATTATCTATTTAATTAAAGTTTATTTATGTTGATTTGTTAATTAATTAAAACATATGAATATAAATCCCTAGTGACACCCCTAATATTTAAAGTGATAGTTCACCCAAAAATGAAGATTCTGTCATGAATTACTCACACTCTAGTTGTTTCAAACCTGTATTAACACAACGGAAGATATTTGAAAGATGTCTGCAACGGATATTTCTGGGACATTATTAGTAGGGAAATTTAAAATGGTAGTCAAGGGTGCCCCACAACTGTCTGCTTGAAAATAATCTTCAAAAAAATGTCTTACGTGTTCAACACAACGAAACAAAACATGTAGGCCTATACAATAATGTTTTTTCTACTATGGTAGTCAATCATGCCCTAAAACTGTCAGTTGCAAACATTCTTTCAAATATCTTTCTCTGTGTTCATCAGAACAAAGAAATGTATACATGTTTGAAACAAAGAGGGGGAATAAATGATGACAGATCTTTTATTCTTAGGTGAACTATCCCACTAAATCCCCCCTGTAAATGTATTTAGTGTAATGTGTAGAGATAATATTTATATGCAAATCATTAAGTGCAAGTATATTAGACTCCTCAGATAAATAAATCTGTCATGCTAGTTTAAGTGCGTTTATATTATTGGCCTTTTTTAATTGTAAGACTAAGAAAGGCAAATTTTATAATTCTCCATTCTGCAAATTCTGGTTTTAAAATACAATTTTAAATTGTCACTCTCACTTTTACTTCAAACAATAACACCCTGTTAAACTTGACAGTCATTTCTAGCCTTACTAGCATATTTACACAGCAGCGTCAGTGTGGGTAGCTTGCTAGACTTGCCAGATGGTAGCTGACTCTTGCCACAGTGGCATGATATCCAGCGCAACGCTGACAGAGAAGCGGTTTTTCACGGAAATTCGATTGAATGACTTTCTTTGTGTCATGACGCTTACAGTGCTAAACAATTTCAAAGAGACACAATCAAATTTTGACAAGTCATTAAGTAGGTCCCTCATTCAAAGCTCAACAAAGAAACCTGTTTTGATGCAGGCCACAAACATTTTTAACCTTGCTAAAGGGTGAAGACTGAGTCGTTGCTACTCTGACACTTAGACTGTATTTAGTCAACAATATGTGTGCTAATCTCCGTGTTGCCATGTAAACACAGATTGTTTCCTGCACAATGTTGTGCAATAAAACTGGTTTATATCTTTGATCCGCTTGACAGAGACACAACGTCCAAATACCGACCAGCAGGGGATCTTGCGACCATCCAAACATCTGCAGGACATTTGTTTAGACACAACAGGCGCAGACTGACCACTACACCACTTTTTCAGTTTTTTTGCCACAATCAGCATGGACTGACCACTAAAACGCAGATTTGAATGGATTTGAATAACTCATTATCGCTAATGTGGTCTGGCTTCCTATTATGTATGAAAGTGAAACAGGGAATGCTGTTGCAGAGGGTTAAATCTTTAAACAATACTTTCTAGATTCTATCTGCTAAGGTTCATTTTACACAGTATGAATTGAAAATACAATTGTTGTAAACATTTAAACATAATTAATGCAATGGTTAATAATAAATATAAAGCAGCTCTTTCATTTTTTTTAGCTACAATTTTGTACATACATGTGTTTAACAGCACATTATAACAGTACGCTTTGTTCTTTGAATGTACTGTTTATGAAATAGGTTTTAGAAATATATACAGATATATTTTAATAAATTTCCCTGCAAAAAAAAGGATTTAATGATTAAAATGGGAACTGTTTTGGTTTTATTGGAATCTATAAAAATGGTGTCTACTTGTATGTGATGGATGCTATCGGTGGGGTGTTATATGTCAGATTAATCCTATTGAAACAATATCCAAACGCACTACAAAAAGGAATTTTATTTTAAAAAAGCTAATGGTTCAAAATGGTATTTTAATGGAAACCTACCAGTTATCCACTGTTTCATATATAAAGCAGAAACTGTTATAAGATAAGACATACTGGCCATCAAATTCCTTTGGGTTCCACCTGCACTCCTGCTTGAGAGCAGTGACAGTAAATATTCTGATTTGTGTGCCGTGTCTAATTCCCTCGCTGAAGGATAGAAAACTAAGGGATGACGACCTGTCACATCACAGATACACAGATTTAGATTTAAGACAAGTTCTGCCCTACAGAGAAAATAGTATACAGAGCAGCCTGTTACTAAACTGATCCATACCATATCTGACAATGAGAAGGGAACTGTGAAGATCTCAAGTTTCCCCCTCTATCCAGGTGGCATTTCCTTTACAGTGATATGCCCTTCACCCCACCTGTGACCCCTCATCTCTGGCTGTGGCAGTATCTGTCTGTCCATGCTTTTTTAAATGGAACATATATTTACAAGAATAATAATAAAAAAATGTATGTAAATTTTTGCCAAAAGTCAGGACAATATAGAACAAAAAGCTGTAAGTATTCAACGTTTTATCGAACGCACACATGAATCTGACACGGTCATGTGTTGGTTTTTACGCAGCAGCATGAAGGACTTCACTGCGAACTCGAGAGAGCCAATGGCAATGCCTCTCATGTCAACTTGAACATTAAAAAGTCATCAAATATTTCTGGGAAATGGAATAATCATCCCCTTGCTTTGGAAGTGTTATGACCCCAAATATACAGTATGAAACAGAAATCCAGGAAGAGTTTTTGTAACAATGTATTTCAGTAGCCTTCCTAATATATAATCTTAATAATTATATTTAAAACTTCCTAAATAATATCATAAGTCAATTATTTCAAATGTAAAATAAGGCCAAAATATTGCACGTATTGAAATGTATCATTAAATCTAACCGTTAAACCTGAACTTTTTTAAGATATTAATAGGCTTATTTAATAGGTTTAATCTAATAGGTATTATAGGTCTATTATAAAATACATTGTGGATATTTCCTTACCTCTTTTTCCTTACATCTGTGTCCAAATGATATTTTGACCCTAAAAGAAAGGATTATTAGAGTTTGATACAAAATATGATCAATCACAGAGGAATTTCTTGGGACCATTAAGGTTGGTTTTAATGTATGGTGGTGAATGATTTATGTCTTGGAGCTCATTATAGAGAATTGACAAGCCCTAAAATATTCTCACCTGCAAAACAGTTCTTCAAGCATGGCTATCGTTTTGATCAAAGGGAATGCATGACGAAAATCCCTTATGTTTTTTTAGGAGGAAATACAGTATGTAATATATCACTGTTGTAAAAATGAACTTTGGACTATATGCCCCATACCGAAAGAACATATGTCAAGACATTATCATTACTGATTTACAGGAGTACAAATCTGTACCTATAATGAGTGTTTAGCTTAAAAGACCACAATGCACATTTGAGTATTTAAGTATTATATTGTGAAATATTTTATCATCAGAAATCTATTAAAATACTTTTTGAAAGGCCTAACATGTGCGGCTCAGCTGCTGGCAGCAGCCATACGCAGGACTTCCTTTTGTAGGAGAACTGCATACATTACAGTAACAGAATGAAAGATTTATATTCGCTGTACCTAATATGACCTTATGAGCCAACGTTCAGAAGCATGATTATTAGTCCCACACCAGACTTTAAAGGACAGATTTCAAAAGGCTGGTGTTGGAAATAATTGGTTTTCACGAACAACAGTTACCTAATGTATCATCCCCTGCTGTATTAACAGACTTTACCTCTCTTCCATTATATCATATGTATCCCTTCTTATTGCTCTTTTGAAATTTGCAGTCAATTGAGTCATGGCAGTGATTAGGAAAATAAAGGGTGTGTTCAAGCTCTAAATCCACAAAAAATGATTGGATTCAAATGAACTTTGGTTAGACAATGCCAGTGCAAATCTCTGTCATATGTAGTCCTGCTTAAAAAAAACCCATCCAATTAGCTGAATGTGCTTGTTAGATCAGGAACAGGACTCTCTATGAATAAGAGATAATATGTTATCATGTACGTTTCTGCTATATTGACATGTGGATATGAATTCATATGTTCTTATCCTTATTCTAGTTAATGAATTCATATTATTGTAAATAAGGGACTGCTTGCCCGCAGTAAGTAATTAGCATAAAACACACCCAAACCGTTTGCATATTAAGGCTTTTGCATGCACAACTTCATCTGTGTAGGTGCAAACCTGCCATTAAATATCTAAAAATACATTTTAAATTTTATTTTAAAATGACAAAACCCCATTTCAAATGCTGTAGACTATGTGTTCAGCTCCATTCTTAGGCAACTTATAGAGATTTAGATTGATGGAATGACTTTAGAAATAAAGTGTGATTTTTCACTATTCTTTGTAATTAGATTTTATGTGTAACTATTCAGAGTCCGAGTAACTGGACAAGGATTGTTTTTGTTCTCCATGCTGATCATGAAACATAGAAATCAGGAGAGAAATGTAAATGTTATTGTACTTATATAGTCCAGTCCAACATGGGGGTGACATTGATGCTTGATGAAAAAACATTTGAGCGATATATCAATGTTACCTGAGTTTGTGTTATGGTTGAGGGTAAAAGGTTTTTTGGTCCTGAGTGTAGATACAATTAACTGACCGTAACAGAACAAGAACCACAGAGCCTAAATTTTATACCTGTTGTTTTTTGCATGCTTATCTACAATATCTCATTCTAATGGCTTTAAGTTTATTTTGAATCCAGACCAACACTCTGCCATCTTTATACTAAATGCAGTAGCTTGGCATTGCTCCAGCAGGGCTGAGGAACAGCTGTGACTGAGTAATGGAAGACAACAAAACTGGCTGCATTTAAGAGATGCAGCGGATACCCTGTCAGCCATTCATGAAGTGATGGTACCGTCTGCCGAGGTGATGGAAAACCCAGACCACTGGTGCAGCCTTTTACGGTCTACATGTTTGCCTTTCTTCCTCAGTGGAAAATCCTTATTTCCACTGAACACGCTGATGTCTCGGGCACCGAGTGACCGAAGCTCTATATGGGGCTATACCATGACACATGTAAGAGGATATTGGTGCATTTGAAGTTTTAAAGGTTTCTGTGTGAAAGATTTAGAGGGACGAGAGAATTGGGAATTGTACATGACACCCTTGCATGAGCACTTTATGAATTGGAATACATTTTTCAAAGGAAATAATAAAACGTTTGACCCCTTCATCGCAGTGCCAACCTTTCAGGGTTGACAATCAACCTTTTTTAACAATTACCACTAAGTATCTGTTTCCAGGCACATAACTTCAATGGCAACACTAAGAGACCTAGCTAACATTTTAATGGTCCAATTCAACCATTTTTTTATATCTCTTCCAAAAATGTGGCCTATTCTTTTGGAGGAAACTCAGATATATATGAGACCAGAGAGGATGACAAAGCATCGATTTGGTTTTAAATTGACGAACTGATGGGAAAAGCAAAGTGCATATAATAGCCCGTATGACTACAGAACGGCACCACATGTTGTAAAAGAGGAAAAAGAATACAGTTCTGGTATGTCACGCTTGACTGAGCTGGCTTGTAACAAACTTGACACTGTTGAGCTATTGGTGACGCAGGATAGAAGCAGCGACTTGTTCACAATAACTTGTCTGAAAGTTTCCTGCTTTTATCAGGATTCAACATGCTTGCCAAAGCTATTGGTTTACATATATCATTTTGAGTTAATGAAGTCTTTTAGGTTCAAGAGTTGCAATGACTTCACTTCATGGTTATAGGTTGGGGTTAAAATTTTGGATGGACTGGTTTACCAATTAAACCTCTCCTGTCAGTCATTTTGATGATATCACCTCAGCACTTGAAGCTGAAACTATACAACCAGTCAAAAGATTGGAAACTATTTTCTTTAACAATGTTTTTCCACCTTTTAGAATATAAGTAAGCTTATCAAAACTATAGAATTGGAAAATTGTAACTGTGGAAATTATATTGCCAATAAAAGCATTTAAAATAAATCAAAAGATAATATATGAACCAAGATGCCCCACTGCCATTACAATGAATGGGGAGGAATGCAACGCTTAATATGGCTGCTCTAGCGAAGAAAGTCCCGCCCTCTAGTTAAAACGATCCAATCATCAATCAATAAAGACTTTAGAATTCTCTGGGGCGAAGCTCTCGTGAGGCGCTTACCAGCCTGTGTGCATGCGCAGTAGATGAAACGACTTTGAAAAATGTGATTTTTAGCTCAATTTAAGCTTAGCTAACCAAAATTATGGTACTTGATATGACGTAAACAGCTCTGCCCAGAGGTGTTGCAAACATGGCCGCCGTGTGGGATATCAGGGAACTTTATTTTCTGGTTATTTTCTGGTTACAAAAAAGAATGTAAAAATAACCATCAGGGAACGTTTGGGGAACGTTCTGTGTTTGCTGGGAAGTCATTTAAAGAAATGTTTCTTTTAAGTAAAATGTTTTCGAAGGATTTGAAAAATTATTGGAAACACTCAAACGTTTCCAAACGTTAACCGGCACTTAATATAATTTTTGTGTAAATATGTAATGAACTGGTCAGAGTAATAACCCTTAATATAGACAATGCAAATATCTACAATTATAAATGAACGACAGTAGCAATGGCACTAACCAATGAGATGAGTTCTTGTGACCCAGCAGCCAATAAAAGATTGCAATTTTGCCGCTATCGTCTGGTTCTCTGTCAGTTTTCAGTAGATCTCACATCTGTTACGGCAAGGCGAGAAACCACAGCCTGTCGACCCTGAAGACCAACATGCTATAACCTTCTTTTTTCAACTTGACCGTTACAAATCTCATCCAGAGTTCCTCTTGTAACACATCCGAAAGAGTTATTTGTTCATGTAGAAGAGACCTGTAGTTCAGATAGCTGAACCCTCTTCCCCACAACTGAACTCTATTACCCTGCATGGGTGTGTACAAACATGCTTAATAAATACATCAGAGAGGACAGCGCGGAGATCCTGTTCCGCTGCGAGCAGAGCGGGGCTGTTAAGCCCAGTCCTGCTTTATCAAAAATAAATTGTCTGCATCTGTGATAAGTATCAAACCTGGCTGCTCTTCCTGCCTCAGCTGGTCCTCAATGGAGAGGAGTTATTTATGAGGACCTGGCGCAAGCTCCTCATTCTTCTGTGGGACCTTTAACACAAGGAATTGAGAAGTGTGACGGTGGAGAGGTGGCTGAAATAAACTTCTCTTAAACTTTATGATACATCTCCATCCTGCACACGTATAGGTTTTGGGGCTTTGACAGTGAAAATTGTCCATAGGAGTCATCAAAGTATTGTTTTTTGTATCATGGCAAGAACTTGATAGCAATCAGATCATACCATTCATCTAGTATTTGCTTTTCCATTGTTTCTTTCTGTCCTCTTGAGTGACGAGACTTTGGAATGAGGTCTTTATTTGTACATATTTATATATCATGCCGTTTAAACAGACAAAATATTTGGAAGCGAAAACTTTAGGAAAAACGTGGTTGTCTATATAGCCACCCCTTATGTAACCAAAAGGCTTGAGAAAACTCTCTCTGGAAATACTTTGGCTCTTGCAACCTCAGTTCCCTCAAAGCCTGACATTCTAAAGCCTTCTAAACACTTTGTTGGATAGTCTTACCACTCCCTAAGAACATTTAATCCGTATAGGCCATGGAAGATAATCCACGGGAGACTGGCAGGAGAGGTCCTGAAACATGGGTCCTTTTTTGATACAAAGGTCTTACAGGTCCCCACAAGTTCACTCATTGTGGCTTTGCCCTTGTGCTCCTCGTGACTACACTATGGTGCTTTGAAGAGTTTAGATCTCACACCCTTGTATTAACCAAACCACACTGCTAAATCTGCCAGATTGTGACACTTCTTGTGTAGGAAAGCATTGTGCTTTCTGGGAAAGAGGCATAAAATAATGTTCTGGGTAAGAATACGTTTGAGATCTGTTTTCAGGTAGGCATGTGGCTGCAGCTCTGGGTGTTGAGCTGGTTATGTTGTTTGTTTAGACTGCCATGAAGAGTCACAAAGTAAGAAAGGATGGGAAACAGGCTCAACTCTACTTAACTCAAGATTAAGAGCAATGCAGGGAATATATAACAAACAAGCAAACAAATGGAAATGAAGATCCCCAAGGCAAGTACATAATTAAATAAAAATGTGAACACATTTCTATAAGGATATCATACCGGTCTGGGTGACAAAGGGGATATTTCTCAATATTTCTCACATGGAACGCAAAGAAAATGTTCTGACATGTCTCCAACACGTCAAACTGTTTTTCAAAATGACGCCCTATCAAGAAAGATAAATATGATCTTCCTGTTTTTAGCGTCCAGACTTTTCCTGAACGTAGGATACTAGATGCTGTGATTTCTTGCAACACTCATCCATCATGAGATCAGTTACTGACTCGATCATCGATTATCTTGGGCACCTGGATAAGTAGAGTACAAAAAACGAGTGCAATGTGAACGCACATGAACGCAATGGAAACACATTTTGAACTGTTGTTGAATAATATTCTCTGTTTAGCTTTCATACTACGTTTTTTTTACTTTTAAGATGTCAAGTGCATTTGTACCCTAAGTCTGTTTGTCCTTTTGGTGTGCTTTCCCCTGGTGGGAAGCTAGTCGTTTAACTCTAGAGGACTCAGCAGGACATAGCAGATGTCCACTTCCCCTCACACTGTCAATGGCTCACCTGGAGATGTGATATATTGGGGGGTTAAGGGTACACATGAGGCTAACTCCTATAAGATGTTCAACTGATGACTTGATGCTACCTAGCAGGAGTAGATTTTTTGGAACATAGGAGCTGTTCTGATTGGCACTCAATCTCACATCAAAAACTTAAAGGCGGGATCAGCGATTTCCGAATTACGCTCGTTTAGACAAGTTGGGCCGAGTACCAAAACAAGCAGTAAGGTGCACAGTGCACAGGACAGACATTAGTCGAGCCGAGTGCTGACGTAAGAGAAAGATGGGGGAAGGGGTGCGTTTGTTTTGGTGATTTGAACATCCACAACGGCGATGAGAAATCGGCCACCCTGCCTTAAACTATTTTACGATATGGCTTTTGACTAATTCGAATTTCGACAATTTTTTTTCCTGATAAATTATATTTCCCCGTTTTTCTTGCAAATTTTTTTTCTGTAATTTTACGGATTTGCCCGTATCTAAAACAACATGAAAAATCTACAGAAAAAACTTTACAATTTCATTCAATTACAAAAAACGTGTAAGAATACTTACATTTTGGTATGATCTGCTTTCGTTCCAATAACGTTAGGATTAGGGGTGGGGCTTCAGTATAGCTTTTTTCTAGTAATCATAAGATTTTGTACAATTTTCATGAATTTGTGCATTCTGACATTTTGGTACGATTTGCTTGAGCGCCAGTAACGTCAGGATGAGGGGAGGGAATGACTGGATAAAAAATGTGTGACGGAAGGAGGTAACTCAACAAGGCAAAACACAAAACACTCAACCTCTTTGTTAAACTCTGCCCAAGGAAAAAGAAAAGTGTGAAGTGATGCTCTTGACCCCACATAAACACTTTCTATGAAAGTTAACAGGGAAGATTTGAAGAGCCACAGGCCATGAGGATTGTTCGAAAATCCACACACCACATCTGATTCATTTGAACAATTGCAGATCCGAATGGACTGCCTGCAGTCACTTCACTGACCTGCTGAACAGTGTGAAGCAGCTATTTCCGTGAGCTTACAATACCAAAGGCATGCTCAGAAAGCCATAAAAGTGTATCTGGAATCTAGATTGGAATATACAGAGGAGAACATCAATCTCTACTAGTGGTTTCCCTTTGTTTCTGGAAGACTCTTTCCAAGATGGACAATTCTGTCCTTCATCTGTCCACCTCCACCGCTTTTCTCAAAAGCTTTGGGAGGGAAGAAAATCTGTAACGGATGTGGGGTGATGTGATCTACCGGACTGATCTTGTTCTTAGATACACTATCCTTTAAGGATTCAAATAAATCAGAAGGGAAGCTTCAAACACCCCCTCCCCTTTCCTTTTTGCGCAATCCCACATGTGCTCAATATATCACTTAAAGTATATCACATTATCCTTTTGTTTAGTATCTCCTAGGATAACAGTGCGGAATCCATACGCTCATGCATTCCATGTCTATAGTTTTTCCAAACGCATTTAACAAGAGATCAGTTACCGAGTGTAATGCTTTGCAGGTAGCGCACATGATATCTTAAATGTAACAATCAAAGAAGCATGCAGGATTTTGGTATTTCCGCTGGCCAACAGGTGTGCCAATGATTCCTTTCACTTTACATGAGATGTTTGTTGAAACAAAAAATTGGTAGGGGGTGGAGCTACAACCAAATAAAGAGCAGATTTAGTTAAACTCTTTGAGCAGGAGCACAAATAATTTAAATACAAAAATTATGTAAATCTAAAACTATTACTCTGGTAATATAAAAATTATAAATTGGAAAGAACGATGGCTGTCAGACGATTTTTAATATATATTTTATTCAGAATAAAAGTTTGTGTTTACATAACATATGTCCGGGTACTCTGCATATTAATATTGTATTTAGTAAAACATACACATACATGCATATATTTAAGAAAATATAAAATATATTTTTTATAAACATTTACGTTTAAATTATTGGTAATTATATAAATAAATAAATACGTGTAAATATACATGTACAAAAATATGCACGGTACTTTTATTCTGTATGCAATTTAGCACGATTAATCGTTTGACAGGCCTAGAAAGACTGCATAAACTCCAGTGCACTCCACTAGAGCTGAGACTACGGAGGACAATGCATGAACAAATACAAACTATTTTCAGTTATTTTATTTCTTCTTAATCCTCCAAGGAAATATTTATGACCCATGACATCTTCAAAAATAGCATCCTTTCTTGACATTTGAATGAATGAAGGCTCTCGATGACTCACAGGCTGTGTGTGCACAAACAGAGCCAAAGAAATCGAAAGAATGCAAAAAAGAAAACAGTGACACGGGAGATAAATGAGCTTCTCTTCTGCAAGCTGAGAAATGAATATGGAGTCAAAGTGAAGAGGACGTTCCATCTAGCCCTTTTGGCCAATCAATGCTTTCACAGAGTTCCTGACGCTGTCTGCTTCTGTACGGCTGGCTGATGGGATGAATGAGTTTTTGACTAATGATGCACAAATGAAAGAAACCTCAGCACTCGCAGCCAAACTGTACTGTTGGCTGCCCGGTGACTGTCAAGTCTTCTGTCAGGTGAGGACCTGAACAGTCAGGACATTGAAAGCATATGGGAACACTTTCATTTTGTGTCTGCAAATGGCCTTAAACTGTTCATGTGAAGTAAAATGGTTACATTGCCTAGAGTGAGTTGAACAGTAACATTATAAAGCAATATATACTGTATAAATATCAAATCTATAAAAATATTTATAAAGCATTTGGAACAATATCAATTTACAATACTTGGACAAACTTGTTTTTCAAATGCTGTCTGAAGTGCTTGTGCCAGATTTGGCTTACACTTGACCACACCTCGGATAATGTGTCTGTCCAATTCATTTTATGTGCAAGGGAAAAAGTAGCCTAAAATAGTGCTAATAGAGGTCAAGAACAGGCAGCCCGCTATGGTGTGTTAATGTGACCAGAAAAATAGGAATTAGTTTTAATGTTTCACATGCTAATATTTTTATAGTCTCCCACAGTTTTCTATTACATGACGCTGCGGAGGTAGGGTGGGGGCACCTTTCAGATATTGAAACCTTATGAGCGCTGCTGTCAGCGTTCCAGCTCCTTTTCTGGTTGAATGGAGATACACTGGCAGCTCTCTTTCTCTCTCTTTTTCTCTGAATCGCTATCTTATGTTCACATTGCACCTGAGAGAAAATATTCATATGTTTTTAAGTGCGAAGGGCATGAGGTTGCAAATATGTTTTAGGAAACAGAGTCTTGTTTGCAGAAAACAAAGAGGATGTTTAAGAGCTGATATGAACTGTATGGCAGTATTAACAGAGAATAAGTTGTTCATATGGGAAATTCCATTATTAGACTGGAAGGATTACTTGACTTCTTGAGATGGAAAACTGTGTTTAGATATCAAACAGCAAGTGTGCCACATCAGACGGTGAAAATATTCATTTTAATAGGTGATACATTGGATTCAACTTTCATCATTAGTAGCTACAACGTCGGTTGGCTCGGTAGCTGTAAAAAAAATTCTATATTTTTTGCCACATAAAGTCTAAAAAACAACAATTTCTAAAAATATGTTTTAAACTGAGTTAAAGGTTGACATGGGTTTCATCAGATTGCAGCGAAGGCCATTTTTATCACAATTTGCAATTGGTGAACGTACATTTGCTCACATTTCTCTGTTGCAGATCATTTAAAAATATACAATCAAATATTATGCAGAAACTGGTTGTGCATTGTAGAAACAAGGAGGTCTCACTATGTGAGATGTAAATAAAAATATTATATCAATGAATTAATTATTAAAAAGAAGAACTTAACACATACAGGTAATAAGGCCTTATAAACTCAGAAGATGCTGCACAATGGCCAGTGTCAGAGTGAGAAAAGTTGAGAAAAGAAAAAAGATCTAAGAAGAAAACTAAATAATCTATTCTGCACCTGTTTATTGCTCCTGCTGCCCAAGAAAGCAGTCGATCGTATAAACAGATAGCTATGCATCACTTAGGGCAGTGAGCATTCATCTTCATGCATTCCTCTCATAGTGAGATACAGCACAGCACAAGACAAGTTCTGTCAGTTAAGTATGATTTGTTTAGTAAAATACAAGTTATGTATACAATAGCCTCTTATTTGGGTCAGATTTTGTTGGAAATTCTTTGACATATAAAATCGTAGGTAACAGATTTAGGGTTAAACAGTTATGTTGGATTATAGGGGAATATTTGTGTTGAATCAGGTGACGTGACTTCCCAAAGCAAGCAAGAAAATTCGAATTATATTGCTCTTTTTCAGACAAATCAATGCAGTTCAACGTGGTTTATGAGCAAAGAAGAAAAAGATCCAATAAATCAGAAATAAAAATAAATGTATTTGCATTTATACAACCATTATTAAAAGGCCAGACTGAATAAATGTGTTTTTAATTTGGATTTAAAACAATTAGGATTTTAAGCACCATATTTACTCCAGAAGGCGAAGAACGTAGCTGTGGTGTCCTTTTAGGTTCATATACTGTGATCATTTTTATCAGCAGCTAATCCATGCAATGCATAAACTAGAAAATATTTTTTTAATCAATACGATAACTAACAGGCAAACGGTGTGATGACTACTATAGGAGTGATGTAATCTCTCTTTGTGGTCTCGAGCAGCAGTATTTTGCATTCTTTTGTAGAATTTATATAAGTGTTTGGTAGACCAGATTGAAAGGCATTACAGTCAATCCTACAGCTAATGCAGACATTGGCAGTTGCCCTTATTAAAGTAGCAAATGGCAAAAGAATAAATCGATTTGTTTAAACTACTTGAAAGGAACTTCTAAATAAAGTTTTATTCAATTATCTCATTTTGTAAGCTTTATGTCTTGGTCTGTGAAAAAGTCAGAGAATATTCAATAAATCATGTGAATCTGCGACAGATGAGCGGTACAGTCACAAATATGTCAGACCCCCTTGTTTGTTAACCACATGATAAAGGAGTAGGAAAACTAATCATGACAAAGAGAGTGAAAGGTTATGTTGAAGCAATTAGACCTTGGTGGTGGTCTATGAGTCGCCCCATAAAACAAAAGATCTAAACCAGACACAGAAAGGAGGCACTAAGTCAAGTCAAATGATTTGTCATTGTTGACTATCCTCAAGCTAAAGAGAGCGTCCAGTTCAATGTCACAAACTCCAACATGAGAGATTATTTGGACTCTTACTAATATTTAATTAGCCACGATGATGAAATAGAATGTTATTAGCCTAAAACATGTCATGTGCAGATGATTATGTGTTATTAGGTGCTAGAGCCTCTGTGTTAGTGCCAGCTTGAAATTTAAAAACCGCGTTTCTGAAGGAAGTAGGTGAAATAAAAGCACACTGAACTACAAAATCAAGACATATCTTTTGAGTTCAGAATTACATCATGGCACAGGCCTTATAAAATGTCGACATTTGGCAATTGGAAAAATGTTTTACGACAGAATGGTATACAGTGTTTCAACAGAGCTGAAGAGCCATAAAATATTGAAATCATTCATGTGTTCTTTCCTTTTTGTTTCTGCCAGAGACCTGGTTTCTCAAATCATTTACATGAAATAATTTAAACATTTATTTACTGATCTGATCTAAGAAGATTTGATCTAGACTGAGGATTTGGTCAAGTGGAATCGAAAAATCGGATTTAAGTTGAATTACAATGAACAAAAAACGACATTAAATGTGTAGACACAAAAAATTGAAATGATTAAAATAATATATTTTTGTGATTGAGAATAGTATGCACTATAAAAATATAACACTCAAAGTGGTTCTTGGCTAGTAACCATAGGGGAACCACTTTAAGTGCTATATAGAACCATATCTTGGTGCTTCAGTGGTTCTTCAGAGGTGCTTTAGCGGTTCTTTAGAATGACCAAGGTGCTATATAGCACTGTTCCGTATAAAGAACCGTAAAGCCCCTGTATGGTTCTTTAGCGGTTCTATATAGCACCTCATGGTACCCAAAGAAACTAAGTTTAGCCACATTTCCATTTCCATTCCATCACAACCTTAATTTGGGCGTTAAACGCACAAAGCCTTTTTGAGATTTATGTCTCTCTTTTTTACCGTTGACTCAAATCTGCAGCCTGTTAGGCTTGTGACTGGACAGCTACAGCTAAGATGTTTTAACACAGACCACAAACACCTTTAATCTGCCTCACAAAAAGCCGCTCACCCTCACTTGTTTGGATTAGATCTGGCCTCCACACATGGAGAAAGCATAGAGGGCAATTAAAAACACACTGTATCTCTCACGGTGGCCTTTTGCACTGGCAATGGCTTCCACACCGTTGGGAAGGGCCCGTCTGCTAAACAGATAAAGTGTCATTTAGCTTCTGTTACACTTTACCCACCATCAAGCAGAAGTTACACATCCGTCCACTTGAAGCCACCCTCTGTTTATTTGCTTATACAGCTTGGTAGGAGGTCATACGTTTGGTTGTTAAGACTTTGATTGCCACCTGCACCTGTCTCGGTCAACACTGTTTGCTACAAAGTCTGCTGCTTCATTTGGAGGTGATGGGATGGGGAAGCTTGAAATGAGTAATGGCTTTCTGGTCTTAAGCGTTTTTAGCTCTTGTGTGTCTGTTTGTACAAAAGATGGAGGGAGTAGCCATGTGGTAATTCTATACCGCATTTACCTCCAATGTACGCAGCCAGATGAAGTGAGTCATTTGGTTCAGATAAACAAATTTTCCAAACATCGGCTGTGCATGTCTCCAGCCTCAAATGTGTCTTGCAGTGCAGTATTTAACTGTGAGACGACCAGTAGTAAAATGATGGTAGAAAATATTCTGAGATGATGATGTACTCTGTTCAGATCAACTGAGTGATGGTTCTTTTCTGTTTAGTGGAAAACTTTCTTTATTTAGTCCTGTTCGCATTTTATTACAGGGTGATACAGTTCAGGGAAAATTTAAATGTTCTAGTCTTGGAAGCACCTGCTTTTCATACAATTTAAATTTATTTTCCCTTTCGTACCCTGCATTTCCAATTATTTTTACATTTGTACTTGTGTGCAATGAGTGACATTTGTATAAAAATCAGATTTAAATAATAATGCATTTGATATAATTTATCGTTTTATTTATTATTGCCCATCTTGGACTGTATCGTTAAATTTGGGTGAAAACGAATTGTATGCAGATAAAAATAATTTGTCTTCATTTATTTCCTTATTTTGATTAATATATGAATTAACATATTTACAGTATAAAAATGAAAAGTGTTATAAAGTTAACACCATGTTTTAACTTGGCTGACGGCAATACATAACAAACTATGCAGACAGCCGTTTTCTAAAAAACAACACTTTCATTCATGGTAAGCCACCCCATGCCATGTCCGAAATCCCAAATCATTCTAGTGGACCATAAGAGACCGGCGATGTAGTGTAGGAAGAAGCTGTAATGACATCTAAATCAGTGATTTTCACTGACTGCTGTTGTTTTAGCTTTCGACTTGCTTCTGTTTTACTGCCAGGCCGCTTTTGGCTCCAGATTGTCCTCTTCAGAGGCCAACAACTTGCACCAAATGTTTCACATTATCGGTGTGAAAATCCCTCGATTCTTTCGCTTTTTTTCTTGCATCCGTGGAAACTTGATATTTCATATTTCATTCTGGTTTGCGGATGTCATCACAAGAGATGATGGTTCACATGCAAGCGCCCGCCTGTCTCCTTTGATCAGCCTGACCACGACTAATTACAAATGAAGAACAACTGAAAGAAATATCGAGAGATTTCATGGGAATTGGCACAACGGCTTAAGCTTCCTTATTCTGACATAAGCGGCGAATGGTCACTGAACGCTCACTGAAGAGGTTAAAAAGTGTGTTTTTGAAGTATGTTTAACATGTTTACTGTTGCACAAAATGTTGGAGCCGGTTTACATTCACAACACCTTAGATAACAGTCAACAGCCAAATACACGGAACTACAATTATAAATCACACATACATTTTAGAATCTAAGTTGAAATCATAGTATAGTGTTGATATTTCTTAGATTAAAAAAATCTTATACAAAATTGAGCAGGAAAGGCCAACATATGTGATCCAGCGGTTTTAAAATGAAGACCTGCAGCTTCGGAAAACAATATCCCTGAGCTGAGATATCAAGGGAAAGATGTAAAAGGAAATTTAAAGCAGCATAAATGTTCTGAGTGTTTAAGAGTGGTGCGAAGGTCCAAAGGGTCTCATCTGGCAAAGCCTTTGTTCACAGGACAGGATGTGTCCAGCAAGATAGTTTCCTTTCCATAACATTCCTGGTCTCAGATATGCTCCATTGCATGTTCAAGTTCCTTATCAATTTACTTCAAAACTTCTTTGCTTATCTTTAACCCAATTGCGAGGCCAAGATTCCTTAGAATGTCCAAAAATGAAAAATGGAAACGCTAAATACATGCAGCTTTAGAAACGGCGTGTCAGTCCGCATAGTTTCTTTAAGGCATTTCTAAAAGGCTACAGATTTTTTTCCAGAGGAGATGCCAGGTCAAGCCTGGTCACAGCAGCAGGTGACTCAAGTGAGGTCATTATGTGGTCGTTAGGGTGATTTGAAACCACCGAGCAACTGGTGGGTTCGAAGGTGAGAGCTATCACACATTCTGCCAGAGTGTTTTTGTTGTCACTCTCCCTTCTTTTTTTTTCAGGGATGCCGTCTCACACCAGGCTTTTACTTTCTCCTAACAAGCGTGAAATGCACATTATTTTCAAAAAGGAAGAAATTAGCCGAACTTAGACGATGAGGTTCAGCTCCCTCGACACGACACCAAGAGTGATTGGTGCCCAACTTTAGAAAGGGGGATTTTTTTTTGACAGTTACAGCGCTGCTTTTGTCATCAGCATTTGGATAATAAATCAGAAAATTACAAAAGCGTGTCGTACTTTTGTTTCAGTTATTCACACTGACAAATCCAAAGCATCCGTGAAACCCATTCTCTCATGTTTTGGCTGACTTTCCCAGATCATATACTGCACTCTGCCTGGATTTGTCTTACGTCTCTTTCTGCTCTTTGTTTGCAACAGGTCCGCTGCCATTAAAAGCGAACTGTTCCACATTAAATCCTCCCAAATACCTGTCTAATAATGTGCCAGGTGCATCCCTCAGGTTCGGATGGTCCTTCCCTGCAGCGCTGAAGAGTATAGACAGTTTTGTATATTGATGTTTAGCGATTGATGGATAATTCTGATATGTCCCTTAATTTCATGTAATGTCAGTGCTTTGACAATTTTCCACCACCCAAAAGTGAGAAGAAAAAGAAAACATTGGTAATAGCTCATAAAGTACAGGTTTTTGAAATGCCATGATTTGTTATGGATGTCAGCTCTACACAACAGATTGGGGAGAGCAGAGCCAATACATTCTCTAAGGACATTATCCTCCAGATGTGGGTGTGCGTTTCTTCAATGGAATGGGATTTACCTAAGCACATTGGATTGAGACTTTACAGAAATGACTTCGTATTCCCGATTTGTTTACTTATGAATGCATTCGCTCCCACACCGAAGACATATTAGACCGGACGATTTAATTTGGTCAGAAATGTAAGATTAGCATTCTCAGAATTAATGCATTAGCAAAGCATACGGAAGGCTGTGTACATTATTAAAGCTTCTTTTCTGCAGACCTAATTGGCATTGCTCAGATAAACATCTGAAATGCTCTTTTAACAAGTGCAGCCATCACATACCGAATAAGTATCTAACTACTGTAACCAAGTAAGAACAGATGGGCCGGTGAGAGCACTCTGGATCTGACAGTCGCAGAGCTATGAAGTCTGTCATGCTGGGAGATTATCAGTTGGAAAGCAAAAACACATGTAGACTATGATAGTCAAAGGGGAACAGAAAGATGAACGATTTATAACAATGCAAGCAAAGTATTTAAAGGAAAATTACTTGCAATTTCTTACACTAAGTATGTTGTAGTACCGTTCCAGTGGCAACATTTTTAAAGACTTTAAAAACCCTGTTGTAACCCTGAGTAAAACAAAAGGATGTTCACAGGTCTGCTAAAAAGTCGCCATAGTCTGGAGTAAAAAAATAATTGCATTCAAATTGTCACAACCATTCCAGTCCATATGCAAACCGATTTAGCACACAGTGTGATGATATAATGCTGAGCCACCTGGTCCTTTTAATGTGGGAAATGACTAATTCAACTTCAGAATGTCAGTGAAGGTTCCCAAGACAATGCACCTGATACGGAAAAGAACTTCACAGAGCTCTAGCGAAAGATTGACTGCTCCCGTGAGGATGATACATACTCCTCTTCTATTATCCACCTTCACCATAAAAACTCATTTGGGCGGCTGGCACCTCTTATAACCTCACACTTTATCTCTTTGAGATTCTTAGATGAATGTAAATCCATGATCGGCTTGGTCAGTTGGATTTTAGTCATTGATAGATGCTTTTTAAGTCTTTGTGAGGTGACAATCTGAATCTGAGAGTGGCACCTAACCCTGGTTGTATGGCTAAAGCTCACAAGAACTGTTAACCTCTCAAATCTGATTGGTTGATTAGAATGTTGTCCCAGGCTCAACAATGATGTTGCTTTGCAAAATCAGGAAACCCCCATGTAGTGTCTGTGTTTCAATTCAGACATGACTGTTTTAAATATAACTTGCTAATGGAGAAACATGGCTGCTGTGTTCTGTACACAGGTCATGTAACTTGAGATGGCCGTTGGATGGTGGCCACAGGTTACTTGACTCTTTGTAGATAGAGTGAACCTGTAGGTTGCATTCACCTCTTGGGTCCTTCAACCTCAAACCTGAACTCCATCAAGATATCATCTCTCATGTGCTGGAGACGGCATGCTCATTTCCGCAACCCTTAACACCTATGAAACCAAGCGGCCTGTATACCTCCAAAGACCTTTATTACTTCTCAGTTTTACAAAGATTTGACACAAAAGAGTCATAAAGATTACAAGATCCGTACACCTTTCCATAAAAGGTGGCAAGCGATCCAAAAGTCAGCGCTATTATTTCAGCAGCTCTTCCTAATTCCTGCAGTAATATAAGACTCTTTTATTAAAGCTGGTTGGTGGAAAATGCCTCAGCACCTGCTCTCTAAAACATTATTCTGTGTGATGGTCAGCCAAGTCAGACTTACCAAGTAAGGCATTTTTGTGTATATGAATATACAATACATGGTCACATACTCTCTTCTTTCTGTTTCCAATAATATGTATAATGTTGAAATAAAAAATGAATAGTGGCAAGAAAATGTTTTAGGTAAATGTTTATGTAACCATATAAATGTAAACTTGCTGAGAAAGATACACTCCAAAGTGTTGCTCTGGCATAACAGAAGATACAATTGTTAATAGAGATGTACACTAAAGCTCTTCTTTTGACTATGTTGAAAAAGCTTTTTTATAGCAATTATTTATACAATTTATTTACAACAATTTTAGAGTGGCAAAGGAGTAATAATAATAATAAGGGTATTATTGCAAGTTTTTCTCTATGTGTAGTACATTGATGAAACTTAACTGAATTAAATACTGTTTTATTGTCAGAAACTGTCAATTGTTTCATTGAAGTTCATTATTAAGGTATTATAATCTGCGTATTATTTACAAGATTTACATTTAGTAATCACAGTTCAAACCACAGTTTGGGTTATTTACAATATTGTAATTTAGCAGGGTATCGATATGATTATTCATCACGGTATACAGTTTTACTGTTGCTTATGCTGGGTTATTAACAATAACATGATGTTCAAAGTATGACCATGATATCAGTAAACATGGTTGATAAAACACAATAAGTGTCCCTGGAAACTTTAAATAACAATATACTTTAAATGCAAATGTGTATGTCAAAGTTAAATGCACAAATTATTTGTAAGATGTTTATAGAGTATAAAATTGCACAAAAAATGCACTTAAGCTGCAACACAAATGGTGGTCTGATATATTTTGAAATGCACAAAATCAAGCTTGCGTAGCTAATGTCTTGTCAAGGACATGCAATCGTATCATGACTTATAGGGAGCATGGGTGGCCTTTGAACGAAGATGCAAGTATGCATACTTATGACACAGTACTGAGGTGGGGGAAGAAGATCCATCAATAAAATGCAGATCTTTCACATCTAGAAATACCAACCCATCAGTCACACCACAGGTAGTCAAGACTCATGTGGAAATCACACAACCATACGGAACATGTGTTCTCAAAATGTGTGACATCTTACCCACACCGCACCTCAAAGTGCTGTATTTCAAAGGCCCACTGCGGCATTTATTGTGTCTACCTGGACTGTTCATTTTTTACACTTTTATCAGGACTGAGAAACAGTTTAACATGAACTCTTTGTTTGAGCTGTAAATGTGTAAGTGCTTGTGTCCGGTCACATTACAGGTGTGTGACAGATCTCACGCTCTAGCTCTTCATGATGATGGTGTAGTGATTTAACAGTCAGTGGTATTGAGATAACATCAACTGAAGTGGGTCAGTTTCAGCTGAGTCTTTTGGAAACACATCAGAACTACAGAATGTTATAAACTGAGAGATTGTTGGGCAAGATTGCGCTGAATTTCTCCAGATGTGAGTTTGAGTGACCAACGTACCTCTGAAAAATATACGGGCATAAACCCACATCGTAGAAAGATGCAGATAAGAATTTGTAATATAGCAAGGAAAAGATACAGAACGCAGATAATGTAATGTTAGCTGGCCGCCATCATTATGGTTGACAGGAATTCAGATGTAAAAGCTATGTTTCCACTTGCACTGCAAAAATGTTAACCAAAGTTTAGGATCAAAATGCCTCCATTGAGTTAAGAGAGGCGTAAATGTAATCAATGTCGTTGAAAAAATCCCTTATGGTCAGAATCTTGCATTAGATCAACAGTTTCTCAGGTAACCTCTTAGATCTGCCAAAATACAGCGGCAAACAACACCTGCATGCAAAAATTTTGCTATGCCTCATTGCTGTAATAGATACACCAGCATTGAAAGAATGCAGGGACTTTTTCATAAAAGAAATGACCAATCAGACACAAAGATGTTTATGAAGTTCAACTCCACTTGTCAGGTCCATGGCTGAGTCATGAACCCCCAGCCCCAAACTCTGAGTGTTGAGTGTGCATTTATAGAGATTACATCTGCCATTATTCATTATATATGACAAGCTTTGAAGATCTCTACATCAGTGTCTTGAGTGGGTCAGTGATGTAGGTCAATATGGTGGTTTGATGTAATTTTGTTTGTGGATGTTACATCAGTCCTCACGTCCTGTGATTTTGTCTACTGTTGTGTTTGCCCTCATAGATGTTCTGGTACAGGTGCAAAATGTAATTCAGGCTCAAAGACGAAAACACATTGTGGGGATAAATACAGGTGGAATTCAAAAAGGGTAGAAGCTATTAGCAGAACTAATTTGAAGATCTTTATTGTGTGCTCACACATACTGTAATAAAATAATAAAACACGACCCTGTTTGAGTTCCATATTTGGCAGTAATTCTGAAAAACAGGTCATATTTACAGTGCAAGTATTATTAATGAAAAATAAATAACATGCATGGTTTGAGTAACACAATGTGAAAATCTGGTCTTGGATTGGTGGCATGAAAAATGTTAACAGAACATCATTCATAAATGGGACACATGTGCTAAAGTACTTTTCAATGATAGAGCGTGCTCTCATTCCTCCATACAAGTGCAACCTAAGGGGAATTATTAAGACATTCTAGAGTTCATATCTGGGCTTGAAATGGTCTATAAAGGGCCAAATGATATCAAGCTGTGTTAAAGTGTATTCTGTGGCGTTCAATGGGATCTATTATATGAATTTAGTGAACTGACATGCATACATGTACACTTCAAATGTCTGTTTTTCTTTTCAAAATGATATAAATACTACATACAAACTGTACAAACATACAATGCAAACTTTTCGTAGATAAATATAAAAATGGATAACTGCATTTTAATTTTCAAAACATTAATTTTTATAAAACCTTCTTTCGAATTAGATACATTATTGGAGAATTCTATTTGTGCATACTGTTATATCATACTGTTAACTAGATTATTAAATATTGTTTAAAAAAACCTGACATTCAGGGAAAGTCTACTCAATGGAAAAACTCCCACAAATGTTAACAGCGTGCCACTAACACCACCTTACCTGTTCTGTGTTGTTTTGTCATCAGTTAGTTTATCTTTAAAACAAGATTATAAAGTTTGTCTGTAGAAATACTGGTAGTCCTTGTTTACGTAACAAACTTTTTTAAGAGGTACATTTTCTATTTATCAGAAATCAGTATTTAACAACAAACACAGCTAAGCTGTTTAGCTCAGTCCTCAGCCACAGTTTTTTTTAAATGGATGTGTAAATACAAAGTCAAGGTATCTAATGCATTTCCAAGAATTCTATTTCTGCTCTGCTAGTTGTTGCAGCAAAAAAAAAAACAGTAAATATTTAACACAAAACCAGGCGTTGTAATCTCATTAATGTAATTGCTAGATCTATCAATTAAATACAACAGTCAATAAAAAGGATACAATTTATTTACACTCTTAAAAAGAATGTATTCATTTGTTAACGCACAGTTTCTGTTATATATTTTTGAGACATTATGTGTTAATTTTGTGTGAAATAAATGAAAGGGACAACACAAGTTCAGTTAAAAGTAATAAAAAATGTTTTGTGTCCCAGAATTACACAGTTAAGGTCAATACATTTCGTGTGATGTCCTAAACTGGGCACAAACTGTATTGTGGGTGTAGAGGGTGTATGATAAATGCCAAACATGTTCTTCCAAATTCAGTCTAGTGCAATCTGAGATGGCCATCATAAAGCATGAGATCAATAAATGAAGGCCAAAAAAATCCTGTAAAAAACGGAAATCTTGTGGCCGGGGAGCTAGAAATGAACTGTAAAATAAATCCCTGTGAAATTACATGGTTTCCCCCTTTTCTTGTAATTAAAAAAAAGCATATTCTGTGAAAAACTGTAAAATCCTGTACAGTTTTTTTTCTTTATACGGCAAATCCTTAAAAATTCTGTAAAATAACATTGAACGTAAATAATACAACAAACAATAATTAGACCAAAAAAACTAAAAAGATTGTTTTTTAAGAAATTTTTGTTTACTTTGAGGATTCGAGGTGCTCATCCAAAGATTTGCCCTTCAAGCAAAGTTCACTTTACAGCACCGCCCCTGCAATTAATGCGCTTTAAGTCACTTTAAGATCAAAAATATGTACTAAACAGCAAGCAAAACAAACACATGTCCGTTTTTCTCCGAACAATGTGGTGTGATGTTATTGGTCTGCCTACACATTTGCCCTTTTCAAAGGATTTGGTTTTCATAGAAGTTTTAGTTTCAAAAATTATTTCCAATACAAACCAAATTAGTCATACTGCATCCGTTATAAAAAAATAACTATGGAAATCACAATGGAAACATATGACCAAATGCATGTCCTTGGTGAAAGCAAAAAAAACAATACAAATTTCCTAAGCAATACAAAACATCTTTCCAAATAACAAGATTATTTGACAAAACGTCACTAACCCATATAACAGTACTGATGGCGTTAAAAAGAGGTAAAGCTCTTTATGTCTCTCTTAAAAGCAATTACATTCAACATAGCTCAGATGTGCAGAATTATGCATGTATAGAATTGCTGTTGACATGAGAACTTATCTCTTTGGCAAGGAGCAGAAGAGGCTTGTTACGTGCTTCTGTGACATTTCCACTCAGCACAAGCTCTATACTGATAGTGAAAGACAAGGAGACGTAAGCCCATCCCAACTCACTCTGCCTGCAACCATTCATCACAGGCTCGGGAACTGCATCATGCTTTATTCCAATAAAGCCTTGTGAAACTAGAGCTGATTTCTTGCTAAATTCCAACGTTAGTCACAGATCCACATTTCACGATTAGCAGGGAGTAATCGTTGCCTTAGGAAGGAATTAAGCCTGCCTGGGTTATCAAACCACATTTAAAAACGTTTGTTTAGAAATCACTTTGTAAAAAAACAACTGTTGCGCTACTGGATCAACAGCCGCAAATTCCAGCCTTTGTAGCTGCCAGCGAAACCTAATGAGTGATGCCTGAGGGGTGAACAAAAAAGGGTTCAGGGACGATTTGCACTATTCTTGAATTGTCTAATGGTTACCTTGCGAGAGTTTAATTGTTACGTTCTCCTTGGTAAAGTAATTCTTCATGTGAAAGATCGAATTGCACAGGTTTCATGAGGAGAATAAAGACGAGAGAGCTTTCATCAGAAAAGCACTTAAGATCAGTGCTGATATTTGATAGAACTTCTAATCGCTGTTTAGAAAAAAATGGCGCCTGTCTAAGCACTACTGGATTGGATTCCCTCGTCTCCATGAGTGGATTGTGATTTCTTGGGGACCTGCAGCGACTCGTATATGATCCCCGGGCATTCCATATTACTCATTCATTTAATCATTCGTTTTCAGCACCATATTTATTGTCCCTCTTGAGACTTTAGTTCTTGTTGAGCATTTGAAATCGAAATAGGGTGACATGAAAACATGCACATTCCATAAGAACCCAGTCTTGTGTCCTAAGCATGTTTACCATAATATTTAGTTAACCTATCTTTACCTCCGTTATTTCAGGGCACGGTGAACTCTCTCTGTGAACTGTGTAAGTTTTAATGAACTCAGACTCCGTATCTTGTACCGATGTTTATACCAGAAAAACTCGAAAAGGTCCAGAAGCAAGACACAATAAAGACACATTATTTTTGTTTGTTTCAAGTTAAAAAAATTAAGCTACCGGCTGTCTTCATTTTTTTTGTTAATAAAACATAAAATATGAGGTATTACATGAGTTTGATGCAAAATTGTTATGTTAACTAATATTTTTAAGTTGAATGAACAAAAATAAATTAATTTCTGAAGTAACAACAATTCATTTTTACAGTTAACTATTGATGTCAAATACAGCTATTGACATTCAGCATGAATGATTTCTTAGTTATGGCAAAGGAAAAAACAAACATTTACCAAATATGGGCAACATAATGACAGATGGTTGGGTGACAGTTTATGAGAATCTTTAAACACTCCTGAGAAACCAAACATATTAAAAAGGTTATTTGGATCAGTGGTGGAGAACAGCAGTTGTAGCCTGTAATAACTTGTGAAAAGAATGGGAAATAAAACTTATGCTTGTGACATGGCGATAAGATTAATGACAATCGCTTGACAGTGTAAACTCTCTGTGTACTGAACCAGACATCTGCGTAGAGCGGACCTGTCGTTATCAGACAATCGGGGGAAAGTTTCTCTATGTGTTTGCGCACACTTACCAGGGGAAGTTGAGACTTGTAGAGCATCACAGCCATTAAAGGGCAAAATGAAAGCTCTGAAGAAGTGTGTTTGGAGTTTGGACACATGAGATCTTGCTTCTGAAGGGATGTAACTGCTTAGTGAAAGCGGAGAAAGAGAAAATCAGCTTCAGCAGGATGGGGTGCACAGTTTCCAGTTCAGATATATTGTGGATTTAACCTTGCCTATTGGCCTACTGTTTTAGTATGAAATACACTGAATAAAGGTTGGTGTTGGGTCTTGACATCATTAAACACAAATTAGCATTTCACAATCGACCATTTAGGTTAAAATACTACATAAATGAAATCACCAAACTCCCAGGACCTTTGCAATGAAATGGATGACATTGTAGGCCATGTGTATAAAAAATAAATTAAACAATCCAAAACAGAGTTAAATCTATATGTATTCAAAATTACCTGTTAATATATTTTGAGGTTTACAACCAACTGGGGAGAAACAGATGCAGAAGATATAACAGTAATAATAAACTACAGTTACACCCACAGCTTGCATTAAAGGTCAATAAATGAAGCACTTTAAGTCTGCCAATCAGCATTCATCAATGTGGAAGAGAAAGTATAAACTTTGCAACACCTTGCATTAAGAAACTTAAATATCTCATGTCACTCATATTCCAGATGTCTCAAATTTGTTCCAAAAGGGCGTTGTTGTTTTAACAGTTTGAAAACCCTCCTGTCTTTTAGGTTGAAGGGTGGAAAGATTACCACTAGATAGCACATAATTCTCTTTATATTTATTGTTAAAAAAACAGAGGAACTCACAATGAACTGAATACCAGCACTTAACACTATAGCCTGCATAAAAAAACTCACTGTTCCAGTGCGGGTTGTTAGAAAGATATTATGGTAAGGCAGTCCCTCTTTAAAACGTGCTTAGCCATGGCCTTAGATATGTTGACAACTGAGCGTTTAGCCCTCGTATTCATCACAGTTGTCATTGTCTTTTTTTTCAATTGAATTTTCTCATAGTAAAAACTTGTCAGAATCTCATCATTGTTGATGATGAAGAGTCTTTTACTTGGAGATCTTCCTTTTTTAAAACAGATGTATATTTTTTCTTTAATTTGTATTAAAAAGAAGCTGCTATTTTTTTAATTTAATTATTGACTAGAAACTTGAGAGAAAACAAGGAATTGAATACATTTGCAGAAAAGGCTGCATTTTTATCTGTTCCAATGGCATAAACACAACTAACCATATAGGGTTTCTTTTCACGTGGCTCTTGAAATAAACTAGTAATTATTGTTTTAACAGTGAACCAAAGGCCTAAGTGTCGGTGTTTAAGTGTTCAAAACATTTGCCAACATAGAAATTGTATTTAATTTGCGTATTTAATGTCGATTAATATTAAATAATTTAAGTCATTTTTATCGCAGAATGCTAGTGTTCAAAGTTTGAGATGTGATAGCAAATGACTTGGAAATGCCCACGCATACAAATGTCATACTCAATTTTAATACTTACATTAAAAAGTTGTAATTGTTGAATTGTGTTGTTTTAAGTCAACATAATAGGCACTGGCAACTGAAGCAATTTTAAAGGTGTGTTCTTTCACCACTTCACGGTGAATCCATACTGAACTTTATCCTTAAAGGAGATCTAATAAAAAAAGAGCCTTTGTCGTAGGCTAGTTGTTGCAGGTGAGTATTTGCTAAGGCCTTATGCGAAATGCCATTCAGCTGATGACTTCTCTTCCCGCAACATGTTATCACGAGCATCAAACAAGGTGAAAAAGTTACATACACACCCGTACTCCAAAACAAAAAATCCCTCATTGTGTTTTCAGCCTGCAAAATGAAAACAAAGATTTGCCTTCTGAATACCAAAGTGAGCAACGCAATGGTGTCTATGTACACAGGAATCAGAAATAAATTACAGATGGGGCAGCTGTCATATTGCCAGTGGCAGCTCAACAAAGCCAAGAGGAATACCTGAACCATGAGTAAACACTTAATGTATTCATTGTGCCTTCCAATGGCAGCTGAGCTTCTGTCGAAAAAAGCCAAGCGCTGTTATGTCTACAGTCAATTGAGAGGCAATTACGTAGGACTAATCTGTCATTACCGCTAAAACGAACTAAGCCCAGCGACATTGTATCAAATCACATGGGTCTAACAAAGCACGCCTGTCAGAAAAGCCTGTTGCATACCGATGAGTGTACAGCTTGTATGCTCAGGCATAGCATGAAAAGGGGAATAGGTCAACGTTTACTGTATGTGGCGTGCAAAAGGCCGGCGATACGACAGATCTGTACTCTATAATCCTCCTTTCAGAGTGGTTTAGTTTATTTCACTACTTGTCACAGGAACACAATCATTTATTAATTGTATTTTACTTTCTTCCATTTCAGCCCCTTATGGCTGCGGTGTTTGGCCCCTGAGAATATGAGATTGACAAATTGAGCTTGAGAGTCAGGCCAAAACAATTTCTCACATACCTCAAGCTTGGTGTCATCCTAAAGTGTTTTGAAAACCTGAGATCCCTACTGATATGACTAGCTAATGCATGAAACTCCTCCTGTCCTGCCCATATAGATGACATGGTTAAGAGTGGCCAAAGACACTGACCGGTCCTGTACTATTTTACACTCTGAAATTAATACTTTAATCCAGCGAAGCCCTCAGAGAGTCTGACAGGATGGTTAATTGCATTTGTTCATGCATGTGTGCATGTCTGACTATACTGCATGTGTGCATGTCTGACTATACTGCATATGCGCATGAAGAAATTCTCTTGATGTAGGCTACTATAAGCTATTTTTTATATTTATATAGTGTTTGCCCTGACACTCACCTAATGTCTATGACTCTCTGTTTTAACATATCTTCTGGCTTATTTTTATAGACATTCATTGCTGCCACTTAAAGGCAACTTGTATTTTCTAACCCTCACACAGAAACACTAGTTGTGATGACATTTCCCGAAATGTAGCCCTCACAGGTATAGCCAAATCTGTAAACACTTCACACTAAAGTAGCTCTTAACAGATCCCAGATGCTAGCTGGTCGTTGGTGGTAGTCAGGTATTCTGCTGACATCATCCCCATGAAGTTGCAAGTATTCAGTGTGACAAGTTAAAAACACATTGTGAGCTTAAATTGCCAGGCTTATTTTGATTTAAAGGAAGACAGTGGAAACGTTTTGAAATAGATAACAAAATAAACAGTTCTTATAATGGACATGCATAGCAAATAAAATATACATGTATATCAAATCCCTTAATATATATTTGAAAACATATAGAAAAATACACTGTTAATATATGACAACATATTAAAAGTCCAGTGTATGAAATTTAGCGGCACCTAGAGGTGAGGTTGAGAATTGCAATCAACGGCTCACTCCCCCCTCCCCCTTCCTTTCGAAGCACTGTGGTGGCAATGATGTCTTCACGTTTTTGCTTCTTTGCGGAAGAAGATAACAAATTAATGAAACGTGTTCTGTAGAGAAGAACCCCAAAAATAGAAGCGCTTTGTTCCAATATATATAAATGTATTTAATATATTGCATTATATTTTCTATAGTATATTCCCATATATTTTTTGTTTCAAAAGGGAACCTCTCTCATTCTCAGACCTATTAAAAATAAAAAATAAAACATATCTAGCGCTTAACCTGATTCAATCAGTTGATGGTATTTGTAAGACAAAAGGTCTCTATCATGACTGTGTTCGATGCCTCTCTTATTCTTTGTTGCAGATGTCATGCACACAGGCTGCAAAGGTTAACAGTGAGTGGCAGAACACCTGCAACAAAGACAACTACAAAGAGGTTTCACTGACAGCGCGCTTCCTCCCCCCAGCCTCCATCTTGACCTCAATGGAATCCTGCACCATCTTGGAAAAAGATTTCCAGGGCTGCTCTTTATCAGACGCTGGTCCCAGGAGCCTGTTAAAAACCAAATCGACTACGGTGCGGCACCTTTAAAGGGTGAAGCGGCGGAAGGTGTCCGGCACCTGCAGGTAAATCTGGCCGTCGATTCAAGGGGATGACAGAGGAGCAGATAAACACTGGCCGGAGTTTGCAAGTTAAAAGGAGAATGTAGCCAATTGGCCAAGAGGGATCTTTTTTAAGCAGTTTACTGCGACGAGGTGGACACTATTTGGATTAAAGCAGTCAGTAGCTGACAGGTTAATCTGTATCTTCAGGTTTTTTTATTTTCACAGGAACGGACATATTACTCGTGCCTGTAGGACGATAAAAATAACTCCGGTTCATTAGGGCTGGACTTGGCCCGGAAAACAAAAGCCTCTGGATCCGCAGAGTGTCGTTAATTGAAACATGACACGACTATATTCAAACATTTAAGTTTCCTCCACAACTGATATTTGTTTTAGGCATATTGGGTGTCAATAACATAAGATTGGAAAGTGTAATGGTTCGTGACAAAGCATGTCACCCCTGCTGCATGGCATTTAAATACGAAAGGGCTTAATAAGGAAAGTTATCCACCTGGGACGTGCAGAACACCAACAGCACCACTTACAAAACAAACAATCCCCTTCAGCAGATGTCACATGTAAAACTAAATATAACGTGCCTTTGGTTGGGTCACACCTGGAAAACACAGGCAATTAGCCAAAGTAGCCTTTGAAAGCCGCTCCAATCCAATGCGTACACACATATATATATAGTTGTGGCCACTGTGCAAACACAAAGCGTGGTAAATGCCAAAACTGGCACACTGATTTTATAACCATTGTGTTTATACCATGCCCACAAAGGCTAAAATTGTCTCTTCGCATATTCATTACATCAGTCAAAACACACAGGCCTATTGTTACGTACATTGGATTGTTATTACAACATGATAATTTGGAATGCTGAAACCCAATTTATCTTGAAATTACGTTTCGCTGTATTCACTGTTTTAGCCCATGAGACAAACGTACGTTTGAGAAGTAATTGTCTGCATAGATGCTGGCATTTAGTTGCCATGTGTCATTTAGCCTATTTGACTAATTCAAATATGTATGGAGTCAAAAAGCTTGACACAATAGGATGGGTTCAAGGTACAGCCCTAATTAGGACAGTGAGCAAATTTCATGGTGGGGAGGCTGCGGAGGTAATGGTTTTAAGGCAAATTGATTATGAAACCACTGTCCACTGTCATTTTCCATTTCAAATGAATATTGGTCAGGCCTTTCCTGACCATTGAATCTGAAGTGGAGGCGCTAACCATGCAGGTTATTTGAGGGCTTTATTTGGCTGAATTTACATTCAGGAACCTTGCACACATCCTTTCTGAAAATGGCAAGAAAATAAAGGATGACTTGAAAAGGAAGCAGAGACAGAACCAAAAACCATATACTTTGTTTACCTGTCCAAAGGCTATTCAAATACAAACTTTAGCTCGCGCTGTATAGCCCGACACGCTTTGATTTATTTGATATATTCACACCACTGAAAAACTTGTTAATCAGAATGGAAAAATGACTAAAAGCTACAGTAATGTTAGTAATGTACATTTGAATGGTAATAGTTATAGATGCAATACAAACAAATTCTATAGTACTTTTGCATTTTAAATATACAGTATATAGGCTAAACCAATATTTAGGGAAATAAATTATATTCATGGGCAACATTACATTTTTCGATTAGTTAAAACTTTCTCTAGCCTACCATTTTACTGACAATGTTATACTTCTGTAATGGACATAGAACAGTGGACTCCACCTGTTTGATGTCATTTATTTAGCCATGTGGTCAGAACTGACTTGATAAGAGAAAAAACACTTAGAATACAATCTGTCATTCCAACACTGAGGTCACAATCGACATCCCTATCTCACCTGATAGCATCAGCCAGGTGTCAGAGAAAGCTGATAGGCGATAAGGTTACACTGCAACCCAAACTACGTTTTGTCAGCCATGGTGTTACAATTTGTAAATACATGACTTTAATCCGAACAAAACCTACTCTATATCATTTTTTTACATTTATAAATTCATAAAATCATTTAAAATGTTGTTTTTTTTACTTCTATATAAAATCAATCAACTGCACCTTATAATATATTGAATGAATAAGCATTCTTAGTGATAGGTGAACATAGATGGATAACAAACTAGTCTTTGATTTAAACCCTATTTTAATTGTTTACTCTCTAAACCTCTTTACAACAATACTTTAAATTCGACTTTCTTTAAAACTACCAGAATAGAAATGTTGATGTCATCTGTTAGAAATGCTCCTCCGCAAACTCTTTTCACAGTATCTTTCATATCATAAATCAAACAAAATGGCAAAGATAAATGATATATTAACTTGTATCTGCTAACCCCGAAAACAAGAGAATAGCAGCTCACAAAACACCAGCATCTTACTTTAAACTGAGCTTTTTCAAGCACAGCAAAATTGTATTCCACTCAAATTCGTGTAAATTTTACTATGAGGAACACTGTGAAGATATGCGGCCAGAATTGTGCACAATGTAGCAATTGAAAAGGTTTGGGCCTGTTGAAGACAGAAATCATTTCCATTCAGAACAACAGAATGAGAACTGTTTTGCATAAGTCCCTCCGGTATAATTGAGAACCATTTGGACATTTTTGTTTTTCGGGCTTTGTTCTGTGTTGAGTTACGTTAGTTGTTGCTGTTTCTATAGTGAAAATAGCTTGAATTAAACCCAATTGATAAACGTGTTATTTTCCAAATAAAATAAAAACATCGTTTCAAGACAGAAAAGCTTAAGTGAATTCAACTAAATTCTAAACATGAAAATTAAAACATGACAGCAAATGTCAATTACTGTTGACACAAGATTAATAATTATTTAGTTTATAATAAAAACATGATTTATCCTGTTAACACTAATCTTACCTTGCATTAGCTTACATGGGACTCCTTCTCCGCTTTTGTACAGTATTTAATGCGACGCTATTAAATTCTAATACACGGTCTCCCTCATGCGGTGAGATTGTAAAACTACAGTTGTGTCTCGTGTCGAGGTCTCTGACAACAGTATACTGACAACATTTTACATGTATTCGACGTGACAACATTATGCATGAGATCCGTGGCAATGCACTGCATAAAAAACGATATGCTTGTTACAACAAGCGTTTGCATCCTATATAACTTTACTCCACGAATGTATGCAATATATACACTTTATGCTTGTTTCGTCAGTTTCCCACAAACACTCGTGACGTGAATTCAACTGGAAACAGCGACAGAGGACATTCCCTCAAACGCGTGGGAAAGCGTAATGCTTTATAACACGTGTCCTCAATCGACCGAGTAGCTGCACGACGCTCTTCTGCACTCGTGCTGCGAAGTGAACGAGTGAAAGCGAAAGACCCGCCCTGAAATAGATCACGAGATGATTGACGTAACCCTCAACCAATCACGCACCAGAGGGGACTGTATTTCCTGCTCTCTCCACAAATCAGAAAATGAATAACATAAAAAAACCACGAACTTCAACTTGTCAGCAATCGGTGGGGGGAGGGGATCAACAAATGGCAGTCGTGTTTTTGAACCTGAAATAATGCGCTAGATCTTTTATTGGGGGTTTTACCTCGCGGAAGGTAACCGAGTTTAAATACTCTTTGCTTGGACATTTATACGGATGTATATCTGTCAGTGGGGAGCATATTAGCTTGTTTTTGCTGATTAAAATGTAGCGGGCTAGCATGCTAACATAACCGCACAGATGGTTAGCGACCTGCTGCTTGATTATGTCAGACGGGGCTGAACTGTTTGTTTGCTTTTGAATTGAACAAATCACGAAAAACGTTAATAAACTGCTTCTCTGAGAAATGGCAAAGCTATTACTTTAGCCAGATAATGGAAAAACAGGTGTATTGTTGTGTTGAGAGTGCGCTGTTGCGGAAGGGTCCCGGAAAGTTTGTTGAGATTTAAAGAAACTGCAATGGCGTGAGGGGAAGACAGTCGTGACAGCATGTCGAGGAAGCCATGATCCGATCAGCACAACTCTATTCTAATAACACCCCTGCGACAAACGCATGTGTTTGCTGATTAATTGCATTATTTTCTCTCACTAGTTTGTTTTAAAACAACCAGGAGGGTCCCAATTGAATAGATGCTATTGAAAAGTTTGAGTCGTTCTGTTTTTGACATCAACGAAAGGGCCTAACGTTACGTTACATGTTTAGCATTAAGGAACAGATCATATATTTATAGATATTCGGTACACGTCTGGTCAATTTTGAGCGACAAATCGACCGTGTACGAATAATTACCGTAATTAAAAATGAATGTGTAATTAAATGGTAATGTGCCTGTAGATGACACAAGAATGTTATTTTTATCCCGTTTTATTTTCGATAGTTGCGCTTAGGGGGCGTGTCGGGCCATTGTGACTGCCTGGAAGTTATTGTATAAACTTTGTTGACTTATTGTACGCCGCTCTGTCTTCTATTTGTATTTTGATGAGTGCTTTTCTTCTTTTTGTTATCTTCCTAATGTTACTTGTCTTTTTCATTTAAATTACGCTAAAAGGACACATCAGCCTTAACCACGGTTCGAAACAATATCAATTATAACTGTTTTTAAGTCTAGAACATATACATATAAACGACTTATAGGGTAATCCCCAGTTTATGAAGTTTAAACGATATGACATGGTTTCGTATTCATATATAATAATAAAGCAGTAAAAGCCACTGTTTGCTGTGCATTAGATGTGAAGAGGTATGAATAGGGTGTTCTTACATTTACTCAAGATGCAAAGTGTTTCGTTCTCAGATCCACTATGATTAAAAGTGCCATTGTTAAATTAAATGTTACATTAATAATAATAATAGTCAGACAATCCTTCAGAAAGTAATAGCATTCATTTTTGGGTGCTTAAGCTTGCCAGAGAGCAAGGCAAATTCATACCTGAACTTCACACATTAAAATAGTTTACACAAAACTTTGGTAAATCGCTGAACCTCATGCCATCTCAGAATTTGAATATGACTTACTTTAGTTAAACACAAATAATTTAATATAAATAGGCTGTCACTATTTAGCCTTACATTGGTCTTAACTCCATATATATTTCCAAAATATGAAAATGAACTCATCCTCATTTGCCCATAATATTTTATGGCTATAAAATGTTGTATTATGTCATAATATGATATAAAATGCTGTCAAGTTATCTTATTATATCGGGGGGCAACCGGTTAAAGGTCCAAAAAGTACTTTATTCATGATTAAACATATCCAAATGACTCCATTGGGTGAATGTATCCAGTAGGTCTTCTGAAGCGAAATGATAATCAGGAAAATTATAAATATTTTGAGTTTATGTAGCGATCAAATAATAATCACAATTATTATTTTGTTATTGTATTTTTGTGTTTGTTCTTGGTATTTTGAACACTGGCAGAAATTCTTTATTTAACCTCCGGTCCACCCTTTCCACAGATTCTCTAATAGATGTCCACCCCCAACGAGCCACCGGTTGGAATGTCACATTCTGGTCCCTCACCGGGTGCTGGCCTGTCTCCCGGGCCCATCTTAGGGCCTAGCCCTGGTCCCGGCCCCTCTCCTGGCTCTGTACACAGCATGATGGGCCCCAGCCCAGGGCCGCCAAGTGTCCCCCTTGCTATGCAGGGACAAGGTAGCGGTGATTATTCTCAGGACAGCGTGCACCAAATGCATAAGGTACTTTGGGGCATTACGTTTGACATTGATTATACCAGTAGTTATAAGATAATTGCTAAGAACAATAGAACAGAAAGTGAAAACACATGTCACAAGTTAGTTGTTAATTAGTTGAACCCTATATTTTAACCACAAAGTTAAATCATTTTCTTGCCTCTGTCCAGCCCATGGAGGGAATGCATGAGAAGGGGATGGGGGAAGATATGCATTATGGACAGATTAAAGGGGTGGGGATGAGATCCCTACACAGCGGCATGGGTCCTCCACAAAGCCCTATGGATCAACACAGTCAAGGTACAATTGCACATTGGCAACAAACTAATAATCACATTTGTGTAATTTTAACTCTAATTATAGTTCAGCTCGCCATAAGAGAATGAAAGGATCTTTTTATTCTGCACTTTGAAGGATGCTCGGTTGAACTTGTTCAAAAGAATAACCTTGGTAGTAAATAAAGGCAATTATCTGACAGTGTTTATTTATTTAGTGTGACCTCACCTTAAAGGGCCACGAAACCTCCCCTTTCAGCTACATTCTACCTCACTGTCGTTTTTGAAAAATGCAATTAAAATGGGCATGAACACTCTGAGGAAGAGCCGTTAAAAACCGGCAAAGGTTCTGGCATGAGAGACGGGCGCTCCTATTACAAGTCGATGTCATGAATAATTAGTAGAAATGTCTTCTCAGTGGTCAAGAAAACACAGTCACATCACATCTTTTGACGTTGGCTAGATAGGGATTTTAAACTCGGAAAGCAAAAATAGCGCTAAGGTTTCGTGGCGCTTTAAAGCCCGCCTTTATGTGCCACTAATTAACGTCACATCCTATGATCTTTGTTCTTCATTCATGACCGGGGAGATGTTGTTATCACCTTTACACATTGGTGGCTATTACCGATCCATTTGTCCTTTAAGTAGAAATATTTAGCTTTGCAGTAACTGGTTGTTCATGAAAAGAACACAGTTTACTCAACATTTAAATCTTGTGTTTGAAACACTTGTATATGAGGGATATCAACTTTAAAATCTGAATAGAATTTAACGAAAACCTTTGTTTATTCCTTATAGGATACATGTCCCCTCATCCCTCGCCAATGGCTCAGGTGTCTGAGCATGTTCATAGCCCAATATCAGGGGGAGGACCAACCCCGCCGCAAATGCCTCAGGGTCAGTCGGGCCCCATGATGCCCATGGATCCCCAGGGAATGGGACAGCAGGCCAGGGGGCAGTCTCCCTTCAGCCCAGCCCAGCTACAGCAACTCAGGGCTCAAATCCTGGCGTACAAGATCCTGGGCCGTGGTCAGCCTCTGCCTGAGAATCTGCAGTTAGCTCTGCAGGGCAAGAGGAGCCTTCCCACAATGCAGCAGCAGCCTGTCAACAGTGGCCCCTACAACAGACCTCCAGGTGAATGCTGGGATTGGTTGGAGAGATTTTAACTTGCCGTTTATCATTTTATGTGTTACAGACAGCTATACAGTTTTCTGCTGTACAGTTTTATATGTTTTGATGAGTCCAATGTTTGTAGGTATGCCAATGCCTCATGGAGGGCCTGCCACTGGCCCTTGTCCTACTCCAGGAATGCAGACCCATAACCAGAGTTCTTGCCCAAAACCGTGGCCTGAGGGTAAGTGTGGGTTGGGCTACTAGAGGGCCATATCATACAAAATTCAGTCTAGTATTAATTGTTGGTGTAATTCTTGTAAAAAATGAGCTTATTTTAAAGGGGTCATATGGCGCGAATACATGTTTTTCTGTGTCTTTGTCTTTGGTGTGAATAAGTTGCCCATTCATGTATTAGACACGTAAAATTGAAAAGAGGAAAGTGTTGAAACAATAGAGGCTTTCTATTTAAAAGGGAATGCTCACCCAGACCTGCCTGAAATGTCTGGTGTAGCCACACCCCCACAAATCAACGTCAGTTCGTGGTATAAATTGACTAAGACCGCCCAAATGTAAATGCAAGTAAGATGGTCGTACCCTGTCAGTACAATTGCTTCGGAACCTGATGTTCCAAATGAGAGGAAAGAGGAGATACAATCATGCACAGTAAATTGAAAATCGTCTTGGTTACGGATGTATCCTCATTTCCCTGATGGAGGGAACGACACGTTGTGTAGAACCGACAGATGGGGTTCACCCTTGAGACCCTATCCAGTGTTTCCCCTATGTTTACGGCTTTTGGGGGGTGTGGTTGGAGCTATGTGCAGTCTCTATATTTTCTATATTTATATGCCTTTGTGGCGGAGGTCCGGACAAGGTTTACTTTTTCAAATAAATCATATTTAATCTATTGATCCCAGTCGAATATGTATATAAAAAGTGAACATCTAACGTTTTATCAGGCCATTTATTTTATATTCAGATACCCACAATTTGTAGGCACTCGTGCTAAAGCGAAGTCCTAGTGGCCTATTTTAATAAAACTGCTGACAACAAATTATCATGAGCAGTAGTACTTACAAAGTTACTAACAAGTAGCATTTTCATGACATTCATACTAGAACTGATTCTAAATAATCCCAGATTAATACATGATTCATTATGAAATGCTCTTAACATGCTAATTATTAATGCTATTGATATTATTAATATCATTAATGCTAAATGTAGATACAAGACGTTATGGATTATAATGCAACAAACCTATATACAGTAGTAAACAGTAAACTGACTGACAGCCTAAAATAATTCATTACTGCTGCATTTCATTTACTTAAGCGTTACAGTAAAAGTGTCCATTAATTTACCTGATCTTGGTGTCTGCAGGTCTCTATATGCGACGCGTCTTTGGCGGGAGAAGCAGCATTTACGGAGCAGAAAGGGTTAAAATGAAAAGCGTTTGGCACTATATGACGATATTAAAGATATCGGCCAAATATAGTCAACATAAATTTCCCTGAGTGCATGTGATGCGTACAGCTCAGTTATGTAGACGCGCTGCTCAATTTAAACTACATAAATAGTCTGATGATGTGAATGGTTCATTATGTCCCGCGGTCCGAATGGAACGAAGCCAAGCTGGGCGAAAACCTGTCATCCAGTGGTGACTGGACTGTTGCTGCTTGTCAGGGCGTGCGTAGGTATAGACATGTTTTGTAGGAAAGGTATCCTTAAATGCTCTTCTCTACTCCTGTGATCTGGCGCTATATATAAAAAAAGATTAACTTGACCTTCAGGGGGGGGCGCCTCCCTAAGGTTATGGTAGGAAACACTGAATATCAATCTGGTTTTAGAAAATCAAAGGAATCATGTTTATTATATTTGACTGATTCTATAAGGAATGAAATTGATAGAGGTAATATGTGTGGTATGGTCTTATTGGACTTACAAAAAGCTCTTTACACGGTACCCTGCGATACTGCTGAATAAATTTGATTCCTTGGGCTTCTCACGTTCTGCAGTGTTATGGTTTGCATATTACCTAGGTGGGAGAGAGCAGAAGATCGAAGTCTGTGGGACGATTGAATGTGATTGAATGGCTGGACAGTAATAAGCTTCTTTTACATCTAGGCAAGTCAGAGGTAATTCTCTTTGGGCGATATAACTTAAGTAAGGCAGAAGAGCTGGTTATTAAGACTGATGATTTCGTGTTATCCAATAAACCTTCAGTAAGGTACCTGGGGTGTATTTTGGAAAAAAAAATTAATGGACAAAGTATGGCATGGAGTTTCTGAGATTAAAACTTATCTCCAGGTTCTCTAGCTTTCTAGATAGTGAAAGTTTGAGGGCCCTTGTAGTAAGCCTTGTACAATGTCATATTGAATATACTTGTTGTTCATGGATGGTAGATTTAATCCACACGTGGATAATAAAGATGCAAAAGGCCAAAAATCTAATGGTAAGACTAGTTTTGGCTTTATCTAGCTTTAGTCATGTTGAAAATAGCCGCTTTCAGCAGCTCGGTTGGTTATCCATTGAAAGTAAAGTCAAACTTCATAAAGTAAAGCTGGTCCACAAAGTAATTAACAATAAAACTCCAGGATATTTTTAATCTTATTTCTCACAGGTTAATTTAAGCCATTCTTATAGCACTAGACAGAGCATTATGGATCTGGATTTATGCAGGTTCAAAAAACTTACACGGTTAAACAGCATTTCAGTATGCAAGTGCTCTTGATTGGAATAATTCTCCTTTGAACATTAAGTTTATTAAGGATTATAATGGTTTTAGTAAAGCGGTTAAAAAACTCTATTTTAAGGGGTCGATTTAAATTTAGGTTCTTACTGTTTGTATAAATATTTTCTATGCATGCCTAATACATGTGTCATCACCAAATCTAGATTATCAAGGACCACAATGGAAATAAATTGTGTAACTTTCTTGTGTTATCCTTGACAAGAGTATGATACGGATGTTTTGCTACTTTATGTCTAATCAAATCAAATCAAACCATCCCTTTAAAGGCCCTTCATACAGTCGTGTGACCATGATTTACCTTTCTGAATGTGTATGTATGTTTTTCATGTCAAACACTTACATTTAATAAATTAATTTAACCAGTAAGAAAGCCATATTAACAAAAGCAATCTATTGACTGTGTAAATACCAATGGCAGTGTTTGGTTGCCAACGTCCTTGTATCTTGTTTTATTCTGCAGAAAGAAACTTATAGTTTGGAATGACATGAGGGTGTGTACGAAATCATTTTATGTTGGGGTATTTATACCTTTAACAGAAGCTAAACCTTCTTTCAGGGTATGCTTTAAAATGAATTCATGTGGACAGGAATGTCACCCACAAGTTCACATACATTGAAAATGATTGTGAATTTCATTGATGAGTCAATTGCTATTGGTGTTTCCTGATGGACTGAATTGCAATTGAATTGCACTGTTCGTTGTATTGAATTCCTTGAAATTGCTTTTACAAGTGTTGATCATATAACTGAATAACAATAGTCATTATATTTCATTAGCAATTGTAAAGTAAATTGAATGAGGTGAAATTGCATTTGGCCATATGGCAAACAATGTAATGCATTTTTCTTTATTAGAAAGAACTATATGCACTTATTGTGTGCTTGCCATCATGTGTGTTTTAAGTGATTCATTCTTTCCTAGCTGAAATAATTACCCAGAAACACCACTGTTTTTTAATCCTTTTTTGCAAAACATATTTTTTTGTGGTTGTCAGTTAACACTGTGCTTAGAAGTGAATTTAACACCCTATCTACTGGAACGTTGAAGTAATCATTAAATATTATTAAACTTTTTACTACACCAGGCAGCTCTACTACAAGCAGCTAACATTGGTTCACAATGATGTATTAGGACTTGTTTCTTTTTAGGTCAAGGTGCAGAGACCTCTAGCGTCCCACAGAAGCTGCCAGTCCCAGCTCCCAGCGGCAGACCCTCTCCAGCCCCTCCACTGGCTCCTACTGCCACCCAAACTGTCCCAAGCACTTCCCTCACTTCACAACCCCAAATTCAGCTGCAGGCAGGACCAGGCCAGCCCTCTCTCATCATTCAGCTCCAGCAGAAGCAAAATCGCATCACCCCCATTCAAAAACCTCAGGGTCTGGATCCGGTGGAACTCCTACAGGAGAGGGAGTACCGGTATGTGATTTTGGTATAAGATATAATACCTACCAGCAAGGGAAAGCCAAGTTGCCAGGGTTAGTAGCATAATCAGGAACAACATTTTTGAATTCTCGGAAAAACTATAACCTAATAACAATCATGTGTTTGGAAGGTTTCGTCAGAACAGGCAATGACGTTATGTGCTTTGTGAAACTGTAATAAGTGTTGGAGGAGAGTGAAGAACCTTTGTGTTTCTGAGTTCTCTGAAGTTCTTCAGAAGTGCAGCAACTGGACTGTGTTGATTGTGTGGCGCTGATGTATGATGAAGACACAAAAACAGTTTTTTATCATCTTAGATGTGAAAGGTTCAGATCTTGCAGGTGATTCAATCGTCTGGAGAGCTCTAGGGGTAGTAGAAATTATTAATGGATGGAAAGAGCATGTCGGAGGTTTCTTTGTACAACAAAGAGTCTAATGATCTGTGGATGAATGATAGATTTTGGTTTTATTATTGTATGATTTCATTCTTTGCCCATGATTTGCTCTATTACTCTGAAAGAGAACGAAATTTATAATAGCATTTAATTGACTTGCCTTTCTCCATGTTTGTTCATCTGTTAAAAGACTTCAGGCCAGGATTGTTCACAGAATTCAGGAGCTGGAGAATCTTCCGGGTTCGTTGCCGCCTGATTTGCGTACTAAAGCTACCGTGGAGCTGAAGGCTTTAAGACTGCTCAATTTTCAGCGGCAGGTAAAAGAAGTGCCCCTTGCCCAGCGACCACTCAGACAATTTTCACATTTACAAGCACACGTAATTGATCTCGCAGATGTTCGTAATGAGCTTCTTACCAGCTAATTTACAGGAATAAATCACACTCGTAAAACTGTATATTAAACACGATCATTTACAATAAGCCAAGTGAAAGTTGCTCATGCACGTTCTTGATTTGCATGTTCCATTGTCCTCTTCATATTGTCATTATTATGTGGATGGTTATGGTGTCCAGAGTTGTGCAATGAATGTTTAATTTACACAGTGTAATGAAATCCGCCATTAGAGGGAGCCATCGCTGCACTGACATCAGTACACAGCGCTTGAAAAGACAGAGACTTGCTCTGCAGTAATTAACAAAGATTACAACTAAATATGTTCGAAATGCTTCAGTATATGATTATCATTTGATGAAGTTCATTAGCTGTAATACATTTAGTCGAAGATGAATGTGATTGATTTTTTTCTCTCTCAGCTGAGGCTGGATGTTGTAGCCTGCATGCGCAGGGACACGACCCTGGAGACCGCTCTGAACTCCAAGGCTTACAAGCGCAGCAAGAGACAGACGCTGAGAGAGGCTCGCATGACAGAGAAACTAGAGAAACAACAGAAGATTGAACAGGAAAGAAAGCGCAGACAGAAACACCAGGTGATGGATGCATGACCAGTGTACCAATTCAAATTAATTTAACGGAGTGAAAACATGTGCATAAAATCCAGACAAATTCGCACAGTACAATGTTGATATTCCTGGGTATCCAGGTTGCATACTGACTCAAATATTATATGAGCACATTTTAAAACTCAGAACTACAAAATGTATTAAAAACGAAGAAAGCACCCAAAAATAAAAATTCTGTTGCATCACCGAAATTAAAATTACCATTTTCTCTCACTGGAGACATTTAGATTACTTTAATAATGGATGTAATGATGTTATGTAAATTATACAAAATTTTTATTTTTGGGTCAACTGTTCCTCTAGCAAGACAAATTCCAGAAATGTCTTGCCTTGAAATTTAGTTTTGTACACCAAAAAGCCAAAATAATAATTTATTGCAGCAAAAAACATTTTTATTTAAAAGTCATATTGGAAACGTTGGATCTGAGAGCATATCATTGTGACCTTAAAAGTGGCAACATGGAAAAGTGGAAAATGGTCTGGATAAAGTCAACAGTGACATAAAATATTAGCAAAACTTCTTTGGGGCCAAACATGTATATAATATGTAAATGATATTGACTTCTGGTTGAAACAGTATGATCTTCAATGATATGACCCCAGTATTAAAGTGACAATTCTGTCTCCATTTACTCACCCTCTTGTCAGAACTCCAAGGAAAGATTGTTGGTAAGAATGTTGGTAACCGAACAATGACGGTACCCATTCACTTTTATTGTACACACACAAAACCAATGCAAGGGGAACAACATTCTTCAAAATATCTTTTTTTGTATTCTGCAGAAAAAATAAAGTCTCAAAGGTTTGAAATGACATGAGGGTGAGAAATGATGACAGAATTGTTATTTTTGGCTGAACTAGGCCAAAAGGAGCATTGAGGAGCATTACTGCATTGCTAATAATTAAAAGGATAGTTCAGAAGAATGTTAGGAACTTAGATTCCCTTCCTGTCGGTCTCTCGACGTTGTGTCGAGATGACAGATGGGGTTCGCCCTTGAGAACCAATCAACTCTGACTACTATAGAAAAGGCCAATGAAATTTGGCGAATGAAATTTGCATGCCGGTCTACGGTCTCATGCAGCATTAATTTACCTTTTGTTCTTCAGAGCAATCGCTCATTAGTACACTTTCGATTTCAAAGAATTCATCTACAACTGCATTGCCGGATCTACGACGTGTAGCAGCGAATCGTCCCTACCTGCAGCTACCTTCCCCTGGGCGTCTCGGTGGTTCCAGTGGTGTCAGAGTTGCCTTCAAAAAGTCCTTTTCAGGACTGAGCACTCTACATTTACATTTAGTCATTTGGCAGACGCTTTTATCCAAAGCGACTTACAGTGCACTTATTACAGGGACAATCCCCCTGGAGCAACATGGAGTAAAGTGTCTTGCTCAAGGACACACTGGTGGTGGCTGCTGGGATCGAACCAGCAACCTTTGATTTACCAGTTCAGTGGTTTAACCCACTAGACCACCATCTCCACTATCAGCCCGGCATGTCCCGCTGTTCTCTTGGGTGCGGCACCCTCATCGAGGAGGGGGACGGACATGATCGCTGCGTCAGGTGTCTGGGCATCCAGCACGCTGAGGCGCCCAGCAGGCAGATTGTCATTTAGAAGTTGCGGTCACGGGTGGCTGTCTTCCTCCGGGAACCAGCCACCATTTCATCTGCTACCCGGGCTGTGACATCGGTGGCTAAGGCCCCGACGTCCGCTAGTGTTAGCAACGTTAGTGATGTGGGGACCTCTGCGAACGTAAACCCACCAGCCAAGTGCTCACGGCCGATCGCACCCCGAATCGCTCTTCTGACCGTTCCCCAACCGGCGGTGGCACACCGTCCGGATCCTCAGGCACGCACTCGGAAATGATGCGTGATGCAGATGAGATGTCACTTGCAGCATCGGAGGGAGACTTGTTGGCATCCGACCCTGACGACTCCGAGGTCCCCCCAAAGGGGGGTTGAGCTCAGGAGGAAGCAGAGGTAAAGATGTCGGCCATGCTAACCCGGGCAGCCACGAGGATTGGGTTGCAGTGTACGCCAATGCCTCTTCCCCAACGCTCGCGGCTGGATACGTGTTTCCTGGGGTCGGAGCCCCACTCACGGCTCGCTCTAGTCAAACCAGCTCACGCTCCCTCACCTCCCTCGATGGTGGGGCAGCCAAAGGCTACGTCGAGATCCCCAAGGTTGCGGTTGCGGTGCACCTGTGCCCGCAGACGGCTGCTACCTGGAGGAATCGACCGCGCCTACCATCTCTGGTTGCGAAGGCTTTCAATGCTGCGGGCCAGGCTACCTCCTCTCTTCACGCCATGGCCATCCTGCAGGTCCACCAGGCCAAGACGTTGAGAGAGATCCACGAGGGTAGGGCCAACCCAGGTGTAATGCAGGATCTCCGTGTCGCCACTGACCACGCTCTAAGGGCGACCAGGGTGACGGAACGGGCCCTGGGTCGGACGATGTCCACGCCAGTGGTCCAAGAGAGGCACCTCTGGCTTAACCTTGCGAAGATGAGTGACACTGTCAAAAAAGACGGGGGGTTGCGCCCCATTCTAGATCTGCGTACCCTGAACAAGCACCTTCACAAGCTGCCGTTCAGGATGCTCACGCAGAGGCGCATCTTGACATCCATCAGGTGTCTCAGAATCTCCCATGCCCATTGGCAGTGAGGGCTCACTCCACACGGGGTATAGCCACCTCCTGGGCACTGGCTAGAGGCGCCTCACACCGTCGCAAGGTTTTACAACCTTTGCGTAAACCCGGTGTCAGCCCACGTTCTGCGTGGCGACACGTAGAACTGGCATCCGGCGGGGCGTATGCCTGCGAAAGCACCTACCCACCCTCCAGCAGGTTGGCTCCGTGTGCTATATACCTCTCTTCTTACCCAAACACATGTCTAAGAACAGGTATCCCATCCACCTTCCTTCTTTCCCAGACACTGGTTAAGAACAGGCATTCCATCCATCATTTAGTAAGCATCCCCTGGGGGTTGGCTGGGCAGAGCAGCCTTCCCCCTTAGGCCGGGACGAGCAGACAGCTCTAACCGGGCCTGGTGCTACGGACGTCTGTAACACCCCCTCCGTGGGGTGTTCTGTCTGATGTATCCTCATGAAATGGTTCCCACTCTTGGTAACCCATGAATTCCCCTAGGTGGACCTCCAACTCGCTGTTAACTACTCAGTAAACACGTTCCATGCGATCTCCCCCAAGGGCGAGACCATATCTATTTGCACTGTATTCCTCCCCCCGGGTAGGAAAGTGGCTTCTGCAGCGCATCCCTAATTAAGGCTTCTGCAGCGCATCCCTAATGGCCTCTCGCCAGTAGAGAGCTAAGGCCTCCGTCCGTGAAAGGTTACCGGTCAGGGCTGTACTCATCTTTCTCCAAGAAAGTACTAAGACCCCCCGACCACCACACTGGAAGGTTACAGTTTTACTAAAGCCTCGTGCTGACACGCCCAGGCCTATTACTGTCGCTTCGCTAGAGATTGTGACACATTATAGCGTTGTGGTGTTTTCCATAGGAACCCCATCTGTCGTCATGACACAACGTCGAGAGACCGACAGGGGAACGTCTAGGTTACGTGTGTAACCTCAGTTCCCTGATGGAAGGAACAAGACGTTGTGTCTCTTTTGCCCCAACATGTATCGTCCTCTGCTGCAGTCATGAGAGGCTCTCAGGCTCTTCAGAACAAGAGGTAAATGAATGCTGCATTCCGGGTTCCTTTTATACCGGACATCCGGGGGCGGAGACCAGCATGCAAATTTAATTCGCCAAATTTCATTGGCCTTTTCTATAGTACTCAGAGTTGATTGGTTCTCAAGGGCGAACCCCATCTGTCGTCTCGACACAACGTCTCGTTCCCTCCATCAGGGAACTGAGGTTACAGACTAACCTAGACGTTTAAGTAAAAAAAGGTTAGTCAAAGATGCCCAAGAAATCTTAGTTGCTAACATTTATTCAAATATCTTCTTTGTATTCAATACAACAAAGAAATGTATACAGGTTTGGAACAAGTGTGTAATTCATGACAACTTTTTCATTTTTGGTTAAATTATCCCTTTATGAAGTTTGCAAAAAAAATTCGTTTTTTAACATTTTAAAGCGTTATCCAATTTTTTTCTTATAGGAGTATCTCAACAGCATCCTGCAGCATGCAAAGGACTTCAAAGAATATCACAGGTCCATCTCTGGGAAAATCCAGAAGCTCTCTAAGGCAATTGCTACCTGGCACACCAACACAGAGCGAGAACAGAAAAAAGAGACAGAACGAATTGAAAAGGAGAGAATGAGGAGACTGATGGTAAAATATGTTGAACTTCAGCACTAGAATTCTGGAGCATCTAAAATTATCCATAAAAGGTGCTTATTAAAGGATCATAATGGCTCTCTGTCTGTTTGATGTAGGCCGAGGATGAGGAGGGTTACAGGAAGCTGATTGACCAGAAGAAGGACAAACGTCTGGCCTACCTCCTTCAACAGACAGACGAATATGTGGCCAACCTCACCGAGCTTGTCTATGAGCACAAGGCAGCACAGGCTGCCAAGGAGAAGAAAAGAAAGAGAAAGAAGAAGAAGGTACAAGGCAACATGACTGCTGAAAAACCAAATACAAAATGACGTAATGTGAATTGCGATGTATTACCAACAAGTTTAATTTGCTCAGCTTCTTTATAAAATTATTATGATGATTAAACATTCAATACTTACTCATTCCTGTCATGTATAACCTTCAGAAGGAAGCTGGTGACGCAGAAGGAATGGGGTCCATTGGACCTGATGGAGAGGTATGTAAATCGCTATGATAATGAAAGCAGAGTTCAAGTGAAATAACAGACGTGTGTCCCACTGTTACAATCACTCTGTCAAGGCCAATCTAACACAGTTCGTCACAGAAAACCTGCTGTATGTTTATTTATGCCCGTAGCCCATAGATGAGAGCAGCCAGATGAGTGAGCTGCCAGTCAAAGTCATTCAGACTGAGACAGGGAAAGTCCTACAGGGGACAGATGCCCCCAAGTCCAGTCAGTTGGAGGCCTGGCTCGAGATGAACCCTGGGTAAGAGGTCCTCTCGTTGCTCCTTTGTGTGTCTGTTAACTCATCACCGTTTTGACAGAAACCCTTACATTTCATGTGCAAGGAAAGAGAAAAAATGTGTTTCTAAATTATGCTTCTTTTATTGTGCATTCGATAAGTGCACTTTAATTTGTGAAAGCTGATGTGTATGTATCTGGGTGGCCGAAGGATAAACTAAATAACGTAATAACAAGTGGCCATAAATAATTGCTTTGTTACAGTATATACAGTATGTTTTTTTATTGTATAAATTTTAAAAGTTTGTGTTGTCAATTAACCTTTCTGAGACTTTCTAGTGTTTACTAGTTAATCATGCCCTTTAAATCACAGCTATGAAGTTGCTCCACGCTCAGACAGCGAAGAGAGCGGCTCAGAATTTGAAGAGGAGGTGAGTGTCCTCTTCTTTTTGCTCATTACGCACTGACAATTCTTCGGAGCGGGAGTGAGTCATACGTCCAAACACAAAATAAACAGCATGCTTATCCCCGTGTCTGCAGAGCTTTTTCCATAAACCTTTAGCATCCGCCAGACGCTCGTTTGTCTCAGCATATTTCTCTGTCACCTGAGCAATCACGGTGCTTTAAATGAGAATAATGCTGCTTTTTAGGATGACGAAGACGTGGTCTCCAGAGCTGAATCGGAGGAAAAGAAAGCCATCAATCCCAACGGTGATGAAGTGTCTGAGAATGCTGCCAAGCACATCATAGAGTATGTGACCTGTTTTCACTTTAAAGCAAAACATGTCTTGTTGAGTTAGACTGCAGGAGTCGGGTGTTGATAGCTGTTATGTTTGCCTCTCTCTGACTTTTTCCTTTTTCTTACGCCTTATTTTTGCAGTTTTTTGTTTTAGCTATGGTGTTCTGTTAGTGTGTGTATCTAATATGTATAATACAATTACTGTAATTGTAAGAGCTGCTTGTTGATTAAACTTATTGACAATTACTTGTTTTTTATGTGGTTAGCACAATTTATCACTAATTTAAAATTAATTAGTTGAAATTTGCCACTCAGTGGCCACTTTTGGAAGGTAAACTTGAATTTGCTTGTTAATCAAAACATATAACCTCCCAACCAGGTGGCAGCAACTTGATGCTTAAGGTGAGGTGAGATGGTTGAGAAGTTTGAATATTAGAAACTAGAATAAAAACTGTGGAATGATTGTTGGTAGAAACAGTGTAGTTCAAGTTTATCACAAACTGCTAATCTTCAGGGATTTTTTAGCAGTCTCTTGGGTTAACATAGAGTTACAGGGAAATAAATTGTGTTGGTGAAAAGGCCGTGTTAATTAAAGAGGTCAAAGAAGGCCTGCGGATGAGACTGTTTGAATGCACAACAAGTTGAACATTAAACCAAGTTGACCAGAAACACTGGGTGCACTTGAAACAGAAAGCACCAGACACAGGTTTTACCAAAACTGAAATGTAGAAGATTAAAAAACATCAGATAAGTCTCAGTTTGCTGGGGGCAGATTTTGGTGTACACGTTTAAATCTATGAGTGCCTTTTGTGAAAGGTGGAGAAATGGTGGGATAAAGTACATTTACATTACATTTAGTCATTTAGCAGACGCTTTTATCCAAAGCGACGTACAGGTGGGGAAGGCAAAAGTAGTGGAACTTACTGTTGGTAAATGACACATATACAATTTGACAAAATTTGAAATGCTCTCTCATTTGTTATGTGCTTTGGATGAAAGCGTCCCCTAAATAAATAAAAGTGAATGTGGAAAGTTAAGCATCATTTATAGGCAAAGTGCAGGTTGAGTAAATCAAGGTCATAAAATCCCAGTAAATGCAATCAAATGTGTTAGTTTATTGGGAATATGAATGCAATGATTCTAGCCTTAAACACAAGTCTCCTTGAGACTATTGGTTCTTACTTTCTGGCTACCTTAACCTTACATCTGCAGCTTTTTGGTAAAAATTTAAACAATCTCCTTATTTTACCCTGATTTTGCAGGAAATGAAAATTTGACACATAAAGATAACAGATGGCGATAGAAGGCAAAAGTTACAATCCATTACAGCTTTAAATTTTGAATTTATACATGAGTTAAGGGATAATTCAACCCAAAATAAAATTTCTGCCATCATGTATTTACCCTTTTGTAAATTGTTTTTCAAACATTGACTTTCTTTCTTTTGCAGAACACAAAAGAATTTTAGTTTAATTGAACAGACTGTATTGATCACTGGCATTATACATAATCATAAACACTTTGCGTTTTATTGTGCAGGTCTGCTAAACAAGATGTGGACGACGAGTACAGTGTTCCGGCAGGAGAGACCAGCTCTCAGTCTTATTATGGAGTCGCCCATGCCGTCATAGAGAGAGTGGAGAATCAGTCGTCGCTTCTGATCAATGGAACTCTCAAACATTACCAGGTAAAGCTCTAGAACCCTTCACACATACATTATATAACTTTCAGCTTTGCAGATAAGTACATAGATTTAAACACTATTTAAAGAGACTTTATTCTGGAATTGGATGAGGCTGCAGGAAGGAAATCACACAGGGAGGAAATATCAAAAAATTGAGTTGCTAGGATTGAATCTGTTATCCCCTTTGAGGCGATAATGGATTTAGCTGTGGCTTTCAAAAGAAGAAAACAGACCTCTTATCTTCCAATTTTCTTTTCTTGCCCACCTGATTGATGGGGTGTTTTAAAGAAAAACTTCAGGGACACTGTTTAAGTCTTTGACAGAACTGAGCCAGCATTTACTTCTGATCCATGCTTTGATTCAACCCAACAGCTGTAGAACATAGATTGGGTTTATTATCTCACAATCCTATAGGTTTATGATGCTTTTAAAGTATTCCCACATATTAACGTTCGTATTTTGGTTCAGGTCCAGGGTCTGGAATGGATGGTGTCTCTGTACAACAACAACCTGAACGGTATTCTGGCTGATGAGATGGGTCTGGGAAAGACCATTCAAACTATCGCCCTCCTCACTTATCTAATGGAAAACAAGAGGCTCAATGGGCCGTACCTCATCATCGTACCGCTCTCGTAAGTCCAACAATCAAGCTGTGAATAACAAGATGGGAGGTGTAATGGGGTCAGCTAAGAGGATTTGCAGCTTAATGGCTTCATTAAGTGACTAAACACTGTTATGCACAGTTCAGCTGACTGCTAATGACTGACACCTCTTGTGATAGCCATTCGCAATATTAGGTTTAAGAGGCGACGTATGGCAAGGCTTCGGGTCAGTGAACGGTTGTCGTATTGATCATGCATGAATTGTTGGTTGAAGATTCAAATAAATGGTTTCCTTGATGGTAGAAAATGATGGAAATGATTTGTGTAGTTGGGAGTGACATCCTATTTCTCAGGCGAATTAGCATTCTGTTGAATAAAATATAAGTAACTGTGTCATAACCAAACTGGGCACGATAAACGTCAGTCAGAGTTTCTTTCCTACGGTAGTTAGCCCATATCAGTGGCAAGCATCATTACGTTTTGTGAGTCGATCGTGTATTTCTTGCCTGGCCCACATCAAAATTTCTTTTGACATAAATCAGCATGTCAGAGCTTTACAGTGCGACCATTTCAGTTGCATTTGCATATTTAGGCGCACTAATGTGACTGACCCCATCTAAACTCATAACCCATTTAAATACAATCAAATCAAGAAACTACGACTCCCAAATGTGTCTCAGTGTATATTATGTGACATCATGCTGCTTTTAATGCTAGTCAACTGAGCAGCGTTTCCCGTTATGAATTATGAAAATAAGTTTACACGCCATTTAGTGCTTTGCTTTTTACTGTCAGTTCTGAGGTGATGTAAGTCTGTGGCTGTGTTAGTGTGCGTGAGTGATTCATCAGGTGTCGTTTGGAGGGCTGTGTGTGTCTGGCATAACTGACACTTGTTGGACGCAGAATAAATGTTTCTGTGTGACATTGCTTAGAGCGATCACCTAGAGTTCGACAGCCGAGCCCAACATGCTTTCTTTAGCTGTCCACCTTTCTCTCAATGCGCGACATCACCCATTATGCTTTGCGTATGCGCGTAGGGCTGATGTTAAAGACTTTGGGATCGCCACTTGATCCCATTAGTTAGGCATTACCGAGTTATAAACGGACGTTAAAATACTTGTGTCAAAATTCCCTATGATTTAATTCAAATACAGGATCCTCTTTAAAAGCGCATACGACAAAGGAGTCAC